>CM062288.1:255835933-256350003 GCA_031216915.1 Pictodentalium vernedei
AGGTTAGGTAAAGGGTTAAATAAATATAACAGCCCAAAATCTGTTAGCTCCACTGAACTATGTGATTTTAGACCATTTGTAAAAACTAAAACCCACCTCATAAATTTTTCAAACATTAGCTCTAAGAGTTTATTTTAAAAGTTGTTAGCTTTGCCAAGCTTTGAGATTCTTCATATACAATCGAGACGATGGCTGCAATTGATCATCAGTGAAAACGTTAATATCTGTTCTCAATCTGTACAGAGATGGATTGGGAAATGAGATAATCTGTTGCCGGTAATAAACGCTTCTAAATTGGAAACAAGGTGGTCTCTTTTTCACACTTCTCTAATATTCAAGAAAATAGATTAAATTACCAGGCAAAGATTCAAGATTCCATATATTTACTACTGAATGAAGTTTTACAACTTGCACTACATAGTACACATACTGATCAAACAAACTACACCGTTTGGTCATGTGATACATTTAATATTCAATGAGGCTGTTGTTTATAGTTTGTCTAACTTTTCATTGGGGGCTGATAAAGTTATGCAGGTCATGGAACAATCGCGTCATCAGAGTACACTTCTTCAGTCACATGTTTCTGTGTTACCGTATGGAAATATTATTGATATTGGTAACAGAAAGAAATCTGAGAATCAGCAACAATAACTATGAATTCAATTATTCTGAAATTTAATTAAAAAAAAAATTAACATAAAAAAAAATGATACAAAGATCTTTACACTAATTGGTTTACAGAAAATTAAAACAGTGGCAGGTACTTATCAATTATTGAATTAGTCCAAAGTACAGTTTGACAGAATCCAGTGGTGAAGAATCTTGTGAAGAAAGTACCAGCTGGTACATGTATTATTACATCCAAGAATGTCTCTTCAGAAACAGTATCCCCTAGATTTGTAATAAAATTTTCACTTAGAAATTTCAGCAGTCTCCAATAAAATATAATAAAATGCTCCGCAAAATTCAAATGGAGTAAAAATCCAAGAAGTATTGGCGCCACAGGTAATTTCCAAATAATCCATTATCCAGTAGAATCCTGGCTTTTCACAAAAAATATTATTCTGTTTCACAGAAAGTATAAATTCTCTTTTCCAAGACGAATAGATTCTCTTCAAAATTCTCTTTTGGAATCACTCTTCCAAATTCACAAAGAAGCACTGCTTCTATAATAAATGCACTGTTCTGAAACAATAATAATCTCCAATGGAAACAACTGAAGTGAGTCTTTCTGAAATGAGTTTTTGAATTCTGTTGACAAAGCTTTATATAGTAACCAGATAGAATGTCCTAGATGAAATGTCTACATGTTCTATCAGTTTCTAGGTGATTCTGTCATAATTCAAGCAAACAAGGTCCTTGACCTACTTAAACAACCAACAGCTATATGTACAATATATTAGTGTAACAAAGATGTAAACAAAGGTCACTCAGTGCAAATGAGTCAGACCAGTCAGAAAATGCATATAAATATCAAACTTGATATAATTATCCACTAAGGATATATCAATCTCAATATAATATGGGGGCTATAACATTCTGCATTCGAAGTTTTTTAGCACAATAACAAAGCGCAGAAATTTCTTATTAGAGTACAATATATAAGGGAATTTGGGGGGAAAGTTCAATTTTGCTGGTCAGATACTGTTCATTCAACATTCCAACACCTTCACACTTTCATCATGTTATAGTAAAGTTGAACAAAATGTACACCAAAACTAAAATTTTGTGTGATTTCATTAATTTAATAAACAGTACAGTAACAGGGCTTATATTTCGTCTAAATTTGTGAGAAACCATTTGGATTCTCGTGAAAATGGTTGCGAGAATCCATACCTATGAGTGTCCCAGGATACCATGATGCCCCCCCCCCCCCCCCCCCCCCCCTAAGGCTTGCCTTGAGTCGGGGCTGATCAGCCTCGGCCCCGAGATCGGTCCCTTTTCGGGGCTTTTTCTTAGGCCACGACTTTTTTTTGTCTTGGCTCCCGAAATCTCAGTGTTGGTAGGTAGCTCCAACAATGCTATTAAAATGTGTTTGGAATTCACCACTAGTACAGCCAGTCAGGGTCTAGTGGGTCAAATCGAGTGTGGAGCTATAAAATCCACCTTCGCTCCACAGGTTCAATTAATTTGACTGTCGTTACATGTACCTGAAATGAAATGTTTTCTGTCATTTTAGAGAATTTATGTAGCCTGACATGTGTTTTTTATTGTCATGAGCAACTTTTCCCCCAAACGACCGAACGAAATTTGGAAATGCGAAAGTGCAAAAAAAGATTTTGCCATAACCCGAGTAATAAAAAATCCAAGGAGACCTAAAGTATGTTTTGTTGAAATTGTATGTCTAATCTTCAAGTTCATTGAAAAAGTTTGTTGAATCATAGCTCTTAAATGGTTGTATTTGATCAGTTTTCATGCCTTCCCGTACCTAAAACTTCGCACGAAAACATCCAACAAGTATCCCACCGATTCTCAGAATTAATTGACGAAAAATAATTGAGTAACAGAAACCTATTGTGATAAGCCCTAGACACTAGAATTTGCACATGCGACCTGAGATATCATAAGTTGTGGTCATAATAAAATGGTAACAATTTGAAGTAAACAAGTTGTAACCAAGTACTGTGCACTTGTGTACAGTACAAGTCAACTCAAAATTGATTGCAGCAAAATCATAATAAACTATCATTACTATTGGTGCTTCTATGCTGAAAAAATCACCTTCTGGTCTTATCAGTGCAGGAAGAAAAAATACATAGTTTTTACTGGTCTTATTTTGACTTGTTCTGCTGTAGCTAGTTTCAGAATATGCTTGAGGAGGGGCAGTCATAGGTTTTTTCCGGGAAGGGCCAGATCTGTATATGAACCTATTATTGATTGGTAGGGGATGGCAAACTTCTGGAAAGATACCCCCACCCCCACCCAGGTAAACCACTCCCCACGCATGAAACAGGGTTCTTGATGCAAACAAGGTATGCCCCTTTGCTGATTAATAAAAATAACAATATGTTGGAGGGATCTTTCCAGATGTTTGCCATCCCTACCTTTATTTGGCACTCCTCTTACATTGTTGCTGGATTTTTAGGGTTGCTGTTCGAAAAGTTGCTTACCTCCCTTACTAGTATAGGAGTCAACAGTCATATATATAAAGAACAGAGAACAAGAGAAATCGACTATTCAGTCAACGACGCAAGAGGGTTCCGGGACTGGTAGGTGCTCGGCAACTTTGTACCTATACTGAATTCCGAAAACATACTTGGTGACAAGATTTTAGCGTTGTCGTTTATTCTGCAGAAAGAATGACCTAATACGCGGTGAGGGAGTGGCCGGCAACTATACTGTGAGACCAATGAAGAACGGTTGGCGACTATACTGAGTGACCACAGGTAAGGACAGTCGACAACAGGAAGGCCTCAGAGAAGAAAGTCTATCGGTGAGAGTACCGTGAGACCACCATAGACTTGGTCGGTATGGAAGAAGAGAAAAAATCACATTAGGTGAAGACAAAGAATTAAGAAACGTTAACGAGATCCCCAAAGTTTCAGCCGTTGACAGGAAGGAAGAACTGTAGGCATCAGAAAAAAAGTCTCTAGTGGCTGACAAGATTGCCTTCTACTAGAACAGATGCAGGGCTTGATTTAATCTGAAAATTTTGAATAGCAATTTTCTATTCACCCTGGAAAATTGATTAGCAGTTGATCCAAAAGCACTTGAAACTAATAAATCTTGAATAGCAAAATTCAGAAATTGGAGAGCAAAGTGCTATGCTAATCCAGTTAAATCGAGCCCTGAACAGATGATAGAGACTGCAACATTTTTCCCAGAGGTGGAGTGTGGCACTGCAGCATAGGAGAGATTTGTCACATGTGACTAGCACACTTCCGACAGATATTGTTGCAGAGTTTTCTTACAATAGCCTATTCCAAACTCGTAACTTTAGTCCCAAGTCAATTGATACACCATGAACAGAGGTGTTGCGTTACAATATAAACACACACATATGTATACACACACCCTCACTCACTCACACATACTTTGTATATGAAAAGCAGAAAAGGTCTATAAATGGTATTGGATGGCAATGGTATTTTTTGGCTGTGGTACTGCCTGAGGTCAAACCATGGATAAAGTTTTATTTACAGCACTACTGTCCAACTGTTGACAAATCTAGCGATAATCAGTACAAGCTTGCTTTCATGAAATATTCAGCTCTGCATAAATTCTACATTTCAGTATAACACATACAACCCATGAAGTCGACGCAAAATGGACAATGCAAGATTGAAACAGCAACGGACATCCAATATCATTAGACTTACTTTTGAATGAGTCGATTAGAAGTTTTGACGAAATGCTACGCTATGAATCAAAACTGGACAGTTGAGTCAAAATCAAAATGAGTATCAAAGCTTCAGGGGTGGCACTAAAGGAATGGTAGCGAACAGACCCCTCGTAGCGACCCTGTTGTTTTGGGCACTAGCTTTTCTATATATTCGTTTCGAGAATTTTAATCATTCAATCATGGCTGATGACTGTAAAGAGTGTAAGGCCACAGTCCGTCCTCGACAAGAGGCTATACTTTGTGACACATGCAACAGGTGGCAACACCGCACCTGTAAGACCGATATTAGTAGGCACCAATACCGCAGAATGGTCAAGGAATTGACAGCAATTGATTTCACCGATATTTGCTCTACCCTTTCTACCAGCTGAGCACATAGCTCCAAGTGTCGCAAAACTAAAAGAAAGTGTGTCTGACGAACGTTTATTGACCGTTTTCAATTAGCTAGAAAGTTGGTCCGACTTGTCTTGAAACTTGAGTCGACTTCTTCAAAAGTTGGGCTGAGTTGTCTTGAAAGTAGGTCCGAGTTGTCTTCAAAAGTGGTCCGAGTTATCCTGAAAGTTGGGCTGAGTTGTCTTTAAAGTTGGTCCGAGTTGTCTTCAAAGTTGGTCCGAGTTGTCTTCAAAAGTGGTCCGAGTTGTCTTGGTCCGAGTTGTCTTTAATTCCTATATACTGCCCCTTCATCCAAGGCATGAGATCGATTCTGATGGAAGGTCACTAAAAACCGTCTCCGGACTAGTATATGTCTAAGCCTCACCCTTCCACATGTGGAGTGTCTCTATGTTTGTTGGTTTGTTTGTTGGTGGTTAACGTCACACATTTATGCACCATGGCTAATCGTGACACAACATGGAGATGAAGTCAAGGTTAGTCAATCGTTGATCAACATGTTGCCCATTTTAGAGGACTTTCACCCCAAGCATTGGTGACTGGGTCCTATTTTACTAGTAAAGCGGAACTGGTTTACCACAGTAAACAAGTGCTGCTTACTTCCCGGGGTTCCCACAGGGAGGAGTGTCTCTGCATTTTTATTGCAAGTTTTTTGTGACACAACATAGGGTAAAGCTGAAGAATAGGGGACTTTTCCTTTTATGTAAAAACATCGCATTTTCTCACCTTTTTTCTACATTTTCCTATTACTAGTCATGTTTTCGATAAAATGACCAAAAGTTATTCACTTTTGACTGAGATTAGAGATAATTTAAACCCTTTTAATGTTACGGTGCCAGAGATTCTTCTGCATTCTCGCCATTTTGAAGTGTGCGTTTACATAAATTTTGTTTTCTCTTTGGCTGGCAATTGTAGGTCTTGGGTCAGTGTAGTGAGGGGTAGGGTTAGCTTACCGGTAAGCTAACCCTAGCCCTCACTACACTGACCCTAGACCATGTCGGGAACAGAACAAACAAGCGCACCAAATACAACCAATACACAGAGCAGACGCCGAAAAAAACATGGAGGAAAGATGAATGTGAACGTCACAAATCGCACAGGTAAAACCAATTGTGGAGCAGTTATAATTGCCATTATTACCACTTTGCAGGGCGTTCCCTAGTGTATTAACGCTGTTATGCCGAGCGTTCAAAGTAAATAATGCATGGCAATCTCCTAAGTTCCGGGCCGCGGGCCGATAATGAAAATAATCGCCCTCTGGCATCATAGTTACATCACGTGATCACCGCTTGTTCTCGATCGGCAAGGAGCTGAATCGAAACGACGATACCAGGGAAATGATTCATAAACGACCGAACTTTTCTTACCAATGGCTAGATTGTTGTTATTAGGTAAGTAATCCAGATTATTTTTATTATGAAGCAATTGTAAAAAGCCGTCATTGCCGAAAAATTACATCACTTTCCTAATTTCGACGTTCATGCACTCAATTTGTGACACGGGAATTCCCCCAAATTGTCGCCCCTGATCTCTCCGATGCGCATTTGTAAACAAACAGACGACACCTCCGTTTCAAAATGTCTCAATCAAGTGATTTAAGCGATTCTCAGTTGAACTTTCTAGAAAAAAGCGCTAGGCCTGATAGCACTTCAAGGTCGACATTGTATGGGTTGAAGAAATTTATGAACTGGGTAGAAAAAAGACAAAAAGTGTGTGATTTCGAGGTCATTTCTCCTCAGGATTTGAATGAACTTCTGAGAAAGTTTTATGCCGAGGTGAAACCCAAGAAACCAGGCTCAAATTTAAGTCCAAGTACCTTCACCTGTATTCGGGCAGCTATCCATCGCACTATTACATCTGCTCCGATAAGCAGACCTATTAATATTATACATGACAAGGAGTTCACGTCAGCCAATAAAATGTTTGATGCCAGATGTAAATTATTCTTCAAATGTGGCAACCCAAAACCGAAACACAAGCCTAGCATTGGGGAAGCAGATATGCAAAAACTTGGAACCTACTTTTCCAAATATAATTGTTCGCCTAAAGTGCTACTAGAAGCTGTCTGGTTCTACCTTTGCTACAGTTTTGGCAGGAGAGGCCGAGAAGGCTGGACAGCTATGACCAAAAATACATTTGCTGTAGGCAAGGACTCTGATGGTGTAGAATTTGTTGAACAAGTTCAGACAGAGGTGACAAAAAATCATCAGGGAGGCAGCAAACAAAGTGATATAAATTACAATAGTCAAAAAATGTATGGAGATGGCGTGAAGATTTACAAGTTCCATATTTCAAAATTAAATGAAAACTGCAATCGTTTATTTCAAAGAGCAAAGTCATCTTTTGGCCCACATGATACTTGGTTCAGAAATGAACCTGTCGGCAAAAACACTCTCTCAAACATGATGCCGCATATATCTATACAGGCAGGGCTGTCACAAAAGTACACTTGTCACAGCGTCAGAGCATCAACAATAACAACCTTATTTCAAGCTGGTGTAAACCCCGAGAATATTATATCTGTGACAAATCACAAAAATACAAGTAGCCTAAAGCATTACATCAATGACACTTCCACAGCACAAAAGAGACAGTGTTCTAACATTTTAGATGCATCTATCAGTGTTTGTACTGACAATGATGAGTGGTCTGATGAAGATGACTTTAACACGGGTTGTTTTGATTTAGATTTCAGTAGACTAGGGTCTAATACTTGTAGTGAAAGAAACGAGTCTGTAGCATCTGCTGCTGAAATACAGGAAGACAAATGTGAAAACACTAGTGCCCCTGTACAAAACCTCTTTGCCAATGATGGAATAATTACCATTCCACAGGATGCGCCAGTTGGTTCTGTTTTCAATATTGATGTGCCAACGTCGAACACACTCCAGTCTTATAATCCACAAATGCAAATGACACACAGTTTCCTAGCCGGTGCAACATTAAATAACTGTACAATCAACTATAACTGTATTCCAAACTGAACATTGAGTACATCAGCTGTTTATTTTATGCCACAGATTGACATTAAAATATTGTTTCAAGTTTATTCAGTTTATGCTTTATGCTTTGAAAATATATTATGGTACAAATTCAATTAACCCTTTACCCAACAAATCACCCAAAACCGCCCAGAAAATCGCCCAATGAAAGGTTCTCACAGCATGAAATACCATGACTGTTTTATCATAAAACCATGCAATATGGGTATCATTGGAATAGGCTGAATAAGCCGATTCCAATGATAGCCATATTTGCAGAATTCCCTTCAGTTATACCCATGAAAATTTTGAGAAAATATGAGATTTTGATTACTTTTTCAAAAAGCTTTGTTGGGTAAAGGGTTAACATCTTACCCTATTGTGGCCTTAACACAACATAAGCCCAAATCAGTTATTTTTTGTAACACTGGTAATAATAGTAATAACATTATTTTTGCGAGCATTATGGTATATTAGCGGCCCTGCAGAAATTATTAACAGCCCTCGGGCCAATTAGCGGCCCTCGACTTCGTCTCGGGCCGCTAATAAGCCCTTGGGCTGTTAATAATTTCTGCAGGGCCACTAATATACCATAATGCCCTCAAAAATCATGTTATTGTTATAGTAAAAGTGAATATCTTTCGGTCATTTTATCGAAAACATGACTAGTAATAAGAAAATACAGAAAAAAGGTGAGAAAAATGCATTGTTTTTACGTAAATAGAAAAGTCCCCTATTCTTCAGCTTTACCCAACATAGCCTCTGTATGAGGGCTATTATACTGTCCTCTGACCCCAGTCCCGGGGCTTATGATGGCGAACTCGCTTTTATGGACCCGAATTCACCGTATTTGCCGTAGTCACCTAGGCTCGGCCGAACTCGCCCGATATCGACAAATGCCTCGAATATGGGCATTTTAACTTTAAGAGGAGTCCGATGGGAAGTAAAGAATTTCACAAAAAACATTGCATTCTCAAAATACAACACAAGAAATGTGACATTCTTTTCTATTTTTGTCATCAGGCTGTCTTTTAGTGGGATGTGTACTTGATGAATGACCACAAAATATTACACACGTGAAACCCCACGCATAAATTTGTGAGAAAAGGCTAGGGGTACGGACAGTGCTGGGGCCAATTTCTCGGTTATTAAAGAGAACTTTTTTGCAAAACTTAAGCAAGAGAAGAAATAAGATTTGCTTAAAGGGGATATATTCAGTTTCTCATAATTTTTTCTTTTAATTTGATGATGGATACAGATTTGTTGTAGGTATCTCTACCTTCGGTTTTCAACTTTCGGCCATAGAAATAAAAAAGAACTCAACAAACCTCATTCTGGACGATATTTTGCGAGACGGAGGGAAATTATAGAAAAGTTAGGAACCGTGCCGAAAAGTCGGATTAATAATAATAGTAAAGTCGGAAATACAGTTGGAGGAGGACACAGGCAACAGCTCAATGGGCCCGAAATTAATTATATTAACGGGGCATCAGAAAGAGTGACCGTTACCATTATCTTTCACTTATCTTCGACTTGGTCAGGCAAACCAAACAATGTGTGTGGAACAACCAAAATGGATATGGAAATACTGAAACAGTCTTACCTGTGACGGAAACGGACAGAATAGGGTTAGACAATGTCATAAATTAATAAATCTTCATATCCGAATAAAGATACACCTGGAACTTAATTAAGCACCCCCTGGAATGTTTTAGGACTGTGAACTTACTGTTATGGTTATTATGTTTTAATGATTGCTATGCCTTGCAGTACATTTTATCTAGTGAAACATGATGTTTCTGGTTGATGTTTATTTTTTTTTATAGTTGTTTAAGGTCACATATTTCTGCACAATGGCTAATCATGACCACGACAGTTTTACGGGTGGAGAAAGCCGGAGTACCCGTAGAGAACCACCGAGCAACGGCGAGCAACTGTCAGCTCCCTAACATACTAGCTCCACACAAACAGGGTTAGCATTGGTTGAAGAAAAGGGCACCATTAACGTGCAATACGCCTTAGTACACAACGCCACCGTGTCCCCACGTGGCCAGTGTGGGTGAAGTATCTTGCCCAAGGGCACAACGAGGATTTCACAGGTGGGATTCGAACCGAGGACGTCTCAGCTTGCAGCCTGCACCTCCGCCTACTAAGCCACAGCGCCCCTTCTGGTTGATAGTGTACCCTAAACACATCCCCTCGTCCACGTGAAGCATGCTCCCCACGAATGTCATAAAAAAAACTATCACAATATCTGGGTATAAAACAAGAAATTTTGTCACTTTTTATCAATAAATGTCGAAATGACAAGGAGGAGACAGTTAGAGGCACTAAGATGGCAAATCGTTGGCATGCATGCAACATGTCATTCAAAGCTATTGGAAAAGCAACTTGGCAATAGTCATCTTGTCATCGGCAGACTTGTCCGAAAATATCCACAAATCCACAAACCAACGATGTTAAGGACCGACCAAGGCCTGGACAACCCCAAAAGACTTTTCCTCCGGAAGTCAGAAGTCTGGCACACCTCGTTAGGCGTTAAACCCTTGCTTCATTTGGGGTTTGAAACGCATTTGGCGCCCCAACAGGCGTTTGTGTAACAGAACTGTCCGAAACCGTCTCAAAGTACTGGGTATGGGGGCCAGAAGGGTCACCAAGCGCCAAGCTCTGTCCGATCAGCATCAAAGACGACAACATTGGAATGTCTGAAAGTGGAGGAGAGTCCATTGGTCAGACGAGAGTAGGTTCCTGCTTCCCGTCACATGTGGTCGCATGAGATTGTGGAGGCAAAGAAATACTGCTTATACGTGCCCAGGAACACCAGACCTACTGTTCCTTATGGTGGAGAATGCCTCTTCATATTTGTAAACTTGATATGGTGACTGTACGTGGGAATCTCAATGGTCATCAATACATCTGGAAAATTCTCAATTCAGTTGTCGTGCCTCATTTTGACAACCATCCGTTGGCTACTCGCATGTATGTTCATGGACGGCAATGCAAGGCCACGTCGTTTCCATGCTGTGAGAGCATTCTTTCAGAACAACGGTATTACAACACTACCTTGGCATGCAATAAGCTCCGATTTGAATCCCTTAGAACACATCTGGGACTTTCTGGGACGTCGTGTACAAGCAAGGAGTGGCAGCAGTTGCTTCTGGGCCGTATCAAAAGGCTCACTGGTAGCATTAGGAGGAGGGTTCAGGCTTTCATCCGGCCACGAGGTGGATGCACTCGCTACTGACGTCAGATACTGCTATTGTGTTCAGGAGATCACAAGTTACATTTTTTGTCAGAAATTACTGGCATTGTTTCATAATGGACCGTTCCAGCACCATACTTGTCGAGAGAACATTTTTCAATCAAAAACATTAGCGATAGGTATGCGTAATTAGCGCCGTTAAATACTGCACATTTTCATCATTGTGTTTTCTTTCGTTTGTCAATAGACCATTCTTTCTGCAAACAATAACTTTTGGCCATCTGAAATATAGCATGAAAGTAATGACAGTTTCTATTAACATTGCTGCGAAGAAACAGGGGGTGCTTAATTAAGTTCCAGGTGTAGAGAATAAAAAAAGAGTTCCGCCTAGCGAGACACCATACAGCCATACCCCCATAATATATCACTTGGAGGTGGTGGGGGGCACAGAATATGTGTCACCTGCAAGCGCATTACATGTATTGACTCTGTATGTGACCTTGGCCTTGGTGGGGGCAGTCGTGAATTTTGTACGTGACACACGTCTAATTGTGGTAGTATGTTATGTAAATTTCATTCCGATATCTCTTTCGATTAAAAACTTAGACCCCGCTGACGAAAAAGTTGATCTGCCAGCTGATTCCATGTGTTGGCCTCTATCCGTTTTCTTGGCGGGTCGGTCATGTATTTTGTTGGTGACACATATTCTGTGTACGTTTCATTGTGATATCCCTTTCCGTTTTATTTATTTATTTATTTAATTATTGGTGTTTAAGGCCACATATTTATGCACAATGGCTAATCATGACCGTGACAGTTTTACGGGTGGAGGAAGCCGGAGTACCCGGAGAGAACCACCGAGCAACGACGAGCAGCTGCCAGCTCCCCAACATCGTAACTCCGCACTGCAGCACAGGCAGGGTTAGATAGGTTGAAGACATGCGTACCATCGACGTGCAGTACGCCTTAGTACACGGCGTCATCGTGCCCCCACGCGGGCAATGGAGATGAAGTATCTTGCACAAGGTCAGAACGCGGTTGCCGCAGGTGGGATTCGAACCGAGGACCTCTCGGCTTGCAGCATGCACCTCTACCTACTGAGCCACCGCCCCCCCCCCCCCTTTCCGTTAAAGAGGGTAATACCCGCACATGAAAACGTTGATATTCATGCTGTTTCCATGTGTAGACCTCTATGTGTGACAGTGATCTTGGTGGTTCAATCGTGAATCTTCTACGCGAGACACGTCTAGTGGTGATACATTCATTATGTAAGTTTTATTTTAATGTCTATTTCCCTTAACAATTTATCCAACGTACCGGCCAAAACCGGTCAGCGCTATTCTCAAACATCGCCAATTAATTTTCATTATTTTTTTCATTTTTTGTCTCAAAAACATAGGTCATTTCACCTCATTGGAACGAGCTCATCGAGCTCGTTCCAATGAGAGGTCATAACCTATGTTTTTGAGACAAAAAATGAAAAAAATAGTTATTGAAGAATTTTTTTTTCAGGTGTCGTCTGATTTTCATGTTGGGTAAAGGGTTAAAAAGTTAAAGCATGGGCGAGAAAAAGTTGATATACATGCTTTTTCCATGAGTCCACATCTACTTGGGACCTTGACTTTGGTGGGTCAGTTGTAAACGTTATCCGCGTCACACCCTCTAGTGGTGGTGCATTTGTTTTGTATGTTGTATTGTAATATGTCTTTCTACTAAACGTTATAGCCTGGACACGAAAAAGTTGATGTCCATGCCGATTCCACGTGGTGACCTCTGTATGTGACTTTGTCCTTGGTGGGTCGCGGCACACCGATTAGTCGTGGTACATAGGCCAATGCTGTGAAAGTTTAATTGTGATATCTCTTTCTATTAAAAAGTTGTGACCCCGAATCGAAAAAGTTAACGAATGGACACGGGGTGGAGGGACACAATATAAATCATCCGTTTTTAAAGGACGTGTAAAAACACATATGCGCTCTTGCAAAGAAAGCATGAGACGTGGGGCATCGCGTCCCTTCCTCATAGTTTCAGATGATACACATTGCCAGTTTTTTGCCACCCTAAACCATTGATGAATATTTTAGTTTGAAGTTGAACGTTTGAGATGACTAGGGGATATTATGCAGTAGCGTACATCAAATTATTTTCGTACTTGATCTTTAAGTACAAAGTATAAATTAAGGTAGCGAATGTGTCTTAACCCGTTGAATACGAGAGGTGCTTTTCCGGCCCAGGAACATGATATGTTATAATTTCATTAAGTGGGATGGGTGCCGAGTGAATGTGTGGCATAGACAATTCAATATTTTCAAGCCCCAAGACTGCACGTTGAAAATAATAATCGGTCTACCCCCCAAATAATGAATATGGACTCTTCCAATTGCTGACATTGAACCGACAAGGAAGATATTACCAGGGTTCAAAGAGTTAAAACCTTTAATGATCCACATTGTAGTAACATTCCTTTGAATTAATGTACTGACAATTGCATTCGGCCCTGCACGTTATAAAAATCACAACTTTCACGGCGCAATCTTGGAAACTTTATTCTATTTCAACCACATTTCATCCCCAAGGCTAGCCTTTGGCTTGAAAGATTCTGGAGATGATTGTACCGATTGAAGGTGAAACTAACTGCATACGTTTTTATTTGTAGATGATGTATTACAGGAATACCCATAGGCCTATATTGACACATTTGTATAACAGGTCCGTGTAGCGTCATGAAACCAGGGCAAGTATAAGGCTTTTAAGCGGTATTCAGAAAATAGGTTCAGTGTTTTAGATTTTGATGTCTCTTAGGAAGGGGGGTGGGTGGTGAGAGGGCGTGAGAGAGGATGTGGTTCCTAGTGTTGGCAGGACAGTCAAACGATGCAAGTTGCAGCTGATACACAACGGCCTGAAGACAGAAGTAGGAGGAAGAATAAAGGAGAGTTAGTTGTAGCGGGGAGTAGCAATGTACGTGGAATTGAGAAGGAGGTTTGAGATCCTGACATCTCGAATCGGTCTGTCTTGTGTTTTCCTTGGACGAAGGTAGATGACTTGAGGTATAGGGTGGACGGTATTGTGGTAGGTTCAGGTCTGATCCGGAAGTGGTGGTTCACGTGGAGTCCAACAACATCAGGGAGACGAAATCAGTAAGGATGGTGGAGACGCACGGGGATTTAGCCAGTAAACTGCTCGGGAGGAATACAAAGGTAGTGTATTTTGTGTTCCTCCTGTTCTAGGGAGTTGGGTGAACGAAATTCGAGGATTATGGCGTTGAATGGGGAGTTGGGGGACTACTGTGTTAATTTGGTAATATAATTTATTGACCAATGGGATACATTTGGGAGTAATGGGAGCATTTACGGGTGAGGCGAACTGCATCTTGACAGGATGGGAACACAAGTTTTTGGAGAAAAAAGTGACAGATATCAGAGCCCTTTTTGGAGACGTGTAGGTTGGGTGTTCAGAGGCAATAGCAACAGGAGAAACAATTGTGGAGAACAAGAGGGAGGGGAGAGAAAGCGAATACCAAGGTTACCATCAGGAAACACCGGGATCTATGGGGGAAGTTAAGGCATCTCGCTACTCCGACAGTGAGGTACAGCAACATCCAGAGTACCTCGATTGAGGTGTCTAAAGAATTTGGGTGGGTAAAAGTTAATCGAAAAAACAAAAGTGTTGTTATTGGGATTGTGTACTGCACAGCAGGAGAGAGAGGAAGCAAATCAGAGCAGAATAACTCAATGTTCTAAATACTTGGCTCCACTATCACGGAATCTGAAAACAGGAGACTGGGTATAATTCTGATGTGAAACTTGATTGGCTATAAAACCCTTTACCCAACGCAGACGATATCAAAATTTATTATTTTAAATATCATTTTTTAAATTTTTTCAAAAAATTTCAACAAAACCATATCATGTGGCCCCTCTTTGGAACGAGCTCGATGAGCTCGTTCCAAAGAGGGGTCACATGATATGGTTTTGTTAACATTTTTCGAAAAATAATATTTTTTCAGTTGCTGAGTTTGCATATTACGCGGGCGGATGCGGGCGATTCGTTGGGCAAAGGGTTAAAGGACAGAAAAGTCATATGTGCTTTGTACAGGAAGAAGTGACAACTCAATGGGCGAACAGTAATGAGGGCATGGTAGGAAAAGAGGAATACCACCAAGCAAGGAATAATGTAAATAAGATTAAAGACGATACCTCGGAACGACAGTCTTATTACGACGAGAAGAATGATGGGTGCGAGATCGAACGAATTTTGGAAATGGGTGAAAAGAAGTAATCCCAGAGTATGAAAGTAGAGGGTGAAAGTAAAGACGGCCACGACTAAATCGCATCAGAAATAGACAAGCACTGGAAAAAGGTAAATGATAAGCGATGGGGCGCGAGAAACCCACCGGAATGCTAGTGAAGTCGAGGAAAATTTGTCGAACAATTTGTCGAGGAAATCATTTTCATAGCCAGCTGTGAGATATTTTGGAGACTTAATTAGGAGATCAAGTCGGACAATGTAGCAACACGTTCCTGGTATAGATTGTGTGCAAAACGTAAATTTATTCCAGTCCATTGAGTTCAGACATGGTGCCTACCATGTCCACTACTTTCATGAAAATTCACCCATCTTGCACCAAGTTCATTTCAAGTGTTCGTCATCAGCGTCATCATCTGGGCTGTCCCGTGGTCCCCAAGGTCAGCTCACTATGACATGTGTTTGAATCACCTTTGCAATGACATACAATGGTGCATGAGATGTTTGCGGAGACACAAGTGCATCTCTTAGATGAACATGCCTTGGACGAAATAAACCGCATTTAACAAAATTCAATTCCTGTTCTGGGGCAGCATGAACAGTTAAAACTAGAAGTCCTGTCATGAACTGTGCGCTTATCTCGGCTTAATTGCGCGTAGGAATTGCGCGCAATTGCCATATCGAATGGCAACCAAAGCACTGCAGGTTCTCCTGGATACTCATAGCAAACACAGGCAGTGTTTCTGCCAGTGGACCTCCGGGTTACCCGGAGGTCCATTGGCTGAAACATTGCTTGTGCACAGGCCATATGTACAGAATTTGATAGCCTTACTGTGGTCATAACGCGTAGATTAACGCGCAGATCGACTTGCTATTTGTGCGCATTTCAGGACAGGACTTCTAGTTTTAACTGTACAGACTCGGGAATACCTACTGGCATCAAAATCTTAGATTTGTCATCACTTGTCCATCCAAAATCAGATGGATCGAGTTTTGATGGAATGCCCGAGTCACAAGAGTACTGGTGCACGGCTTGAAGGTGGGCCTTTTTAACATTCTCGTGGAACGGCTCAATTGTGGGTGGAAGGCTTGCTAGCATGGGGGGAGGGCAGATAATCGCGCGTTTGCTGTTTTGGATGTCCATACATTGTCCCTGGCTTCGGTCATTTCTGTAACCGGATAACCGTAACATGCACTGACCAGGAGGGTACTTTAGACAAACACAGCACTCATGTCTGCACGGTGATCACCAAGCCCGTCCAATGAACCAAGCCCGTCCAATGAATAACCCTGCAGTCTCTTCAACATAATACTTTGCCCACACCGTTTAATTGTGTCACAGCCTGATAGAGCATGTGCTGCGATGAGTTTTGGGACAATTGTGGCATTTTTCACCTGTCAATGACCTTTCTTTTCTCACTCGTAGCTTCCATTGTCAATAAGCAGCCCATTTTGTTCTTCCAATAGAAGAAAGTTAGGAGGACAAACACGTCCGTGTCATCTGATATGACATTAACGCGGCATGAACTCTGGATGTAAATTACTTGTTGGCAAATAATAGTATCAGCCTCTTCGTGCTCGGTGTATAATTCACCAAATTCTTGCACGTCGCCTGACCTAATGAGTGTTGGTGTGTAAGATTCACCTGTTATGACTAGAGTACTCGAGTGACTACCATTCGCGACGCATTCGGTGATGTGTTAACATATGAGACTTATGAGTTGCCTTTTGTTTGTGGAATTCAACAGAACTACTTACTTTGGTGGCAATATGCCCTAAAAAATATACATACCGAACAGCCCAACAATGTTCCATATTTTGTCCTTATCTGCTGCCATACATATATTCAACCAAAGCATTTAAAGCCTGGTCTGAGACAACATCTTTGTCCCCATTCGTAAACAGCTCGATCTGATTCGAATGCATAAAGCGTTTAGAACAGTCGATATGATACCGTCTGACGCATGAAGATCGCACGGAGAACCCGCCATTCTGAGTTGCATAATTTGTCCCTACTCATCCATTCTGCGTTCACATACTGAAGAAATAGCTTCTTGAAAAGTTTTCATACCGGGACTATATACGATTCTCACTACAGCGACCCTGCTCCACCGGTCTGGATGTCTTTTGCAGGGACGTCGCGACAGGAGGGGGGGGGGGTGTCTCACCCCCCCCCCCCAATATTTGTCAAAACCTCAATAGTTGGAAATTCAGAGGGCAAAAATATCAACAGTTAGAAATTTAAAAAACTACTGAATATACGGTATAATTCACTAACAAACCTATTTTTCCGACAGGAGGACCATAATAAGGAAATATTCCGACTACCGAGACTTTCGGGTGAAAATCGGGTCAAAGAACTCCGACTCCACGCGGCCTGTAGTCTGAATAACATCAATTAGAAGAGTCCATAATCACCATTTGGGGTAGACCAATCCATATTATCAACGTGCAGCCTTTGGGCTGCACGTTGAAAATATCGATTGGTCTACCCTACAAATTCACTGAGCAGCCATTCTACTTTTTAAGTGTATGGTGTGTCATGATCCTGGACCGGAAAAGCGATCTTACAGGTCCAAAGGGTTAATAAAAAAGTACTTGTTGTCATGTCAAGTGCCTGTGAAATGCTCTAGAAACACAAAACTTCCACTTTTCCAAAGGCGATGTTTCAAATTTGTCCGTCAGACAGTAGGCGTATGAGCCACTGGGGACAATTCGGGCAAAGCAAGATATTGAAAATTTGTATCCAACTCGAATTAAAAATGTTTTCCTACAAAAAAATCACTGAATTTGGAACTGAAAATTAGCCTTATAACTATTACCAGAACCCATGAAAACGCATCTGAGCACATCAATTTTTCAAAATATTCTAGGGGAGGACCCCAGACCCCCTGCTAAAGATTCGCGCCTTTGACGCTCGCAGTTTTGCGCCTACCATCCTACGGTGTTCATGTGTCGGGATTCCCAATTAGAATTTCAAAGGGTCTAACCCCCCCCCCCCCCCCCCCCCCCCCCCATTAAAAGGCCTCTAGCTACGTCCCTGGTCTTTTGTCGACATCTTCACACCTTTCACCACAAAATAGGCCCTGTTCTCTGAACAGGAATGATTTGACGCCAGACCTTCGGATCCGTTTTTTTCAGGGGGAGCATCATGTGTAGCCACATTTCGCTTGAGATGCCGACTTATGTGATGTTGTGATGTGTATGTTGACACACATGTCCTGTGACATGTGAGAGTAGGATCTGATCCTAATTGATCAGAGAGACCGACATCTGTGTCATCACCACCCTGTCTGCTTGCTTTAATGATCGACAATATTCGATCGGGGCCGACTTTGACCAAAACTTCCTTCTTGTTCATACAGTTTCTCAGAACAAGGAAGTTTGCGAATGGCATGCCATTGTGTAGCCTATTATTGCACGAAAATAGGCTACGGCAAAGTGTATTCTCTTATATATTTATATAAACGAACGGCTAGTTGAACGTCAAATCGTACATGAATGAAGAAAGGGGTCATTTGTAATGAAATAAATTACAAACTGTCAAGAAAAGGCTGAGATATAAGAAACAATTAGACTAGTATTGGGTAATTCAAGAAACACGTGCGCTTCGAATGTTTATGTTTATGGGTTTTCTGAATGTTAATGATAGAGTATGGAGGGAAGGTATGTTGCGAAAGCTGGAGGCATTGGTCCTGGGAAGTGAGTTTTTTTAGATTATGAAAGCAATATATAAAGATGTGCAAAATAAACTTCGTCTTGGTAAGATAACAACAAAATGGATGCGTATGGAGATAGGCCTAAAACAGGAATGCTATTCTCCCTCCAATTCCTTTTGCATTGAACATCAAACATTTGTGAGATGAACTCCAGCATAGCGACGACGGGGTAGCAGTTTGGGACATGAAGATCCCAGGGCTACTTCTCGCACATGATATGGCAGTCGTGTCAGAAAGTGCAGAGTGACTGGAGAAAGTACTGGCAATTGTTGGTAGATATGAGGACAAATGGAGACTCGAACTAAATGAAAACAAACTCAGTTATATCCGTGGGTCGTAAAGTGGAACCTACTCTAAGGCGGAGATTAGGGGAGTTCTGTATTTCAGAAAGTAGTAGCAAACTTCTTAGTGTAGGGGGAGATAGGTGACTACGAGTAATGGGGTTAATAGAAATATCGCGGAAAGGGGAAGCGAATTCTTAGGCTTCTTAATAAAACGTTTAGGGAGAAACAGCTTCAATAAGGCTTTCGTTGGAAATCGTGGGTGTGTCAAGTATAACATAGGGTACGGATGTGATACCCCTGAAACCAAGTGGTTGCAGAAAGCTTGGAAACTCTACAGAATGATGCAGATCGATTTATAACAGAGTTGAGTAATGCCACAGCACCAGAAGCAATCAGTGGTTAGCTTGGCTGGATGAGGATTAAGGACAGGATAGACTCGATGAATCTCTGTTATTTTAACTATTTGGTAATAATTCCCGACAGCCGTTGGTGCAAACTAATGTTCCAGAATATTTGGAATTCCAATACAAAGACAGGGTGGACTGGGCAAGAGAGATTGAGTTGATAGATTACTATTCGATGGAAATATCTGACTTGGAAGTGGGAATAACCCAGGGTACAAAGAGAAAGATGATTCTAACCGAAATTAGCGAGAGAGTATCAAAGCAAAGAGGTCTTTGGGTAGCCTGTGAGAAAATGAACCCAGGCCTTGAAGAGCATCTTGATAGTACCTTTTCGATGGGGGGGGGGGGGGGGGGGGGGGTAACTGCTGTTTAAACTAACGTCGCGGTCGCTGGAGCCTACGGAGAATATTGGGAAAGACAATGAAAAGGAGTGCCAAATGTGTAATTTAGGAGACGAAGATATCCTGGAATATATTCTATTAAAATGTCCAAAATACCAGCCTAACGAAATAAGATTCACTGGGAGTGAAATGGGGTAGTGGGATGAGAGAATGAAAGGGATGTGGACATTGGGTGACACAAAGGAGAGAGTTGGTATGCTTATTGGAGAGACTAGGAAGAATGAGGTACGGGATGCCATCAACCAGTTTGTTTCCGGGTGTTGGAAGGAGAGACGAGGCGTGGGATAGGGGGCATCTGTGAACACAGGATTAATCAATGCCTTCTCATCTGAGAACTGGGATAAATCGGCGACCGGCCAAAGTGTTATAAACATAGTTATTTTGTTAAAGAACATAGTTCTCTTGTTTAAAGAAGACAGTGACTTCTTTACGCAAGATAGAAAATGTTTAATTAATTTAGTTATCTTATTTAAACAAGATGGTTATCCTGTTTAAACAAGGCAGCAGTTATCTTGTTTAAACAAGATACTGATCTGTTGAAACACGATAGTATAAGTTATCTCCGCCAACATGATCGGAACGGACTGGTTTCGCGCGCCGAAGGCGCGCAGGGACGGTTTGGGACAAGCCCCTTTCGACCCTCATTGACTGTTTGAGATTGTTTGGATTTATGTCAAGGCGTGTTGAAAGAGGAAAGGCTTCAGGTACTCGTTAAAATTTTCTGGCTAAGGTGTCACGGGTGGAAGGTTGGCTGCGTTGATTGATGTTGATTGAACCCTCGGGTGAGGACCAATGTGGGAGGTTGGGTCCTCTCACAAAGGTGCTACCTCTCTCCGAGGGTGTTGTGGTGTTTTATTTTCGGGCAAGTATAGTCTGCCACGTCGGAGATGATTTCGATGGTGGGCCATCATGGCAAGTATAGTCTGCCTCAGACTGTCTTAGTCGGTGTTTATGTTCGTGGAAGGACATCTTTGGAAAGATAACAACAACGACTCCTTTCGGGGACCACCAGAAAGCAGACCCGAACTTCCCTGGTTCGGGGGCAGACCTGCATTATGATCCTATTTGGATGGGTCAAGGGATGCGCAAAATAGACGCTTACAAAAAGGGGCAGAGGTGGGACGCAGGACCAACGCTCGCCTCCCTTGAAGTGGTCGACCACTTCTAGGGATGGCGTGGAGGATGTTCAGGAACCATGGGGGTTACAGTTTCCATGACGGTTATAGTTTCCATAGCGGTTACTGGGGTGCTGTCAAAAAACATCTTCTGTGTACCTGCTAAAAGAAGAAGGCAGAATTAGTTATCATTAGAATATGTAAAAAATAAAAATAAAGATAGCATATTTAGTTTGATGCAGTCTTTAAATCTGATGTAATTTTAGCTGAGTCGGTGAAGGCAGCCCTTGCTGGTAGAAGGCCACAGCTGAGGTGTTAATCTGCCTGTTAGTTCAGCTTCTCGTTCCCTATTTTGTTTTGAGGCGAAGAACAGGCTTACACATAGATCCACACCCGGGGGTGTTACTTTCCTGTCTTTTCCTCTTTTAAAAGTCCTATTTTAATGATGGGCCTATTTTATATAGTTGAGGTAGCGAAGAACAGGCTTACACACAGAGCCACACCCACAGGTGTTACTTTCCTGTCTTGCCCTCGGTTATAAGTCCTAGTTAGTATTTCCTAAATTTTGGCGTTGTGGGGTTTTTGTCTGCTTTCGCAAATTACCTGTACTTCGGATATTAGTTGGGTATCGTCTAGCCGGTCATAGTTTTTCGCGGCTAGAGAGGCAAGGCGGTCTTTTATGGTGGGGATATCGGCTCTGTCGCGGAGTGTTTTGATATGTGTATCCCATGGGGCACGGAGGACGACCCTAAGCGCGTGAATTTGGACCTTCTGAAGTTTCCCCATATTTGTTTGATTGAGCTCAGTTAGGATGATCGCCCCATACTCGAGTACTGGGAGCACAAAGGCTTTGTATAGTTTGAGTAGTGTAGCCTGGTTGGCTCCCCAGGAAGTTCCCTTAAGCATTTTTAATAAATTAATCCGTTTGGTTGCTTCACTGGCAATATCGTTGGTGTGTTTGTTAAAGGATAGATTTTGATCAATGGTAATGCCAAGGAATTTTGCTTCTTTGCATTCTGGGAGGACTTTGTCCATTAGTTTGAGGCCAATGTCACGGTTTTTTAATAAATTATTGCGAGTAAAGGTGATTTGTTGGGTTTTATTCGCGTTCAGCTTTATTCTCCATTTGGTACACCATTGTTCTAGGTCTTCGAGAGCGCATTGCAGAGGTTTTTGGAGTATATTGGCCGTATTGTTAGAGTCCCAGAGGCCCTTATCGTCCGCGAATTGGGAGACTTTAACACGATCCTCGGAGAATTTGAGATCGTTTACATAGAAGATATAAAGGAGGGGCTGAGGACGGATCCTTGGGAGGTACCTGCTTCTAGGGGAACACTGTCGGACGTTTCATTGTTTACTCTGACTTTAATTTCGCGATCCTTTAGGAAGGAGGACGGTAATCTAAGCAATTTTATGGGGAGTTTCATTTTAGATAATTTATAGCGCATTCCGTTGTGCCAAACAGAGTCAAATGCTTTTTCGACGTCTAGCAGGACTGCCGCGCCTATTTGCCGATTGTTAATCGCAGTTTTCATTTGAGTGACTAGGCGATAGACATGCTCCATGCCTTCTTTACGCTTTCTGTAGGCTCTTTGCCACTTATTTAAAAAAATCGTTATCTTCAAGGTGCTCCCTGAGTCGATTGGTAAGGATTCGTTCGAATACTTTGCCAATGCAGCTGAGGAGGATACCTGGATGTCGGTTTTTGCGGCGAGGTGTTTAAATGAGACATCCAGGTATTAAATCTCCATATACCATACATGTTGGCGGAGATAACGCTTTGGTTCCGTTTGAAACACAATACAAACATAGTGGAAATAAATTTGTGGACGTATTTCTCAGCTCCACAATCATTTGAATCAAATTCGTGATAATTATTTTGTTTTTATAATCGCAGAAGACAACAGAGTTACATCCCTTGGGTCGTTAAGGAAACGATTAAACAGTATTTTGTTGACATCGTCCCCAAGTTCCAATGTGTTCTATGTGCCTACTGGCACATAGAACACATTGGTACTTAGGGGACGAATTATTTGCTCTTATTTTATTTTTATGATTGAGTTGTCGGAAATCTGATGTATTTGTGACTATTTTCGGGGGGTTTTGTTCGATTTTTATTTCGAGGCGAGCAAAAGCGGAAAGCTTTCGTTCAAACTACATGCCCCTGATGTTTCGCTTGTGCTAAATATCCTGGATGTTGCCCGCTCTCATATATCTTGGATGTTGGATGCATCCTTTGCCTTGGTTATTTATCCAAGGCATTCAGACCAATCAAAGGCAGAATTTATCGGGATATAGGGACAATAATGTTTAAAAAACGTAGTTATATTGTTAAAACAACTTAGTTATCTTGCTTAAACTACTTAAGTACCCTGATTAGACAAGATAGCAAGGCTGTTTAAATACGTTGACATAATGTCTTGTACGGCGACATAGGGGCACCAACGAGAGTTAATAACTTGTAATTACAAATTAATAACTTATCATTTCTAATTATTAATTCGTAATTAGCATTATAAAATAATAATTGATAATTATGAATTAATAATTTGTAATTTAGAAATAATAATAATATGGTTGTGATGGGTTGTGCGTAATGCTTGGGCACGTGGTGTTGCATGTATGCCTGGTTGTCTAGTATGGTAGTACAATATGGAATGTATGTGCCTGTTTTGTTCTGTTTAACACTGGTCTGTTACCCCCTCTAAAACTTTATACTATACCAAATTCTGGAGTATTGTTACACTATGATAGCCATTGGGTGTGTTCTGAGAGTGTGTTCGTTCCAACGAGAGTATGTCAAATCGCCGAGGACGACTCGAATTACATGGTGCGATCCGACATAGGAGTCGAAGAGCAATGAGACAAATTCCTCGAAAAATAGCTCCTCGAACAACTGTACTTGAGAATACTTAAATAATGATGAAGTATTGGGGGATGCTTATAAGAGGACACCACCTTCAGAAACCAATGGATTTTGCAGTTCTCAGCTCTTAGGGAATTGGTGAAGAAAGCAAACTGTACTGGCAGCGGTAAGAGGTCACTCGCTATCTTCCAATTAATAGTGGAGGCAGAAAACTATTTATTTATTTATTTATTTATTTATTTATTTATTTATTTATTTATTTATTTATTTTCAAGGCCATTTCCCTCATCTTTGGGCACATCATGGCCGCAACATAGATATGACGTTTAGCCAATCGTTGATACCTATTCTACGCACTTTTTGGAGACTTCCACCCCAGGCGATGGTTCCGGGTCCTATTTTACGAGTAAAGCTGAACGTATTTACTGCGGTGAACACGTACAGCTCCATTTTCCGGGGTTCCAACAGGGGAACAAAGCCAGTAGTCAAATCAGTAATAAGCAGTGGTCTAGGAGAAGAAGCTAACAGTCGAGGCATAGCAGTGAAAGTGATGTAGGGATAACAAACCACCAGTCCCTAAGCAAAGAGAATAGAGTCGGCAGTCATAGAAACATGAGTTGTATTGTCACAGTAGATCTGATCATTGTGACGAGCGACATATCAGCCAGGGATATCAGGAGCAGTGACCTAGTTGTAGAAACCATCGGCTACCTAGGAGCTAGAAGAATAGCGCTTATAGAATCCCTTTCCCCGAATCCCTTTCTGGGATACATGTATGGTTGTAGAAACCTTTTTCCCAACTGAGTGGAAATGTTGTACGAGGGGACATTCCCTCGGGAATTACTCTCATTGCCCTTAGACCATTAGACTAGTACAAAAACACATGTATTCCAAATGGTAGTTGATTGCATACGGGGTGATAGGGTTAAACTGAAAGGAGCCGTATGACTGAATCTACTTAGACCTGGTCGATAGCAGAGGTTGGGATAGGTCATATTTATTTATTAACCCTTTACCTAACGTAACGGCCAAAACCGGTCAGCGCTATTCTCAAAAATCGCCAATTAATTTTCATTATTTTTTTCATTTTTTGTCTCAAAAACATAGGTTATGACCCCTCGTTGGAACGAGCTCGTCGAGCTCGTTCCAACGAGGGGTCAAAGCATATGTTTTTGAGACAAAAAATGAAAAAATAGTTATTCAAGAATTATCTTTGCAAGTGTCGTCTGCTTTTCAGGTTAGGTAAAGGGTTAACGTTTCAACAACACTTTCAACAGCCAGTGTCATGTGTCGGATAATGTTAGGGGTGGAAGAAGTTAAAGTGCCCTAAGCGAACCATCGAGTTGTGGCGAGTAACTTTTGGATACTTCAACTTGCTAATTCCACACAAGCAGGGTTAGCATTGGTTGAAAGCATGCGTACCATCAAGGTGCAGTACGCCTTAGCACGCTGCACCATCGTTCTCCTACCTGCTTTGAAGTGAGTTGCCCAGTGACACATCACAGATGACATGGATCAGGATCGAACCATCAGCTGGCAGTGGTAGTCAGGAGTAGTTAGGACCCAGATAGAAGGCTAGTGCCGAGAGTAACCAGATCAGGGACCGGAATATGTAGAATAGAGTAGCACAAGCGAATTCGGCTCGAATGGTATTCAAAAAGGTCGCATATGGTACTTTTTGGCAGCCACCGAATCACTGGAAACGATCTGTTCTTTCTCTATTCTACATATTCTGGTCCCTGCTCTAGTTACCCTCGATGCTAGCCTTCTGTATAGTCCAAGATACTATCGGCCGCCACAGACCCTACCCCGACCTCAGCCCACGTTAACGACTTCAGTCAGACTTCTACATTCACCTTAACCCCATCACAATCACCAAATATCCAATCATCTGTCGTACTGGTTAATGTGGTTTCTTACTAGTCGAATGGGCCAAAGACAAATGATGAGAGTAATCCCCTGAAAGAGTAACTTCTCATCTGACTGTTCGACTCGGCCCCAAAAGGAATGTTTCATTCACAAATGTGTCACAAAAGGAATTCTGTGAAAGAAGGCTCCTTGGCATCTACTGCTACTCTTATGTCTTTCTGTCCGTGGCCTACAAGTCCGTTATCACTACTATCAGCGCTACAGTGACAATACGACTTCTACTTTAATCACTACAGCTTTTACTCTTTTCGCCTACGAACTACCCTACTAGGTCTCTACTGTTAGGTTCTTAGTAGTATCTCAGGCGGGGATAAGACCAGTTTTACGGGATCTCGTGCCAGATCTCATATATAGAGTCGTAAATTGGGGTGTGGGTAGACAGATAGAATAGCCCGATTCTTTATTCAAAGAATACATAAAACATTTACCAAAACAGATATTTTACATGTGTAATAGGTCAGTATACTGAGGGTGGTGGTATAGCCAAATTAACTGCCTATCAGAATATAAAATTGCGAAATTAGATTAGCTGACCAAATAATGAAGCTCTGGAGCATTATACATGGCGCATAATGGGGAATGGAGTTCCTTTAATTCCAATGCTGGGGCAAAGATTTTGGGTTTTCACGATAGCCCGCATCAGTGGTCATGTTTTGACGCCATTACAATGGTGATATGAGATGTTAGTGCATATATGCAGCGTGTGTTGTTAGGGCGACTCGTGTTTTTATCGTACATTTTGTTTCTAGAAGCGACCATCTTGAATTCCAATTAGACACGTGCTTACTATGTGGCCCAAAGGGTCGAGTGACATCTAATATTTTGGAGATATTAGAAAGATATATCGATTCACCAAAAACGACTCGACAACTTCATGAATTGACCAAACACGACCAGAAAACCGCCGGGAATAGTATCGGTAGGACATTACGGTACGAGACAATGACAGGAAGACAGTATGTCAAGCTATGTCATTTCCATGCAGAATATAACTAATTGCTATGTCTGTATTAATTGTGTGAACTCTATTTAATGCAAAACAGTTATCTATCCACCTAGTATCCATTTCCATACATTCCATACTGCACCACCATACTAGACAACCATGCAGACTTCTCAGTACCACACGACCTTAACATTATGTACCACCCATTCCAACCATATTATTATTATTTCGAAATTACAAGTTATTATTTCCTACTTACAAGTTAAGATTTCGTTAAATTATCAATTCGTTATTACAAGTTATTAATTCGTAATTGCAAGTTATTATTTCGTAATTATAAGTTTTCAATTTGGAATTAAAAATTATTAACTACACTTTAGTTGGTGCTTCTACGCTGCCGCATAAGATAGTAAGCTACCCTGTTTAAATAGATAAGCTGTCTTGTTTACTTAGGTTAAATAAGTTGGTTAAACAAGATAACCAAGTTGTTCAACAAATTAATATCTTTTTTTAACAAGATAACAAAGGCCTTTGATAGGTTAAATCCTTCTTAAACAATATAATTAGGTTCTTTTACCAGGTAACTATCTTATTTAAACAGGCTACTATCTTGTCTCAACAATATAACTCCACCTGCATCTTGTTTAACTGGTAGAGGGCTGGAACCCATCTTTGGGCTTTATTCTGAAGTGCAGGTAACGCAACTTGAAGGTTTCATATTTAACGGATGTGCTTCGTATTACCTTTGAAGTGAAATAAGGTAGTCTTTATGAATATGCTTGGCTACAATTTATGGGAGAGTGCCTGTTGGCACTCTCCCATAAACTGTAACAAGGCAAAGAGGTGTGAACAAATTTCAACATCCAAAAATAATTCAGCACTCTACCAGTTAAACAAAATAACCATCTTGTTTAAACAAGATGACAGAGCTGTTTAAACAGGGTACTATCTTGTTTAAACGAGATAACTATCTTTTCTAAACAAGATAATTAATTAAGTTGTTAAAATATGTTACTATCTTGTTTCAACAGGTTACCATCTTGTTTAAAAAAGATATAACTGTTTTAATTTAAACAAGATAACTATCTTATTTAAACAAGATCGTAATCTTGTTTAAACAGGTCACGATCTTGTTTAAACAAGATGATAAAGTTGTTTAAACAAGATGACAAAGTTGTTTAAACATGTTCAAGGTGATGATCACATTACCAAAAGATGGCTGAAAATTTTGATTTGTTTTGAGAGGTAAATTGACAATTTTTAAGGGAGTACATACTAGCATATTTTATGTTAAAGTAATGATAGATTTTTGAACACACACAATTTTCATCCATTGTTGGTCATGTAGCCATCACCTGAAAAAAGATAGTTATCTTGTTTAATCCTTAGCACTCGTAAGACCGATTTTTCGTTCCAAGGCATAATTTTGGCCGATTTGTGTCTTATTATAAGAGGTCTATACACAGGGCATTAATGATAAAGTCATATCTGCAGTCTGCAGCCAGACGGCTGCAGTTATTATTTTATCCTCCCTGTATATTGATATTGGACCGATCCATCTCGCTGTAAATGTACACAAAGGTGATTCCATTCCAGTTAACGAGGGTTCAAAGGGTTAAACAAGATAGTAGTTCTTTAATCATGTTACTATCTTTTTTTTAAAACAATATTTTTATTTCATCATTGAAATGGGGTTTGGCGAACAGGCAATGCCTATATTAACACCGTACCCTACAAAAACAAACATTTACAATGGTGCAAGTGCAACTGTACATAAAACAGAAACTGATCACATGAATTAGAAAGAAAGTACCACAAAATATCACGTCATTTCTTATATATCCATTACCTATCGGGTAGGGAGACACTCTGGTATATAAATGAAGGTATAATAGGCCAACAGTACGCGTGTCCTTTTTGATGTGCACTATCAAAAATCAGTCTCCAAGGGTAAAAGACAAGGATTCATTTCTACTGGCTAATAATAGTCACTCGAATTTTATTGTTTCCCCAATATATTCTTGTACCGCACTGAATATAGTAGCATTTTCCAAAGCAGTTTTCTTTGGATCACCATATAACATTAGAGTGATATTATTGGTGTGGCCCAATTTTGTTAGAAGCGAATTTCTTTGTTCTGTAAGAAGAGGACACAATAATAAATAGTGTTCAGTGTCTTCATATAAATGGCCACAGCTACAGCATTAACACTAATAAATCGATCAAATTTGTGTCCGTTTAAATCACTACAATTTAAACGCAGCTTCGTGTGAAACATTTGTTCCCTTCTGCCACCCACACAATAAAACCCAGGAACGACATTGTGTTACTATCTTGTTTCATTTTTGCAGAGTATCTACACCACACTAGGCGTGCATAATGCAAAAAATCCGAACGCGATACCTCAAGCCGTTCTGGAAGATTAGCGATACAAGAATTGTCGGCAAAGAGCGTCGCCAAATTTTCGACCCCTACCGACCTCCTGAACCGGAAGTCGGATCCCTGCCAGTTTTTGTACAGAATATACCAGACATATAGGGAACATAATGAAAGAACTCCAAACTCGATATGTCAAGCCGCTCCGGGGGAGTAGCGATCACAAGAATTTCAGATAAAGAGCGTTGGCTGCTAAGATCAAGGTCGGGCAAAATTCGAAATAGTCTAATCGTGCCCTCCGTTACTAGCGCTACAATACCTGCAAATTTCATGGCTCTAGGCCTCGCCGTTCTCGAGATTAAGAAGGTGTTAAATAATAATAATAAAAGGTTGAGATAGCAGTTCTCATGAGCCCTGTGTTGTCACGTTATTGTCATGGTGATGGGTTGTGTTTGCATGCATATCGCAGCATGTGTTGTTCGAGTGACGTGTTTCTGTCATCCATTTTGTTTATTGGATGCCGCCATCTTCATTGCTATGGTAGCACATGGTTACTATACCCAGATGAACAAGCATGAAGTGGGAGTGTGTTTCAGAGGGTGTGTTCGATTGCATTGGTGTAAATCTAATAATGACCGGGACAACTACCAAAATGGACCCCAAAAACTGTTATTTATTTATTGGGCGTTTAAGGTCAAATATTTCTGTAGAATGGCTAATCGTGGCCGCACCATGGACATAATGTCAAGTTTAGTCAATCGTTTAAACCCATGTTGTCCATTTAAGAGGACTTGCACCACAAGCATTGGTGTATGGGTTCTATTTTACCAGTAAAACGGCTTGTTTACCCCACAGTAAACAAACACTGCATCACTCCCCGAGAAAATCGTCAATACGTGGGTAACAATGTCCAACAGTTTCAAATCTCATTTGATACGGTAGGAGTTTATTTCACCATAAAGGAAGCCAACACGCGGATGGACAGACAGACTGAAAAGCAGATGTCATTTCTATATTGTCCCCCTTCAGAACATCGCGGGAGAAAACAACTCACAGTAATATGAAATTAACTAGATGGTTGTGAAATTGCAAAGTGAATTTCTAGAAGTCATCCAACGAAGCACGGCCAATGCCTAGTGGGCTGCCAATGTCGCTTTGGCGACCAAGTCTGATCTGTGTTGTTATGGCTGCATGTCTGACACAAGGAGTATTTTATCCCCTTTCACGTTATTTGTATTGTAACTTCAAAAGATTTGAGTAGATTGCAAAAAAACTTGGCAAAGATTCAGAACTGTCACTGCCACGTCTACATGCGGAGTTTGGTCTCTGTAAGTGTGATGGTTATATATATATATTGGCTTGACACATATTTTAATGAGATTTGCATTTTAACTTCAAAAAGTTTGCGTTGATCGCAAATAACCTTGGCAAAGCTTCAGAACTGTCACAGCCGTGTCCACATGCGAAGTTCAGTCTGTATGTGCTTTGGCTGTAGGCGTGATACAAGCTGAAGTTTGGCGTCAATCTACAATTCACTTTGCAATGCTTCAGAACTGTCATCGGTTTGTCGACATACGAAGTTTGGTCACAATAAGTGCTATGGTAATGGCTGTACGTGTGACACACGAAATATGTATTTTACCCTTTTTTGCATTGTAACTCAAAATGTTTTGCGTCAAAGACAAAGAAACTTGGCAAAGCTGGAGAACAGTTACTCCCTTGCAAACATGAGCCGTTTGGTGTCTGTAAGTTCTATGGTGTAGCTGAATGCGTGACAGGTGTTTTGGGCACCAAAACCGCCATTTGATGTAAAAACGTCGAAAATAACGTTGAATAAAAAATTCCAAAAACATCTATCTTTTATTTTTTTAATCGCTACAACATAACATTTAATGGAAATCGGACGAACACCGCAACGGCAGCCACAGACGAATTTTTTTGCCGTCAAAAAACTGATTACATTTGTAGGAATGTTTTGTTTTTTTGGAGACTACAATTCTAAAATTATGAAATGGAAAGTTCAATAGCAGGATCAATATTAAACATTCGTGAAACGACGTCAATATGACGTTTTTTGTTTGTTTGTTTGTTTGTTGTTTTTTGTTTTGTTTTTTTTTGTTTTGTTTTGTTTTTGTTTTTTTTTGGGGGGGGGGGGGGGGCTTAACGATTGAAATTTGAAATTGTACACGCTAAAAACTAAAGTGTTAAAAACTACACTTGAAGTGCTGTATTTAACACGTGTTAAATGCTGAACTAGTACTTTGTTCAAGTGTAGTTATCCCAGAACTTGAGAGGTGTTACAATAATACCTCTTGACAAGTGTAATGTCGCGACACTTAAAAAGAAACAACTCGGATGACGCGGATCAGGCTCGAACTCTCGAGCCTGATCCGCTTCATCTGCGTTGTGTCCTTTTAATGATATACCCACCAAGCGCAAATGAAATTATGGACGATTCTGGAAGAACCACCAATGCTAGACACATGGGAAGTGCCATCCATTGAAGTTTCAGATGTCTGACGATTGTAATGTCTAAGTGCTTAAAGAATTGCACTTTAAGTGTTAAAATCAAACCCTAAGAGTTAGAATGGGTTTAACACATTGAAAGTGTCAGTTTTAACACTTTAGTTTTTAGTGTGTAACAACCGTACTGAATAGAGACACCATCTGTGTTCTACTGTGAAATTGCATAGCTGTGTGTATATTAACAGGAAGCTATGTGCGTTAGAAAATCAACAAATGTATTTAAAAATGTACACATGGAACAAAACAGTTGAGACGTTAAAACCTAACAAGAGGCTCTAAAGAGCCTGTAATCGCTCACCTCGAAGAACTACACATCTCTCAATTATGTTAATCAGAATCAAAGAATGCAGCTGGCTTCCATGCTCCTACATGAGCGAAACAGAATGGTGATTGTTTTCAGAGGTCTTTCCATACATTATTTGTGCCAAGTTTGGTTCAAATTGGCTAAGTAGTTTCAGATGAGATGAAAATGCGATTTCCCATCGGGTTTCGATAGCAACTATGAGCAGCAATTGCGGCCATGTTTGCAACCCGATCAACATTAAATGAGGATCGTTGGTAGAGGGTGTCCCAGTTATCAATCGTGTGACATTTCAAAATATTTGGCCTTGTAGTTTCAGAGATTTTTGAAAATCCACCAATCAGAATCAAAGAATGTCCCTGGCGGCCATGTTTTTCATCAGACAGGACAAAATGAGGGAAGTTTGTAGAGAACCTCCCATAGACCATTCCTGCCAAGTTTGGTTCACATCGGCTCCGTTCCAGAGATGAAAATGTGATTTCCCATAGGGTTTCCATGGTAAATATGAGCCGCAATTGCGCCATGTTTGCAACCCGATCAACATTAAAGGAGATCGTTGGTAGAGTATGTCCCAGTCATCAATCATGCAAAGTTTCAAAACATTTTTCTTTGCAGTTTCAGAGGCGAAGATTTTCGAAAATCGAGCAATCAGAATCAAAGAATGCCTCTGGCGGCCATGTTTTTCAACCAACGGGAACAAAATGACAATCGTTTGTAGTGGACCTCCTATTGACTATTCCTGCCAAGTTTGGTTCACATGCGCTCAACATTATCCGAGAAGGTGAGCTAAAAAAATGGCGATAAATCGAACAAGAGGCCCCCAGGGCGCTCATCTGACATGGCAGCCTAAATATCAACCCAGGGAATTGATTTGAACAAGTTGCATCTGCCCCTCCTAAGAAAAGTTTATACCAAATATCCAAAGATTCTGACCAGTGGATCCATAAAAAAGATTTTTAAAGAATATTCCTCATAATGAACTAAGTTATAATTTGGGCTCCCACGGGGTGCCCAAATATGAACCCAGGGACTTGGCTTGAATAAACTTGAATCTCACCGCCCCTAAGCATGCTGCATACCAAATATCAAAACATTCCAACAGCTGGTTCTGAAGAAGATTTTTGAAGAACTAAGTTTTAATTCAGGCTTCCACAGTGAGCCCAAATATGAACCCAAGGACTTAGCTTGCACAAACTTGAATCTCATCCCCCAAGGATGCTGCATACCAAATATCAACAGATTCTGAATGGTGGATCTGAAGAAGATTTATAAAGAATATTCCTCATACTGCACTAATTTAAACATTTGGGCTCCCATAGAGAGCCCAAATATGGACCCAGGGATTTGATTTCAATAAACATGTTGCCCCCCCCCCCCCCATAACGACGGCAAATATAACCTCACAAACTTCTCTTGAACAAATCCGAGTCTACACCTCAAAAGGAAGCTGCACACCAAATATCAAGTCACTCCTATTGCTGGTTCATGAGATTTTTTTTAAAGATTTAGGCACACGTTTGGGGCGTGGCCCTACCGTGGGGTGGGCAACTTGATTTGAACAAAATCAAAATGCGATGGCATAACAAACAACCATCTCAAGAAGACGCAAACAGCATGTTTACGGATGACGGATGCTGGTCAGCGGATGACAGACGACGGACGGTGAGTGTTCACAACAGCTCACCTTGACTTTCAGTCAGGTGAGCTGAACAAGAGGCCCCAAGGGGCCTGAGGGTGCTCACCTGACATGGCAGCCTAAATATCAACCCAGAGAATTGATTTCAGCAAGTTGCATCTGCTCCTCCTAAGAAAAGCTTATACCAAATATCCAGAGACTCTGACCAGTGGATCTAAAAAAAAAAAGATTTTTAAAGAATATTCCTCATATTGAACTAAGTTATAATTCAGGCTCCCACAGGGAGCCCATATATGAACCCAGGGACTTGGATTTAACAAACTTGAATCCCCCCCTCTCTCCCCCCCCCCCCCCCCCCCCCCCCCCAAGGATGTTGCACACCAAATATCAAAACATTCCGACTGCTGGATCTGCCATATCTGCACTCGTGATATACAAATTTGCTATTCAAATTTTATTTTTTCATTTCTCTATTTCAAAACATACCTCATGACCTATTAATGGAAGAAACTTGATGAGCTTGTTCCAATAAGGACTAATAACCTATGGTTAGAAGTAAACAAGAGGCCCCAAGGGGCCTGAGGGCGCTCACCTGACATGGTAGCCTAAATATCAACCCAGAGAATTGATTTCAACAAGTTGCATCTGCTTCTCCAAAGAAAAGCTTATACCAAATATCCAAAGATTCTAACCAGTGGATCTAAAAAAAAATGATTTTTAAAGAATATTCCTCATATTGAACTAAGTTATAATTCAAGCTCCCACAGGAAGCCCATATATGAACTCAGGGACATGGCTTGAACAATCTTAAATCTCACCCCAAGGATGCTGCATACCAAATATCAAAACATTCCGACTGCTGGATCTGAAGAAGAAGATTTTTAAAGAAAATTCCTCATTTTGAACTAAGTTATAATTCAGGCTACCACAGTGAGACCAAATATGAACCCAGGGACTTGGCTTGAACAAACTCGAATCTCACCCCCCTAAGCATGGTGCATATCCAATATCAAAAGATTCTGCCTGCTGGATCTTGAGATGATCTTGAGATGATTTTCAAAGAAATTTGCCTGAAATGCACTAAGTTCAAATTTGGGCTCCTATACTGAGCCCAAATATGAACCCAGGGGGCCGATTTGAACAAACTTGAATCAGATCCACCCCACAATGTTGCGTACCAAATATCAAAAGATTCTGCCTGCTGGATCTGGAGAAGAAGATTTTTTAAGAAATTTGCCTGAAATGCACTAGGTTCAAATTTGGGCTACTATACTGAGCCCAAATATAAACCCAGGGGGGGGGGGGGGCGATTTGAACAAACTTGAATCAGATCCACCCCACAATGTTGCTTACCAAATATGAAAAGATTCTGCCTGCTGGATCTGCAGAAGAAGATTTTTTGAGAAATTTGCCTGAAATTCACTAAGTTTGAATTCGGGCTCCTATAGTGAGCCCAAATATGAATCCAGGGGGCTGATTTGAACAAACTTGAATTAGATCCACCCCACAATGTTGCATACCAAATATCAAAAGATTCTGCCTGCGGGATCTGGAGAAGAAGATTTTTTAAGAAATTTGCCTGAAATGCACTAAGTTCGAATTCGAGCTTCTATAGTGAGCCCAAATATGAATCTAGGGAGCCGATTTGAACAAACTTGAATCAGATCCACCCCACAATGTTGCATACCAAATATCAAAAGATTCTGCCAGCTGGATCTGGAGAAGAAGATTTTTTAAGAAATTTGCCTGAAATGCACTAAGTTTGAATTCGGGCTCCTATAGTGAGCCCAAATATGAACCCAGGGGGCTGATTTGAACAAACTTGAATTAGATCCCCCCACAATGTTGCATACCAAATATGAAAAGATTCTGCCTGCGGGATCTGGAGAAGAAGATTTTTTAAGAAATTTGCCTGAAATGCACTAAGTTCGAATTCGAGCTTCTATAGTGAGCCCAAATATGAATCTAGGGAGACGATTTGAACAAACTTGAATCAGATCCACCCCACAATGTTGCATACCAAATATAAAAAGATTCTGCCTGCTGGATCTGGAGAAGAAGATTTTTTAAGAAATTTGCCTGAAATGCACTAAGTTCAAATTCGAGCTTCTATAGTGAGCCCAAATCTGAATCTAGGGAGCCGATTTGAACAAATTGGAATCAGATCCACCCCACAATGTTGCATACCAAATATCAAAAGACCTGCCTGCTGGATCTGGAGAAGAAGATTTTTGAAGAAATTTGCATGAAATGCACTAGGTTCAAATTTGGGCTACTATACTGAGCCCAAATATAAACCCAGGGGGCCGATTTGAACAAACTTGAATCAGATCCACCCCACAATGTTGCAAACCAAATATCAAAAGATTCTGCCAGCTGGATCTGGAGAAGAAGATTTTTTAAGAAATTTGCCTGAAATGCACTAAGTTTGAATTCGGACTTTTATAGTGAGCCCAAATATGAATCCAGGGGGCTGATTTGAACAAATTTGAATCAGATCCACCCCACAATGTTGCATACCAAATATCAAAAGATTCTGCCTGCTGGATCTGGAGAAGAAGATTTTTTAAGAAATTTGCCTGAAATGCACTAAGTTCAAAATTGGGCTCCTATATTGAGCCCAAATATAATCCCAGGGGGCCGATTTGAACAAACTTGAATCAGATCCACCCCACAATGTTGCTTACCAAATATGAAAAGATTCTGCCTGCTGGATCTGGAGAAGAAGATTTTTTAAGAAATTTGCCTGAAATGCACTAAGTTCAAAATTGGGCTCCTATATTGAGCCCAAATATAATCCCAGGGGGCCGATTTGAACAAACTTGAATCAGATCCACCCCACAATGTTGCTTACCAAATATGAAAAGATTCTGCCTGCTGAATCTGGAGAAGAAGATTTTTTAAGAAATTTGCCTGAAATGCACTAAGTTCGAAATCGGGCTCCTATACTGAGCCTAAATATGAACCCGGGGGGCCGATTTGAACAAACTTGAATCAGATCCACCCTACAATGTTGCATACCAAATATCAAAAGATTCTGCCTGCTGGATCTGGAGAAGAAGATTTTTTAATGTTTTTCACATTGCCAACAGTGTTAAAAAGTGCTGACTCAGTACTTTTTCAAATTCCTGAAAAAAGTACCTTGTGATCAAACCGATAGGGATTTTTTTAACCATTCTATTCTACGGGATAAAAGTAAGCTTTATACAAAACAAGAATTCTCTGTGCTGTGTAGTTTTGGAGAAATGGCAGTTTTAAGGTTTTTCCTATTTTTAGCTCCCGAGGTTCCCACAGGGCAATGAGAAATTTTTTTTTTGCATCAATCAACTACTTATGACCCATTATCATCTCATATCAAATTTGGTTCAAATTGGCCTCACGGTTCAGAAAATAGAAATTTTAGGCGTGGCCAAAATTTTTGCCTCTCCCATAACGAAGGCAAATAATGCTCAACAAACTTCTCTTGAACAAACTTGATTCTAAACCTCAAAAGGACTCTGTATACCACATATCAAGTCTCTGCTACTGGTGGTTCATCAGAAGAAGATTTTCAAAAAATTTGGCCATTTTTTCCCCACACCTCTGCTCAATATGAGCCAAAACCTAATTTGGATAAAAATCAAAATGCCCCTATATAACCACTACTTACGTGAAATTTAATTAAAATGTGGCCAGTGGTTTAGGAGAAAGAGGCTCAAACACCACCTTCACGCAGGATGACGGACGACAGACAAATTTTTTAGAATTTCGAGAACGAATACAAATATCATCCAGGAACTTTATTTGAACAAATTGAATCTGAACCCTCTGCAGATGCTGTATGGCAAATATCAAAAGATTTTGATTGTATTTCAAGAAGCACATTTTTAAAGATTATTCCTCATATTGGACGAAGTTAAAATTCGGGTTCCAATAAGGAGCCAAAATATTAACCCAGAGGCTTGATTTTACCAAACTAAGATCCGACCTCCCTAAAGATGCTGTACACCAAATACCAAAAGATTCTGACAGGTGGATCTAAAGAAGATTTTTAAAGATTATTCCTAATATTGAACTAAGTTAAAATTTGGGCTCCCTTGGAGTGCCCAATTATTAACCGATGGACTCGAGTCGAACAAATTGAATCAAACCGCTGTAAGGATTCTGTACATCATATATTTGAAGATTCTGACTGGTTTTCTGGAGAAGAGTTTTAAAGATTATTCCCCATATTGGACTAAGTTAAAATTTGTGCTCCAACAGGGAGCTCAAATATTAACACAGGGACTTGTTCGAACAAAATGAGTTCTAACTTCCCTAAGGATGCTGAATACCAAATATCACAATAATCGGATTGGTGGATCTAAAGATTTTTTAAAATTATTCCCCATATTGAACAAAGTTAAAATTTTGCACGAAGTTAGGATTCGGGACCCCATGGGGAGCCCGAATATTAACTGAGAGACTTGCTTTGAGCAAACTTTAATCTGATCCCCGTAAGGATACTGTATACTCAATATCAATTTATTTATTTATTGGTGTATAAGGTCACATACTTATGCACAATGTCTTATCGTGACCAGAGTTTTGCGGGTGGAGGAAGGCGGAATACCCGGAAAGAACAACCAGGCATCGACGAGCAACTGTCAGCTCAACATTCTCTGTTCAAGTTCCGCTCAAGCAGGGTTACAGCAGTTGAAGACATGTACATCATCGACGTGCAGTACGCCTTAGTACACGGCGTCATAGTGCCCCCCCCTCCCCATGTAGGCAACCGTGATAAAGAACCTTGCCCAAGGACACAACGCTGGTCGTCCCAGACGGGGATCGAACTCGAGATCTCTAGCATAGACGTCCAACAGTCTACCACTGAGCCACCACGCACCCTAGTCCATTTGAATAGATTCTGAGTAGTGTTTCTGAAGAAGAATCTGCTCCCACCCCCACCCCTCCCCTAGAGATGTTGTATACAAAATATCAAAAGATTCTAATAGATGGTTCAGGAGATGATTTTTAAAGAAATTCCCTCATATTGCTCGAAGTTAAAATTCGGCTCCCACAGGGAGCAGAAATATTAACCTACACACTCGATTTAAACAAACTTGAACCTGAGTCCCCAGGAAATGTTGTATACTTGTCCAGTCAATCAAGTCAAATTTTACCCCAACCCACAAGAAATTGCTATACAAATGTTTATATTACTTTTGGACAGGAATTAGTATGCAAAAAAACATATGAAAAATCCCCATTAATCCCATCACGGAAAAAATCGTTATTTTGGGGAAAAAACAATGAAAAATTCAGTAAAATCAGAGAAAACTGAAATTTGCTCAATTCTCATTAAAAGAGGTCAAACAACAATCATTTCCATGGTACTTAGATCAAAATAACCATGTACAATATTATACGTGAAATCCTAATCACTGAACTCAAGACAATGTGTGATTTTGGGGTGAAAATTATGAAAAAGTAAATAAAATGTACGAAATTTGGAATTTCATCACTACTCGTTCAAATGGTTCCAAGCACAAATGCTGTCATCGTATTATACACTAAATCTGTATGATTAATACCTCTCTTAAACTTCAAATCAATGGTAGCAAAAAAATATGATTTTGGGGGTAAACTGTTTTAAAAATTACGGTTATGTATCATCAATTTTTATATCATATAAATAATAAATATAAAATAATAACTGCTGCATTGTCAATGCAGATAATCTGGAGATCCGACAAATCGTTCTGCCACTATGCGAAATCAGATTTCTAGATTATCTGCTGTGACATTGCAGCAGTTATTATTTCCTGGCATTTCCCACACGCATTCTCTATTGGCGAAGGGGAAAGCAAGGATATAACAGTGGGGAAAACGGGAGAATATGAATACTTGGGAGCGAATATATGTGTTGCAGGTGGAAGCATATACAGAAACCACACAAATAAACTTAAGACAAAGGGGAATAGGATATTCAATCAGTTAAAACTACTTGAAAGTAATAGCCTTAACCAGGTGTTCGTTCTAAAAACAGTTTGGGAGAGGGTGGGGGTTACCAAGTGTAACAAATGGGACGGATGCAATCACTTAAAATCAAACAGAAGTGAGAAACTTGGAAGTTCTACACAGTGATGCGGGCTGGTGGATAACCGGACCAAGCAGTGCAGCTGTGCTGGAAGCAGTCAGAGGGGAACTTGGGTAGATGCTGGTTAAGATAGAATGGACATGAGAAAATTATGCCACCTAAATTACCCCGAAAACCCCCAAAATAGCAGATAGAGTAAAACGACGTTTAACCATCTATGGAACCATAGGATTCAGACCGGATGGATAAGCCAGACAAGGGAACTATAGGAGAATTACTCCACAGAGACTGAAGATTTTTTAGAAGGTGGCCTGAAGTAGGGCAGTAGCCTTATAATGGGAAGGGTGCTGAATGATTGCAATAGAAACCAACGAGCTGGAATTAGGACCAAGAGCTCTTTAGACGGTTTATGCAAAAAACATACCACTGCCTTTGAAGAGTACCTAAATGGATCTTATGGGGCATCTTTGTTGATTAAATTGAAATCGAAGTCACTGGAGGTAAGGGGGCGAAACGGCAAAGGAGAGGAAAGAGTGTACCTTGGGAATAACGGAGACCCTGGGGCACTTCATTCAAGAATGGCCCAAATATTTGCCAAGTGGAACAAGACTCCTTAGAATACTAATGGAAAACTGGGATGAAAACCTGAAGGATAAGTGGATGGGGAATGACATGAGGGAAAGGGTCTATTTTATAGTTAGGGAGATCGAGAAAGCGCTGATGAGTGGAATTATAAAACCATGTTTTTACTGAATGCTGAGATTAGGACAGGGAGAGGGGTGGAATAGCCCAGCTGTGAACTGTATATATATATATATATATTGTAGGCCTCCTCGTTAGAGGACCACAACAAATTAGCCGTAGAGAACCACCGAGCAACGGCGAGCAACTGTCAGCTCCCCAACATACTAACTCCACACAAGCAGGGTTAGCATTGGTTGAAGACAAGTGCACCATCGATGGGCAGTACGCCTTAGTACACAGCGCCACCGTGCCCCCACGTGGGCAATGGGGGTGAAATGTCTTGCCCAAGGACACAACGCGGTTGCCGCAGGTGGGGGTTTGAACCGAGGACCTCTCGGCTTGCAGCCTGCACCTCTCTACGCACCGCACCCTCAGATGGATCTGAAGATTTTTTAAAGAAATTTCCTAATATTGCACTAAGTTAAAATTTGGGCTACGATAGGGAGCCCAAATATTAACCCAGGCACTCGGTTTTAACAAACTTGAATCTGAAACCCCCTAGATATGTTGTATACCAAACATGAAAGGATTCAGACTTGGAGATCTGAAGAAGAACATTTTTAAAGAAATTCCCTCATATTGCACTGAATTAAAATTTGGGCTTCGATGATCATGAGAAGCCCAAATATTAACCCAAGCACTCGATTTGAACAAACCTGAATCTGACCCGCCAAGAGATATTGTATACCAAATATGAAAGAATTCTGACTGGTAGATCTGGAGAAGATTTTTAAAGATTATCCCCCATCTTGCACGAAGTTAAAATTCAGGCTTCAGTAGGAAGCCCAAATATTAATCGAGAGACTGGATGTGAACAATATTGAATATGACCCTCATAACAATGAACAATGATGTATACCAAACATAAATAGATTCTGACTGGTGGTTCTGAAGAAGTAGATTTTTAAAGATTACCCCGAATTAAAAATTCTGGCTCCTGTATTGAACCCAAAGGCTTCATTTCAAACTTGTATCTGACCCACATGAATGCTGTATACCAAATATCCAAAGATTCTGATCAGTGGTTTGGGAGAAAAAATTTTTAATTTTTTTTTGCAAATATGCAAACTCAGCAATCATTTATACCCATGTCGCCCATTTTAGAGGATTGCCCCCCCCCCCCCCCCCCCCCCAAGCATTGTTTACTAGGTCCTATTTTACCAGTTAAACAGAGGTTGTTTACCACAGTAAACAAGCACTGCTTCACATCATCAAAGGGTTCCCACAGGGGATTTTCAATAACATTGAGAGTCAGGGTAACTCTAGGAACAACAAAATTAAGCAAGACCAATTTGATATATATGTACAGTTTCTTTATTGTAATTTACAATAATATTTTATGTGCAATTCTTAACTGCACAAGCCATACTCTCAACTGCAATAGAATTTACTTCACCTTTGGATAATTTACATATGAATACTGTTAACAGCAAAGATAATATCGAGTTGAATATTTGTTAACAGGTATAGTTACAGTATTAGCAATCCATCATAAAATAACAACACATAAAAAACATACATACCAAATAAAAACAGGTAACCAAAGAGATATAACACATACACTTCATATATCCACACATTTTGTAACATTTGGGCAGAACACGCATTACTGGAATAGATGTTGCAAAGGTAAACCCAATCATTTTTCCAGTTGTGACATTTTTACCTGGATTTTAGTCTAAAGATATTAATTTGCTCTCGCTGGTAACCATATACAGTACGAGGAGAGTGGATTGTAACTAAATCACCCACAGAGTGGTGTTATCACCCAAGCTACAACTTTCAAATTTTTAAATATATCGACAAAAAACTCAAGCAATGTTTCAGCCAATGGACCTCCGGGTTTAACCCGGAGGTCCATTGGCTGAAACTTTGCTGGTGCTGGTTATGCTTTGCAACAAATTTGAAATTATTGCTCGGGTGGAATCTCCACTCTGCGGGTGATATAGTGATAATACACTCTCCATGTACTGTACAGTACAGTTGCGGTGAACTAGTTGTAATCAGCACGTTGGCAGTGTTGTCCACGCATACATTTACCAAGTAATAAAAATCATCAACAGAAAAAACTTTAATGAAGCACAGTGTTGTACCCGGTGCTTCATTAATTAAATTTTTGATGATTCTTCCTATAATTAGTGTTTGGAACCTAATATTATTGCGTCCATGGAAATAGTGCCTACCTGTGGAAAGTGACCAGTCCATGGTGGGCGTACTGTACATGTATTTTCTTAGGAGACAAGATTCGCTACTTGACTTGTGTCTCAAAAACAGTCAGTCTCATACAAATGAAGGCATGTGGCACCCAGTTCAGGACATTTGGGGCCCACAATAACCAATTTGAAGTCTGTTACATGCTAATTAAATGAGAAGTTGGGAAGTCCATCCATCCTGACTGCTACATTTATCCACAATATATTTCCTGATTTTACTAACTATAATCTGGACTGACTAATATTTTGACTATATCATCAACACAAACCCTCGACAAAAGGCATGCCTTGATGATGCAGTTGGAACATTTTATCAGTCAGCACTTGAGACGTGACACTTCAGGTTTATACCCTCCCTCCAACCCCCAACAGTCATCTTTACGATGGCCCTCAGAAGTTGCCAGAATATATATGCATTAAAACCCACTACTAACAACTCTGTTTGTTTCAACTTTGCTGTTATATTTATTTACTGATTTATTGGTGTTTAAAGTCACATATTTCTGCACAATGGCTAATCATGAACACAACAGTTTTATGGGTGGAGGAAGCCAGAGTACCTGGTGAGAAGCACCGAGCAACTGTCAGCACCCCAACATACTAACTCCATACAAGCAGGGTTAGCACGGGGTGAAGACAGGTGCTCCATCGATGTGCCAGTACGCCTTAGTACACAATGCCATGTGGGCAATGGGGGTGAAATGTCTTGCCCAAGGACACAACGTAGTTGCCGCAGGTGGGATTCAAACCGAGGACCTCTCGGCTTGCAGCCTGCACCTCTACCAGTTTAGCTGCCGTGCCCCCTTGCTGTTATATGAAAGAAAAAGAATAACCACCACAAACAACAATAAGTATGTATTATTTCCAGAATGTATTATTTTTTAAGAATGACCAGGAGAGCATTCTTTTAAATAGTACACAGTTATTGTTCGAATACAAACAACCTGACTTGACCAAGATTTTACCTCAAGCTTCCACTGAAACATCCTTGCACAGTGGGCGATTGTCGTTGAGTTAGACCAAATGATAAGTCACCGATTGAAAACTGTTCATATTTTCATGTTTTATTCTCCCCAAAATGATAAAATTATGTTCCAGGGACCACACACTACTACATGTGCAGTACAGAATACTTTCAACAAGAAAAGCACAATCCATTTTTCATTTGGAAAGAGCTGTTGCTGTTGATGATTTTTATTACCTGGTAAATGTATGCATGGACAACACTGCCAAAGTGCCGATTCAAACCCTATAGGGCTGAAAGATTGAATTAGTGCAGATTCTCGTTTACAATTTGATGTTGTATCATCTACTGGTGCCAAATTTTTCTGCCAAAAAAAATTCATGAAGATCCAGAAGGATCAATGTAAATCCTCCAATCATAGTAAAATAACAGCAACACTCCCTGTTCCATGGTCTAATTCATTTATTAATTTATTTACAGAAGTATTAAGGTTGTGCTTAGCATCTATGGCTTTTTCACAACAAAAGTATGAAATAATTATTACAATGCCATAAAAAATGTTAAATTTTTGGCATTAAACTACTGCAGAGGTAATAAAACAATTAGGTGTCTGAACTCTTCCAAGTGAACTCGGCAGTCAAAAACATTATTTTAGTTTAGCCATTCGTATATAACTGTCCTGGCCACTTTACAGGACTTCAACCTCAGGTATTGGTTTTCATGTCAAATTTTACCAGTAAAGCATAACTTGTTTCCCACAAAAGAACAAGCACAGCTGAAGTTCCTCGAGTAACCTTAGGGGAATCCAAGGATTGGTTACCTGGTACAACTATTACAGAAAAGCTGAACTCATCTACAACAGAAAACAAGCACTTATCCACTTTTCACAGTTCCGAGAACAACAGAGATACCAGAGTAATGTCAAACAAAACACAATGAATTAAATTCTTGAAGTTTTCACTCTGAATAAAGGTAATTAAACTTTAGAAAACCAGATCAAATCCAATTTCTGATTATCTTTGTCAGACAAATGTTATTTATTTATTGGTGTTTAAGGTCACATATTCCTACACAATGGCTAACCATGGCTACAACATGGATACAAAGTCAAGTCCAGCTGTAAATAGCACATAAATATCCATGCTACCCATTTTAGAGGACTTCTATTCCAGGCATTGGTTACCGAGTCATATTTAACATTAAAACAGAGTTTGTTTAAAACAGTAAACAAGCACTGCTTCACTTCCTGGGTTTCCCATGGGAGACAAATATGTTAAATTTGTAGCATTGGATTACTGGATAGAAAGAATACACCCCTGTCAGACAATCAGATGTCTGAAATCTTCCATAACAACTTGACAGTCAAGAACAAAGTGGCAACAATACCAGCAGCAGTGGTCCAATGATATGTACAAAAGAGCAGATAATGAAGTTTAAGGTATATCTAATCTGTGCTACACATCACAACACAGCATCTACACACATACACATTTCCATATTAATATTTCCCCTTAAGTGCCTCAAGGCACCATCTGCAATGCTTTAGCATTGCAGATGGCGCCTTGAGGCACTCAAGGGACGATATCATTTCATTCAATTAAAACAAAAACCCACAAAACTTCACACAAATACTCTGTAAAACTTTCACTCATCACAAATAACACATGGATTGCTAATATTGCAGAGAAACACAACAGTTTATCTTGGCCCTTTTCACAACTCGTTTTGTATCACCCAAGTTGCTAGATAAAACAAAATTAGCACATGATTACAGGATCATCACAGTCACACTGGCAATTATAAAAGTTGATATTTAACAGATAAAATGGTTAAGAACTTTTTGCAAGTTCAGAACAGTAAAATATTTTGCAGGTGATATTTTTTAATAAAATGTTCACCCTTTGCAGACATCACGATCCAAAGGTTTGGGGGAATGCACTTATGACCATTCGGAGAGATGAGGTCAGTTATATAGCAGTACCAACATCACCTCCCAAAATAATTTTTAAAATCGTACCTTTTTCTTCTGAAACGTAATTTAAGAGCTAGACCTGGAAAGTACCCATTAGGATCATCTCACAGAGTTCCTGCAGGCAAGGACTGATAAAATTCAAGTCCATTGAAGGCCATTTCTCGATATATTTCAGCATTTTTCAATGCCATACAATAGCCAAATTCAAGGTTTTCAATGCCCTGTCACAAGTCCTAACTAGGATCTCCAGGTATTACCGAATCCTATCACTTCCCTATAAGTGAATTGGAGGAAGGGGTCATGACTGGAGTGTCCTAGTTAGGACGAAGCCTTCACAACATATGGCATATAAAACTACATAGTTTTGCAGGGTTCATACAGAATGATTATTTTGAAATTCAAGGACTTTTCAAGGCCTTTTTAGGGCCTAATGAATAAAATTTAGGGTCACTGTTCAACTAAAAATACCTATCTGAATTTTATAATTAAATCTTCACAAAAGCATTCCACATGTAAAAATTTGTTTCTGGACTGTTTGTCTTTTGTAGTATTTTCTTTTAATGATTATTCAGTACACAAAAACAATAATGACAATATAATTTGTCCCTTGCGTGCTACAAGGCACCATCTGCAATGCTTTAGCATTGCAGATGGTGTCTTGTTGCACTCAAGGGGTGATATATAGTTTTTATTAATTGCAGGGGCAAAAATGAATGAGCGTTTTTTTTATAACTCTCAAAACTGGTGTTTTTGGACATTTTGGGTTTCGCAAACCTCCACTAATTGCACTGGCATGTTTATTAGTGGCAATTGATTATTAGTGGCATCAGAGACATTAAAAGAACATCAAATTTGTGTCATACATAACTGATGTTTGACAATCACTTTACTGATGCTTTTAATGAATAAAACAGGCATGTTGCCCACATAACAGGTGGCTACACTGTGGATACAATAGAATTTAAGGACATTTTAAGACAGTTTGTCAAGTTTCAAGGGCTTTTCAGGGCATTTATATGTATTGGGGCCTTCTTAGGGCCAAGGTTGAAAATTCAAGGACTTTTCAAGCCTGTATGAACCCTGTTTTGATTACGAGCTTTGTCAGCATTTTTATTTCATGAATATTCATTCCAAGGCTTTTAAAGGCCTCCTGACACATTTTCCAGGATTTCCAGGTCCTGAATAACCAACCTTTAGTCAAATCCAAGGCTGTGCCTTGAATCCAAGCTCCTCGGGAACCCTGGTCTTAGTGAAAGTGGGGACAACAAGAAATCTGGAAAACTGTCCCACGCATTCTCTTTTTTGAGGAAATTTTACATTATTTAGTGATTAATTATTTATATATTGGTGTTTAACCTTTTACCCAACGTAACGGCCAAAACTGGCCAGCGCTATTCACAAAAATTGCCAATTAATTTTCATTATTTTGTCTCAAAAACATAGGTTATGACCCTCTTTGGAACGAGCTCATCGAGCTCGTTCCAAACAGGGGTCATAACCCATATTTTTGAGACAAAAAAGGAAAAAAATTAGTTATTCAAGAATTTTGTTTGCAAGTTTCATCTGCTTTTTATGTTAGGTAAAGGGCTAAGGACACTTTCAGCATTATGACTGCATCTATGGCTATGGCATGCAACGTAGTTATTTAATTCAAGTTTAGTCCATCGTTTGTACCTATTTTACCCACTTTAGAGGACCTTCTTCCTAGGTGTTTGTTACCAGGTCCTATTTTACAGGTAAAGAGCAACTTGTTTACCATTGTGAAAGCACTGCTTAACTTCCTGGAACTTCAAAATGAAGGATCGATGAAGAGGCATTAAAATCAATTTATCCTTAAATTTACCAGCAACTTATTACAACCACTCCTTTAGTGTATTTTTCACATCTTACAGCTTTTTATTTTCGATAACTTTACAAAGGACCTGAATGAAGGTAACTGCACAAAAATTATGATGTGTTTAAAACACTGTGCCAAGTTTTGCAATGTTTCACCCACAGTTTGGTCACATTTCCAAAAAACAACCAAAATCGATTAAGGGCAAAGAATGAACCCAATAATTAAGTTTTATACAAATTACAGAGTTCGCCAGCAGAAAGCAAACTGCATCAACAGTGGCGACTGTCCCGACAAAGACTGATTTTTACTGGTGAACTCTCCAAGAGGTTGTCTGCGAAAATTGACATCCAATGTGTTTTCATCTGCGGCATTTCAAATTAACCATTAATTTGCTATTTACTTCAAATAGCATTTTTACCAGACACCGCAACACTGAATACTCTACTCAAGTTCACATTAGCTCAAGTGGGAGGACCAAGAACAATAGAGAAGACCCATAACCAGGATGCTGTAATATATGTTTCTGATGGAAAATGTGAAGAAAAAATACTGGTGCTTTTTCCTCAGCCAGGCCACATTAAATTTTGTTTGTAGTTGTATTTGGTGAAGGGTTAAAGATTGAGGGAATGGAAAGGAAAATGACACTTTTCAGCAAATGTACAGGGATTTTTGGGAAGTTTAATAAATAATATAATGATTCAGTTGGGCCAATTGGAGGGCTCTCACTTGAAAGCATGGTTGAAAAACTTACATCAACAGGCACATTTTCAGCTGATGGGACATTTTTGGTTAACCCTTTACCCAACGTAATGGTCAAAACAGGCCAGCACTATTCTAAAAAATCGCCAATTAATTTTCATTTTTTGTCTCAAAAACATAGGTTATGACCCCTCTATTGAACGGGCTCATCGAGCTCATTCCAATGAGGGGTCATAACCTATGTTTTTGAGACAAAAAATGAAAAAAATTAGTTATTCAAGAATTTTGTTTGCAAGTGTCGTCTGCTTTTCATGTTAGGTAAAGGGTTAAATGACTATGTTAAGATTTTGCAACATTTCCATCAGCCTGCAAAAAAAAACACATAGTAATGAAGAGCCACCTTAGTTAAGACCATCAAGTCTATGCATATGCAACTGATAAAACCAACAATGACATGAAAAAAACAAATCATTCGAAATAACAAGCTCACACAATTATATAGGAAAAACACTCAACATAAATACATTTATACCTACATCCGCCACCTATCTAATTGTGTCATACTTTCCAATCACACTAAGTGTCACATAGAACAATGCATCATATCTCAAATTCTCATTCTAGTTTGACATAACTAACTAAACCTAATACCCCAATTCAGCGGACATTATAGATTACCATCCTTTATGGATAATTATTAACAATCAAGTGTCAAGGTCAAATGAGATCAGAAAACAGCATGACACACCTTTACTGGCATGGTTTTATTTTGGTGATAATATGCCAAGATGTGTTATATTTTTGGATGTCTCGATGAGTACCTTTCCACCACATGACAATAACAGCAGATTATTAACTGGTAGAGTGCTAGAAGCCACTATCAGGGCTTTAATATGAAGAGCAGGTACCCCAGCCTAAAGGTGTCATATTCTGTGGATGTGCTTCATTTCATCTTAGAAGTGAAATTCCTTATTGGTTTGCCTTGTTACAATTTATGGGAGAGTGCCTCTTGGCACTCTCCCATAAATTGTAACAAGGCAAAGACATGTGAACAAATTTTAATGATCAAAAATAACTTAGCACTCTACCAGTTAAGAAAGACCGATTTTGCATGAACTGAGAGTGAGGTGTCTCACACTTCGAAGATGGTATACAGACAGTGACACTAGCATTGTGTCCCGAGGAAGACACTCCCGATAGAATATGACAATACTTTTAGGGTGTGTTTTCATCACTTTTGCATTATACAGTGGAGCCCACTTAATTGGATATCTCTTAATTGTATATCCCTGTTAATTGAATATAATTTTCAAACACAAAACCATTTACTATACCTTCAGTACAAGTTTGATCTGTCAATTGCATATGGGTTGTAGAGTAAACTCCTGTTAATTGTAAAAAATTTTTGTAATATGTCGGAAAAATGACTGTGACACGCACCAAATTCCCCTTATTTATCAACCAATACAGACATTTATTGTATTATATCTTGTTTGATAGAGCTCATAGAGCTCTGTCAAACAAGATATAATAGAATAAATGCTCAGTTTACCTCCAGAACACAGGAAACTGACCAAATCCCTGTTAATTGTATACTGTTAATTGAATAATTTTCACTGGCAAAATGGATATTCAATTAAGAGGATTCTACTGTAATATGCATTGCTTGCTGACATACTTACTCAACACAAATATGGTTATGTTTAGCTCTGATTGAAGTGCACCATCAATGTGCAGAACACTCCATGATCTCCATACAACTGGACTGCAGGAATGCTCATTGATCATATATAAAAGTGTCTGACTTGCCACAATTTGGGGGGGGGGGGGGGATATTGTTGCTACAAAAAGACAATGCTTGACAACTACAATAAAATTCTAGAAAGTTTTCAATTTTCCGATGCCTTGCAGTCACATAATGCTTTTTAACCTTTAACTGGTAGAGTGCTAAATTATTTTTGACCATCAATATTTGTTCACATGTCTTTGCCTTGTTACAATTTATGGGAGAGTGCCTGTAGGCACTCCCCCATGAATTGTAACAAGGCAAATCTACACAGACTAAATAATTTCACTTCAAAGATAATATGAAGCATATCCACAGAGTATGAGGCCCTTATATTACATCAGAGTAAAGCCCAAATATGGGCTTCCAATTAACTGGTAGAGTGCTGGAAGCCCATATTTGGGCTGTATTATAAAGTGTTGGCACAATAAATTATAGGCTTCATATTCACTGGATATTCTACATATCACCTGTGAAGTGAAATTATGTGATCTGTTAGGATTTGCCTTATTACAATGTATGGAGGAGTACCTATTGGCACTCTCCCATAAATTGTAACAAGGCAAAGATATGTGAACAAATTTGGATGATCAACAAATAATTCAGACTCTACCATTTAAGGGCCTAATTCCAACTTTGATTCAATCTTTAATGCAAAGGAACAGGTGCCCCAACATGTATTGTTTGGGAAACGTGTTTTCTAAGTACCTTGTCAGATGTTTCTAAGCAAGCCTTGGCTGCCTCTGAAGGCAGCCAAGAAATGACGAAAAACAACTGCAAAGCCACTGGAGGTGGACTTTCAAAGTATAGTGAAAATGTATAAAAATCTCCAGACCCTTTGAGAGTTAAAGAATATTCATATTTCAATGTCTATGAAAAATGAATATGTTGATGGTGTGTACATTTTTCAAGGCATTACAAACTAAATGTTTACAATGTATTTTTTTATATTTTTGACAAAGAACAAGTGTTAAAATTGGAAAGTTGCTACTGTGTTACTAGCGTTTGCTCTAGCCTTTCTAGCCTTTCGTTTGGTGTTTGATGATGTGAAGCAGTTTAGCTGTGACTAGTCACAGCCTAATGGTTTTCATGTCATCAAACATCAGAGAAGGGAGGAGTTACCATGTTGAATGACTTGGTGCACTCTTGAGGCAGCAGATAAAGTTGGGACATTTTTCACTGATGTTCCAGCAATCCAGTGGTATAGAGATAACAGTATACATCCTAGCACACAGCACCACCATGTTCCCACTCTTTATTTATTTATTGGTGTTTAAGGTCATTTTCAGCATCTTTGGCTACATCATGCCTGAAACATGTATATGAAGTTAAGTTTAGCCAATCATTCATACCAAAACTGCCCACTTCGAGGACTTCCAGGAATGATTCCAGGGTTCTATTTTATCGATAAAGCAGAACTTGTTAATCACTGTAAACAAGCACTTCTCCACCTCCACTTCCCAGGGTTCCTACTGGGTAACTGGGGTCAAGTGTCTTGCACAAAGAGACAAAGCAAATGATGTGTGTTAGGCTTCAACATGCGATCTTACTATCATTTGTCTGGTGTTCTAACCAATGAGCTAGTACACTCGCACACTAACTAGAAAATAAGCAGACTGTCATCTGCAAAATGAGGTCCCCCAGAGGGGGAATTTAGTGATGCTACCCTGTACAGCAGGGTAGCATCACTAAATTGACCCTCTGTGAACCTCAATCTGAATCAGGGTCTCAAAACTAAACAGAAAGAGGCACCCAGAGGATAAATTGGCCCACTGCAAGGGATCGCATCATCAAATTCATCCTCTGGGAACCTCATTCTGCAAATGTCAGACTGTTTATTTTCAGGCCTGCTCGCAAAACTTCAAGGTGCAATCTATACTTTTTGATGCAAAAAAACCCCAAAACAACTTTCAAATAATCTAAACATGTGACATCATTTTCTTCATTCCTTATTATGTAGTGACTAATGATGTCATATTTGGAGTGTCTGATAGTTGCTCACCACCTATCAGTGGTTCTCTCTAATTACTCCAGCTTCCTCCACCCATAAAATGTACAAGATCATCCTGGCTAATGAAAGGGTCATGAAACCCCAATAAACAATTTATTTATGTATTGTTGTTTAAGGTCAATTTCAGTATTTTTGGTCATCTCATGACTGTAACATCGGTATAAAGTCAAGTTCAGCCAATCATTTATACTTATGCTGCCCATTTTAGAGGTGTTAGTTTGGGGTCCTATTTATCACAAAAGCAGAACTTGTTTGCGGCAATAAACAAGCACTTCTCAACTTCCAAGGGTTCCCATGGGGGCCAAACAACAATTGGCAAAAAATAAAAATATTCACTAGACATTGGTATGAATTTCATTTTCCTTACAGAGAATAATCTTCAAAACAATGTTAACCCTTTACCCAATGCACACATTTCAAAATTAATTGTCATTCTTTTAAAAAAAAAATCGCGACATCGACGCCGTTGCTGCGACGGGTGGTGCAATCTCACAAAATTCTAAGTTCATCAAGGGCCATAACTCCAAGAAAAATATTTGGAACAACACATGCATTGAACAGTGGCTAGCCATCAATAAGATACACTTACATGTCAAATATAAAGTCATTCCATCAAGTATTTCAAAAGTTATTGAGTTTTGAAACTCGTTGGTCACAGACAGACCGACATTGCCACTTATTGAGCTGCTAGTCGCAGCTAAAAAACAAACTTTTCACAAAATCTCAACAAAACCATACTGAGTGAACCATCATTGGAACAAGCTTGACGAGCTCATTCCAGTGTCTGGTCACATCTGGTATTATGGAAATTGTATGAAAAATATCTTGTTTCAAGAGTTTAATCAATTACATGTGCGGATGTAGTTAATTTGTTAGGTAATGGGTTAATGCTTTACCTAACATGATTAGGAACAATACTTAAAGAATCTATTTTCTAAACTGAATAAAAATGTTTAGTTTTAGCTTCCAAAATACAGAGTATGATCATTTGAATGAGCTTGAAAAACATGTTACGGAAACAAAAAATGGAAAAATTACGTGTTATGGAAGCAAAAATGTGAACTGTGATTTAGTGTATTGCCATGGATTTGCCAATACCTTGGGTGAAGGGTTAATAAATGGATGCAGGAGATACTCATCTGCAGAAATAAAAATGAAAGTGTTCATGAATGACAAATAACTTTAAGCTGAAATAAAAATTCACTTATTGCTTTGTATGCCGGCCAATAAAGCAATTGTGCAGGTGGATTTCCACTCAGCTGATGGCTGAAAATCACCGGGCACATTCTACAGCATGAATACTAAAGACCACTGATGCTTCCTTTAACGCTTAGCCATCTGTCGAGATGTAAACAAACTTTACCCTTTACTTAACAAGACTATCCTGCAACACTTAATATGTATTTCCTTAACCCTTTACCCAACGGAGACGATATCAAAATTTATTTTAAATATAATTTTTTTAAATTTTTCAAAAAATTTCAACAAAACCATATCATGTGACCTCTCATTGGAACGGGCTCAATGAGCTCGTTCCAATGAGGGGGTCACATGATATGGTTTTGTTGAAACATTCTGAAAAATTTAATTTTTTCAACTGCTCAATTTGCATATTATGTGGGCGGATGCGGGCGATTCGTTAGGTAAAGGGTTAACTCTTCACCTAACGAACTACCCGCATCTGGCCACTTAATTTACAAACTGAGAAGAAAAAGAACATTTAAAAAAAAAAATTCAATAAAACAATATCATGTGACCTTTCAGTGGAATGAGCTTGTTTCAATGAGAGGTCATCACTATATGGTTTTGTGGACATTTTGTGAAATATTGAAAAAATATAATTAAAATAACAAGTTTTGATATCATGTGCATTGGAGGAATAACTAAAAATATCCATTTTTTGTTTTCAAAACAAAGTTTAAAACCACCCATTAGAACCAGCTTGATGAACTTGTACTAATGAGGAATCATAAGCTATGTTTTGGAAACAAAAATCTCCAAAAACCCCCCTCAAATTTGAGTGATTTCTGTGTAGAATGCTAGGTGGGTTTAACAGTATATTGATTTAACAGGTTAACAGAAAGCATCTCCGACTGAAAGATAATTTCACTTCCAGTTGCAGTACTGTGATTAAAAAAATGGCATTTTTCTCATACAGTGGGCCAATTTCTCCTCTGGGTACTTCATCTGGATTCAGATGGAGCTTCAGAGAGGGTAAATTTAGTGCTGTGCTAATTTTCATTGTTTCGTTTCATAAACAGCCTCCAAGTGCCATGTAAATGGTGTGTGTACAGTTAAAACTAGAAGTCCTGTCCTGAAATGCGCACAAATAGCACGGCGATCTGTGCGTTAATCTACGCGTTATGACCACAGTAAGGCTATCAAATTCTGTACATATGGCCTGTGCACAAGCAATGTTTCAGCCAATGGACCTCCGGGTAACCCAGAGGTCCACTGGCAGAAACATTGCCTGTGTTTGCTATGAGTATCCAGGAGAACCTGCAGTGCTTTGGTTGCCATTCGATATGGCAATTGCGCGCAATTCCTACGCGCAATTAAGCCAAGATAAGCGCACAGTTCATGACAGTACTTCTAGTTTTAACTGTACTCCATAGAATTCATTCAAGCCAATCAATGAAATTAAACTGCTGTTGAATCTGTGTTCATTTTTGACAACTCCCTCTACTCCAGTATGGGCCACTTCCAAGCAGAGTGTCTTGCTCAATCGGGCCATGCATACTATGGTATGGGGGTTTGTAAAAATTGGAACAATTCTCATGAGAACATACTGCTGTACGCATAGTAAATTTTTTTGGAGGGTTCAAGATCAAAGGCAGGCTCAACTGGTAGAGTTCTGAAGCTCATAGTTAGGCTTTTCGCTAAAGGGCAGGTACCACAACTCAAAAGCTTCATATTCAGTGGATATGCTTCATATCTTTGAAGTGAATTATTTAGCCTGTGGATTTGGCACTCTCCCAAAAATTGTAACAAGGCAAAGTATTTATTTATTTTTTGTTGTTTAAGGTCACAAACTTCTGCACAATGGCTAATCATGACCACAACATGGAGATAAAGTCAAGGTCAGTCAATCGTTTATGCCCCATGTTGCCTATTTTAGAGGACTTGCACCCCAAGCATTAGTGACTGGGTCCTATTTTACCAGTGAAACAGATCTTGTTTACCACAGTAAACAAGCACTTACAAGGCAAAGAAATGTGAACGAATTTTGGTAACCAAAAATAATTTAACACTCTGACAGTTAATGCCAGATCTGTTTTACCCTTTGCTAAGGGAGCTGTTGGTGTGACGTCGAAAACGATTGAAACTAGACACACCAAAAAATGCTTATGAGGGATTAAAATTGCAGGAACAGTAGGCATGCAAAAATAGTTGTGTCAGATTTTCCATCACTGGTCACAACCAGGACAGTACATGTGCCATCACTGACTGTGAATTTCGTCATCAAAGTGGTGTCAGCAACAGTCATCTCATTTTGGGCGATTAATGTGCATTTATTGAATAAACGTCAAGTTTCAGATCTGTTAAAAAATTTCTATGACCATTCTTAAAAGTTGTTTCAAATTTAGATTAATAATTGAAAAATTCTTTTACCAAATGCAACTCCTGAATCAGTCAGCAATACACAGACAAACCACACCATACAACAACTCAATGTTGTTTTCATTTCGATATTCAAAGTAAATCATGTGACATGTTATGGGATAAGCTGTTTCAATACATTATGACATGAAGGGCATTTTAAAAGTCTTACAACTGCACAGTTGTGCCAACTGGAGACTGCTTATTTTTTTTATGGTGGAGGCATATTCACTTCCGAGTGATTTGTCCTATAACTCAGTAATTGTAATGGAACTGTGCCATTCTAGTTGATTAAAGGTAGAGCTGAGAAGTATTTATTTTTTGTTTTTTTTACATATTTCTGCACAGTGCCTTACCATATCCGCAACATGGATATAACGTCAAGTCCAGCAAATGGTTTACACCAATGCTGCCTGTTTTAGAGGACTTCCACCCCAGGCATTGGTGATTAGATCATATTTTACCAGTAAAACAGAGCTTGTTTACCACAGTATGTCGTTTGTGATATCAGTACTGTGCCGCAAGTGATGGATCAACCAGGCCCCTAATAATGTTAGAAATGGGTTAACTCTTACCCAACACACACAATATAAAAATTTATTATTTTTCTTATTTTTTGTGATTTTATTTCAGAAAATTCAACAAACCATATCATGTGACCCCTCACTGGATCGATTTTGATGAGCTTTTTCAAATGAGGGGTCACATTCGGTTCTGTTGAAATTTTGTTTTGTGAAAATATAAGACTCAATTTGTAAATTACATGGGCAGATGCAGCAGATTGCTTAAGTAAAGGGTTAATGATGGACACTTTTTTCTATTGGTGTTTAACCCTTTACCCAAAGCAGACGATATCAAAAATTTATTATTTTAAATATCATTTTTTTAAATTTTTCAAAAAATTCAACAAAACCATATCATGTGACCCCTCGTTGGAACGAGCTCAATGAGCTCGTTCCAATGAGGGGTCACATGATATGGTTTTGTTGAAATATTTTGAAAAATTTAATTTTTTCAACTGCTCAATTTGCATATTACGCGGGCGGATGCGGGCGATTCGTTCGGTAAAGGGTTAAGATCACTTTCAGCATCTTTGACTATTCCATGAACAAACATAGGTATGAAGTCAAGTTTAGCCAATTGTTTATACCAATTCTACCCACTTCAGAGGACTTCCACCCCACGCATTGGTTCCGGGTGCTATTTTACAAACAATGCAGAACTTGTTTACCACAGAAAGCATGCACTCCGCAAGTTCCAACAAGGGAATGAGGAATACTAGCTCCCAATCATTAAGGCAACTATTCCTTGCTTTTTTTATATGACATACTGACGAAACCAACAAAATAATTTAAAGCATTCACAAAAGAACTATATTAAAACTGAATTGAGTTTTTTTCCGTAACTCAAACTGCAAAGAACTGAAATTGTAAAAAACATAAATCCTCCAACTGGATTTCAAGAAATTAAAAAAGTACATGGTACAATAAAATTTTAAAATTCAACTTTATTGCATGACCGAAGAAAATTATCTCTTTCTTAAAACATTTTAAGAACACATTTTTTGTCTTAAACAATATTTTATTTCTGAATAGCACTAGACAGTCAATAAATTTTCCATTATTCACAGCTCGCCGGAATTTTTGCATATCATTAGGACGTATCAAGTTTTACTTACAAATTCATCACATATAAAGGGACACAGGTACAAATCTAAATCTGTACCTTATGAGTTGAGATATAAGCATGTCCACCCAACATGAGTAGCAGACGACACTCATAAAGATATTGAAGAACTATAATTTTTTCATTTTTTGCCTCACACTCACAAACATAGCTCATGTTACTATCCCCCCCCCCCCCCCCCCCCACCCCCATTCCTGGGACAAGCTAGCCAAGTTCATTACACTGAGGCTTAAACTATGACTGTGAGACAAAAAATGAAAACAAAATTTTAATGGCGACTTTTGTGAAAAGCACTGGCTGGTTGTGCCATTATGTTTGGTAAAGGGTTATTCTCTAAATAAAAATAATTGAAGTTTTCTCATGTCTGAAGAGTGAATATTACAAGATAAATTAATAATTAGGGCAGAGTTTAAAAAAAGACAAACAAAACTTTGAATCACCCATCTGAGCCGTGGCTAACAACATGGTTATTTTTATGAATAACTCTGACCATTATATAGGTAAAGGGTTGAGAAAATGGAATATGAAGACAGAACACAACAAGGATGGTGTAAGCGGGACTGGAATCAACAACCAGTGATGGAAGTTTTGCCTGTCTTTCACGTGAACCTAAGGCACACGTGAAATATGGGAAAAACTGTCATTGTTCCTGTCCCCTATAAACCACTCACAGTGTTTATCAATGACATAATGTCGCTCTGATGCGGAACGATCAATCTTACATAATGTTCTTACACAGACCAGATTCCATGTGTGGTGAACCTAGCACATTTCTCATTGTCTGTACTGTATTGGGGCAACACTAAATACACCGTCATGACCATCGTGATATGAAGATGAACAAAACATGGTTATGCAACAAGAAAACAAGGTGGATTTTTTTTTAACGGTGGGGGAGGGGAGTGTTTACAGTCACACAGTCAACATCAATGGCCTTGTCATGTTCACCACAAAGGTATGAAGTCAACTTGAGCAAATCGTTTATACAGTGGAACCCTGTCAATTGAATAGCCACTTTGCCAACGAAAATTATTCAGTTAACAGAAGTATTCAATTAACAGGTATTGTGTCACTTTCCTGTATTCCCGAGATAAATTTAGCATTTATTCTATTATATCTTGTTTGAGAGCTCCATTAAATCAGTCAAACAAGATATAATAGATTAATTGCCTTTATTGGATGTACTAAGGCCAAATAGGTCTATAAAAAAAGGAAAACTGGGGAGAGTCAGGGTAATTTCGTGATACGTTATATGATTTTTTATTCAATTATATTTATTTATATTTATTTATTGATGTTTAAGGTCACATATTTATGCACAATGGCTAATCATGACCGTGACAGTTTTACGGGTGGAGGAAGCCGGAGTACCCGGAGAGAACCACCAAGCAGCTGCCAGCTCCCCAACATCGTAACTCCGCACTGCAGCACAGGCAGGGTTAGATTGGTTGAAGACATGCGTACCATCGACATGCAGTACGCCTTAGTACACGGCGTCATCGTGCCCCCACGAGGGCAATGACACAATGCGGTTGCCGCAGGCAGGATTCAAACCGAGGACCTTTCGGCTTGCAGCCTGCACCTTTACCTACTGAGCCACCGCGCTCCCTTTTATTCAATTAACCTATCTACTATTAACAGGTCAAATATGTACTGGGGGTATGGTAAATGTTTTTTTTGTTGGGAAATTATATTTAATTAACAGGGTTATTCAGTTAAGAGAGATACAATTAAGTGGGTTCCACTGTACCTACATTAGAGGACTTTCACAACAGGCACTGGACACCGGCTTCTATTTTACCAGTAATGCAGGACTTGTTTATCACAGTAACAAGCAGTGCTACACCTCCCAGGTTTCCCATGAGGGTACAAGGTGGATGAAGATTATGTCATTTAATCTAAGACACTCATAAATTGACAAACATGACAGCATTATCCAGATTTGCACTCACAGAAAAGAAAAACAAATCCTGGACTTTTTGAAGAACATTTCATGGAATTTTCAAGCACTTTCCAGGAGCTTCATATATTATTTATTTATTGGTGTACAGGGTCACTTTCAGCATCTTGGCTATATCATGACTGCAACAAAGGTATGAGGTCAAGTTCAGCCAAATGTTTATACAAATGCTGCCTACTTTAACTCTTTCAACACGAGAGGCTACTTTTCCGGTCCAGCAACACAATGTCATACTTTTATTAAGTAGGATGGCTACTAAGTGAAAGTGTGTGGTAGAACAATTAATATTTTCAACATAATTAAAATATTAAATGCTCTATCCCAAATAATGGATATGGACTCTTCCAATTTCTGCCATTTAAGTGGCATGGAAGATACCACCAGTATTCATAGGGTTAAAGGACTTCCACACCAGGCGCTGGTTCTGGGTGCTATTTTACATGTAAAGCAGAACTTGTTTATAACAGTAAACAAGCACTTCTCCACTTCACAGAGTTCCCATTCAACTTGCAAAATCTTTCCCATAATGCAAGGCAGCTTTTAACCACTTTAATCCTGTTTCACAGCACTCACTGAGCTCTGTCAAACAAAACTGAATTGATTAAATTCTGCAGTGCACTGCGGAAAAAATTTGGTGTTTGAAATTTTAGTATTCCGACAGAGAGTTAAAAATAAAGATCAATCAAAATGACACTTGTATAATCTCTAACCCTCGGCTAAATTCTAAAATGATCATAAGTCAATCAATTCACTAAACTTTCTACATTTTAATTCATCTCAATTCAACATATCTTGTACAGGGGTTCTTTTGGGTATCTGCAGGGGACGAATATGGGACCCTTTCCCAATGACATTTTAGCATGATTTTCCCCCATTCAAACCCAAAAATTTCCTCAATCTCAGTTCTCACTCAAATAAAAATTTAATTCCTCTTTAACTGGTAGAATGCTGGAAGCCCATATTAGGGCTTTATTCTGAAGTGCAGGTGAAGTGCAGGAGTTGCAACTTGATGCCTTCATATTCTGTGGATATGCTTCATATTAGTTTGGAATTAAAATTATTTAGTCTGAGGGTTTGCCTCGTTACAATTTATGTGAGCACTCTCTCATAAATTATAACAAGACAAAGAGACGTGCACAAATTTGGATGACCAAAAATAATTTAGCACTCTACCAGTTAATTCTTGAAGGCCTTAATTTTGACTTTCACTTTTTTACTTCAACAAAAATACGTAACCCAAGGCACTTTTTTTGATACGTTTGCAAGTTACATCCGAAGAACCTTGTCAGTCGTTTCTAGGCAAGGCTTGGCTTCCTACTTAGGCAGCCAAAACTTGACTTGCCAAGACGCAACTGCAAAGACACAGAATGTAGACTAAGACATAAATATCTTCATCATTCAATACTATAAGAACAATTTATTTGATAAAGATTACAGACACTGATCATTATTTCATGCGACTGTTTGTTACAAAACTTTTTACTTCAACAAAAATAGGTACCTCAAGATAGTTTTTTGATATGTTCGCAAGTTGCATCTGAAGAACCTTGTCAATTGTTTCTAGGCAAGTCTTGGCTGCCTACTTAGGCAGCCAAGACTTGCCTAGACACAACTGCAAAGACACAGAATGTAGACTACGACATTAATATCTTCACATGTACTATATATGTCTTAGTAGTAGCTTCCATATATATTATTATTATTTATTGGTGTTTAAGGTCACATACTTATGCACAATGGCTAATCGTGACCGTGACAGTTTTACGGGTGGAGGAAGCCGGAGTACCCGGAGAGAACCACCGAGCAACGACGAGCAGCTGTCAGCTCTCCAACATCGTAACTCTGAACTCTGCACCACAGTACAGGCAGGGTTAGATTGGTTGAAAACATGCGCACCATCGACGTGCAGTACGCCTCAGAACACAGCGTCATCGTGCCCCCATGAAGGCAATCAGCTTCCGTATGAATGTTCTCAGTTCAATATGAGGGTAACATTTCTTATTCTTTGTGTGTTTCTTCTCCCAAACAAATTCCCAATTGGAGCCTTCATGGTGCGAATTTTCCCAAGTGCTTGGACCTCGAACCCTTTCCCTAAGAGGGCAGAAGAATCTCTGTTGTATGTTAACATCACTGGAAAGATATTTTTAATCTCATTCTATCAAGAGAGGCATTTGGGTAAAATAACTTAGATGCGAGTCTTCCATGGAAGACGTGTGTCGCCTGCACTATATTTTAATATTTCAGACAGAATTCTAAGTGGAAAAGAGGCATAACTCTGGAAAAAATACAGCGATCAAAAAATAAAATAGGAGGTGCACAATGCCATTATGTGATAAAGAATCACTGAAAGTTTCATCAAAATCCATTCATAGGTTAAAGAGGAGTGGCGGATAAGAGAAAGTGTGACGCGTACGACAAAAGTAATCCCTATATGTCACTCCCCACTTCGTGGGGCAGGCGACACAAAAATCTTAAAAACAACAGTGATCTCCAGTAAAAATAGTTTGTCATGCTAATAACAAACTTACTTTTTAAACTATTTTTGTAAAATTGTTACAAGCAATCCTATCCTAATATTGATGTAAAACCTTGTTGACTCAGAAAGATCACAATTTAGTATTTTTTATTGGTGTTCTCTTGTTTGTACCTTGTACCTATATTGCTCACATTAGAGGACTACTAACCCAGGCATTGGTTACAGGGTCAATTAATTTATTTAATGGTGTTTATGGTCACATATTTCTGCACAATGGCTAATCATGACAATAACATGGAGATAAAGTCAAGTTTAGTTAATTGTTCATACCGAGATTGCCTATTTTAGAGGACTTTCACCACAAGCATTGGTGACTGTGTCCAATCGTAACAGTAAAAACAGAGCTTGTTTACCAAAGTAAACAAGAACTTCACTTTCTGGAGGTTCTGATAGGGTCAATTATACCATGAAAAAGAACTTATTTACCACAGTAAACAAGCACGGTTCCGCTTCTAGAGGTTTGATTGATAGTTAAATGTTACAGCATCACTTGGATTACAAAAACTCAGCATAACTAGTACTCAAACGATTAGTCGACTAGTCGATGTCGACTCTGGGCAAACCAGTAGTCGACTCTCAATTGTGCAGTCGACTAGTCGGAGCTCAAGCTTTTAGGTAAATAGTATCCCTTCTGTGCCACTGTCAGACAGTTTGAACAGCAATATTGGGCAATCAATGTATACATCTATTGCCATCCAATAGTAGTGACAGTAGTTTGTTTTAACTGGTACTACTAGAGTGTTGAATTATTTTTGGGCTATCAGGATATGTTATTAATTTGCCTTGTTGCAATTTATGGGAGAGTGCCTATAGGCACTCTCCCATAAATCGCAACAAGGCAAATTAAATAAGACTATGTAATTTCACTCTTAGCATAATTAGAAGCACATTAACAGAATAATATTCCAGTAAGTTGCTGTATGTGAATGCCCAAGTGAAGCCAAATTTGGACCTTCAGCACTCTACCGGAACACCAACACTGTTATAAGGAGACAGGTTAGCACCAATGACTGGTCGAAGTCGACTTGACTTTTGGGTATTGACTAGTCGACTTTGGAATTCACTAGTCGTTTGAGCACTAAGAATAACTATGATTAACTGGTAGAGTGCTAAATTTTTTTTAGGACACCCAAATTTGTTCACATGCCTGCTTTGTTACAATTTATGAGAGAGTGCCTGTGGGCACTCTCTCATAAATTGTAACAACACAAATTTATACAGACTAAATAAAACCACTTTCGAGATAATTTGAAGCATATCCACTAAATATGAAGCCTTTACGTTACGGTACTTGCACTTCAAGGTAAAGCCCAAATATGGGCTTCCAGCACTCTCCCAGTTAACAGGTTCATTGCTTGATCAATTACGGTAGCTAGAATATGGACCTCAAACATATTGTTATTATTGGAGAGTGACTTGTGGCAAGAGTAAAAAAAATTATTGTGGTTTCCTTCACTTGTCAATGCAGTCTCTATAGTGGCTTTCAGCACAGATATAGAACTTAAGAAACTTAAAGAGATATAATATTGAGGATATGGTCAATTACTCTGTATCCTTTCCAAACTTTCAACTCTTTACCTAACAAAACAGACCGATTAACTGAAAATGTTCATATTTTGTCTCAAAAAGATATTTTGGGACCATTCATTGAAACAGTCCAGCAAGCTCATTCCACTGAGGAGTCATACGCCACGGTTTGAAGGCAAAAACAATAAAATCTGAATGGTGATATTTTTTAATACCACTGCACAGATATGAACATTATGCTCAAGCCTGGAAATAAGCGTACTGTCATCTGCAGACTGAGGTCCCCAGAGGGTGAATTTGGTGCTACTACCCTGCACAGCAGGGTTGCATTACAAAATTTACCTTCTGTGAACCTCAACCTGAATCAAATTCTAAGGCCTACAGGGAAAGAGGTATTCAGAGGATAAATTGAGAGATTCTAGCCCACTGTATTGCAATAGCATCAGCACTTTCACCCTCTGGGGACCTCATTCTGCAAATGACAGATTGCTTATTTGCAGGTTTGGTTAAGCTAGTTATCAGATTATCATACTTAGTCGAGTGTTTAGACCAACAATTACAAATACCATAGTTAAACTGTTCAAAATAAAAAAAAAATATATCTGAGACATCAAAGGCAGAATGGGATGCAAGAGTGCCACAAACAATTTAGTCACAACAGATTAGTGGAGTGGCTGACTTGTATTCAGTTACTGAAAAATGCACGAGAAATAGAGAAAATCTGAAATGGTGCTGCTCACTGAAATAAGCTTCCATAAAAAAACTTGCCATATATGGACTATGCTGAATATCTTCAGCAGTTGAGTAGTTATAAACCTTATGAAAGTAAGTTTTTGGGTCAATGAGTTCTCTGGTAAAGTTTTGGCTTCATATAGAGGCAAGTAAGGCACAGAAACTTGAGACAAGATAAATCAACTTTTCTCTGTCAGAATTTATGATTTATTCACTAGCCAATCTTTTTGACGTGCTCACAACTTTTGAGGATTTCCACCTTGGGTATTGCTTACAGAGACCTATTTTACCAATTAAACTTGTTTACCAGTGTACAAGTGCTGCTCCACTTCCAAAGGTTCTCACAGGGACTGTGCGAGAATACTTAAGTGATTGCATGCTGGAAACATGTATTTCATAGTGTTCAAGAGGACCGAAATAAGAGGCGACACCTTGGTGGGTGGGTGGGTGGAATGACAACTTTTATTGCTGTGTTTTCTTTGGAGATTAGGTTATGATCGCTGATTACATCAAATTCAAAGAATTTGTTTTAAGTGGCTAAAATTGTTTTTATCGTTTTACTTAATGCAATTAGAAAACGACCCCCCACCCTTTAAAAAAAAACAATTGTGAATAAAACTATTTAAAAAAATTATTGTTTCTCGGGCACCTCCCTCATCAATGAAAATCTGCATCTTGCTTCTTTTTTATATGATAATCTCTTCAATGATACCATTTTGAATACATTTAATGAAAATCTGCTTCATCTTATAGAGATTATCAGATAAGCATTAGCGTGTTTAGCAGAGCTCACTGAGCTCTGTCAAACAAGATGATATTGCTGGTTTAATTTGCAACTGCAGTATGTGAAATTTTCACTGTTGAAAACATTGGTTTTTCCCTACAAATGTGTAAGGACTTAAATTAATAATTCCAACTATTTTGCAGATAAAAAAAAGCCTCCCACCCTCATCATAAAATTGTCGGAAAATTGTCCGAGACACAGGAATTTTTTTTTTCAAAGGGCCCCTATTAAAATTTTTGTTTTTGTTTTTTTGCTCACCTACCTAACTTGTGATTCCTTTATCAGAAGCATCAAAAAGTTGTTCCAATGAGGTTAAAAGTTTGTTTTGGAGACGGGTATTGGGAAAAAAAGAAATTTAAATGGCAATTTTGTGTGAAGAGCACTTGACAAATATGGCAGAATAAAGAACTGAAACTTGATATTCATCAGTTTTACTGATCAGATTCAGCCATGAGTCAATAGAAAATTCAGATCATATCATTAAGGACAATCATGGCCAATAATTCCAACCTATCACTACCATGAAGTGTTCACATTTGACAGCTTAAGCCACTGCACATCATAATTTCAAGCTGCAAATTCCAGGAATTTAATCAATTCAGTTTTGTTCGACGGAGCTTATAGACTTCTGTCAAAGATTGATTTGTTTAACCTCCGAGGGCCTAATTCTGACTTTAATCACAGTTTTCTACAACACAACAGGTGCCCCAACATGAAGACTCTACGTAAGTCTTGACTGCCTATATAGGCAGACAAGACTTGCCTAGAAACAACTGCAAAGTCACCAGATATGAACTATCAAAGTATAACAAAAATGTATAAAAAATCTCCAGGCTTAAGGGCTTTAAAAGCTGTTGGAAAGTCACATAACCACTTTATCTCCCCAAACTTAGCCACATACACTTTCGAAGTCTTTTAACCCTCAGCACACTGATGTCAAAATACCAATATTTCAAGCAGTAATTTTTTCCCATAATGATCCTAGGAAATTAACCAATTCAATCCAGTTTGACAGAGCTCATAGAGCTCGGTCAAACAAGATTGAATTGGTTAAGTTGATTAAATTTCTTGCTGTATGATAAGAAAAATTTGCTGCATCATTGCTGAGGATTAATTATTTGTGAAACTGATAGCGCACAAAATTTACTGTAGACATGTGGGATATTAAACCCCGAACATAAGATTTCATTAGGCCCCATAAAGTAGATTTGTTTTTCAGGCCATTTTTTGTAAAATTGCATGTGTGCAAGCATTTTTTTTATTTTATTTTTGTAATTATTTCTTTGCCATCAAAAGTTCATATTCTTGGTTTGTTTTATGTTTTAGGCCTCATAATCTACAGAATAGCATGGATGGTAGTGAATTTCATCTCTTGAATGCAAAAAGGCTTCGCAAAGCCATGTTGCACTTAAGAGACAAATTTACCAATTTTATAAACTTGGTTAAAATCTCAGTCATAAACCATTTCATTTTCATTTTTTTAAAGTTTGCATTGGTTATAAACAGAGAGCATGTGGCAGTCAAAAGGACAATGTGTGAGGGCCTGAGAAACAGATTTTTAACCTTTTTAGGCGTTACCCAATACTTTTAAACTTGACGTATCTTCATTACCAGTCAGAAAACATGTAGGATTACTGAATGGTGTTTTTTCAGCTTAAATACTTGTTCTTTATTGACAGGGTTCCTGCAGACAAGGCAGGCATGTCATTTTGAGGCAGGTGTTTGCCCCAGGTCGCAGTCGCCCACCTGAGTTCAAAATTCAGTGGGCGGTAAACGTCTGCCTAACCCCAATTTCAGCGGCCCATTAATTTAGTCGAAGGCACCTCAAAATCGGCCACCTCAAACAGCAATTTTCGCAGATTGAAGGAGGTACATGTAACAAAGCGCAATTTATGAAGTTTGTAGTGTGTCGTCAATGCAGTCACCCGGAGACAGTAAGTAACTTTCCAAATGTGAGCAGGAGATCTTCCGATTCCAAAGTTGTAATTTGTTATTACATTGAACATCAAACTGAAACAACTCTCGTGTCACACGCGATTATGCGATGTATCATCCCCACACCAGTTCGACCCGACAATTTGCCTGGGACGTTTCGTCCCAAAATCATAACCGGGATGATTCGTCACCCAAATCTGATTGATTTGTCCCAAGTTATCGGCATCTGGCGGTGAGTATAGTGCACTGCCTTGCACAGTCATCATGTAATCTATAGATACGGGCTTGGTTATTGGTCTTACCATGATGACTGTCAAGTTTTATCGTATTTTTGAAAACACTGACCCAGTGTCACAAGTTAAGTGAGACAAAATGTTATTGCCCCTAAACTGACTGGTGATTCACAGGTCTGTATCATGGCGATATTATTTCTTTTCACTTACCCTGCAGACCTGTGTGAATGGTTCTACGGGCCTTAAAATTCCACAAATAACCGACACTAAATGTTATGCCCAAATTATGGGTTTCTTAGAATAATTTTTCCGATAAATGTATGCCCGACTCTTTCCTCAAGCATGCCAATACCCAAATCATGCTGAAAACGTACTTAAAGTCAAAACCTTCTACTGTTAGAAACCATGGTCAGCCCGATAGGTCCTGTGACCCTCACCCATTGTGTTCTAATTAGGACAACTAAAGGTCTGGTGGTTCACACCACATTCTACCATTTTCAGAACCAAAATCAAACTTGAACATGGGATCATAGCTCATTGTGGGTGTCAAGACCGGACATTCCAGGTGATCGATCATCACTCTCCAATGCTAAACTTCAGGAATCAGGGACACATATGTGCGAGCAATTGCCTTTTTATTAAGATTGCTGCTGACACTGGGTTTTGCAAAGCTTTCAGAGAGAATGTGGGGGGTGGGGGGTGGGGGGGGATGGGGGGGGGGGGGGGAGTTATAGAGAGAGAGTCGCTAATGAATCATAATTTTGAATTGTACTAATTCTATACAAAATTATGAACAGAGATCTCCAACTCTGATTCAAGTCAAGGTTTACAAAGGCTCGAAACAAATTTAATTGAAGAGATTCATCAATCTGTAGAGAATCCCAATAAATTTTAGATCTTTCTGGGTCTTTTCCAACTTAACTGCACAGTAGTAGCTTCGTTTGGAAAGACTGGGAAAAAGAGAAAACATTTATTTATTTGCTGATGTTAAAGATGACTTCCAGCATCTCTTTCTATATCATTACTGTGACACTGTATCAAGTCAAGCTTCGTTTATACCTATGCCACCTAGTTTAGCCCCCCCCCGCGTATCAGTGCAGAAAATAACAAAAATTTCAGCAAGCTGCAAATAGGTGTTTAACCATTTCAATCTTGTTTGACTGAACTCAATGAGCTCGGCCAAACAAGATTGAATTGGTTTCATTCCTTATTGCATTATGGGAAAAACTTAATGCCTGAAAGTTTGGTATTTTGACATCAGTGTGCAACAGGCATCTTGAAAAAATGTTTGGGCCTACCATTAGGCCCTCCCAAGCCTAGAATGAACTTTCAAGGCCTACCTTTGTGTCATCTGGGTCTATTTTCAATAAACTAAGTGGTAAAATGTTATTTTCTCAAGGCTTTGTAAAAGGCCATTAAATAATGAAATGTTGTTTGGGTCTACCATTGGGCCCCCTAGAATGACTTTCAGGGTCTACTTATGCATCATTGGGGTCTATTTTCATTAAACTTAGCAGTAAAACGTTATTTTTTCAAGGCTTAGTGATAGGCCCATCTGGGGGGTGGGGTCTATCGGCTCAGGTCTCGACAAACCACAAGGCCAGATTTACATGCTCTCAAATATTTAAGCTCCTTGTTGGATCGTGTAGCATGTCTGTGCAAAAACTGTGCGGATGGGACCACATGCTCATTTTCACAGCTATTACTGTCCCTGCTGAATGGGCACTACAACAGCATGTGTAGTAATAGAGATAAAATTAGCAGATGATTTATAAATTATAAAAACATTGGAAATCTATATACAATTTGATTGTATGTATATAATTCAGCACTTAATGAAGGTTTATTTCCCTTCAGTATTATTTTGCATTTTCACTGACTAGGCAAACAATCAATGGTTCACCTGGCCCACCTATGAAAGAATATTCTAAAAATAAAACATCAACATGCATTATGATGAATGTGATGAAATGAAGAGTGGGTACTAACCACCTACACTGATGTTCTAAATATCAAAATTTCGAGCTGCAAATTTTCCTTCAATGCAACTAGAAATTTGACCAATTCAATTTTGTCTGACAAGATTGATTTGATTCAATTCCTACTTGCATTAGGGAAAAAAATCACTGCTTGAAATTTCAGTATTTTGACATCAATGTACAGTGTACAAATGAACATTAACATTTGGTCTTTTGTTTTTCTTTTTTAATTTTGCTTCAGATCCAGAAATGACCACATTTCTCCAACACATCATGTTCTCACTTCTTACTTTTATCAACCTCATAAATTAATTTCAGCCCTAACTTCACTCTTTCAGAATTATTTTTTATTCCAAGCGATGTAAAATTAAAAATTTCACTCCCAAGGGCTGTTGATTGATATTTTTTTTAAATAATACACAATGTTCGTAAAAAAAAATGGTTAAAAATAAGAGGACCAGTTGAAACAAGCAAATGTCCTTATATAGCAAAATCCCCCACCTGAAAAGAGAGAAGTGAATCTAAATGAAACAAGAGGCCCCACGTGGCCTTAATCGCTCACCTGACAAAGTGACTCTAAGAAGTATTTTAGGTCACCTTCACCATGTCATGCCTCATCAACATTAACTGGTTGAGTGATAGATTTTGTTTGAAGTTCAACATTTGTTACCTAAAATTAGTTTTATTTAAAATCATTGGTGTGTGGCCAATCTCCAATGATTTTTAATAAAGCAAATTTATCTCTGCAGACAAACTGGTTTAGCATGAAGCACAAACAAGGAATGTGAAGAGATAGCCTTGGACATCTCTCCCCAACTGTGGATATCTTCCATGTGCTACATGTATATATTTGCATGCAAGAAAACAAAAATTTTCACAAATTTTATTTTTTTTTATCATCATTGGAACAAGCTCAAACAGCTTATTCCAATAGGGGTATGGGAAGATCAGGTATATTTTTGAGACAGAAATGTGAATATATAAATAATGGTGTTTTTTTGTGAATGATGCTGGAGAATTTTGCGTAAAGATATGGTAAATGGTTTGTTCTAGATACAGAATGATGCAAAAGTATTTAAATTTGATTAGGCAAGTTGTTCCTATAATGCATTTAAAAATTGAAGTAACTGTTTTTTTGCTGACGAACTTTTAGATGTGTGTGTCTGTGTTTGTGTGTGTGTGTGTGTGTGTGTTTGTGTGTGTGTGTTTGTGGGGGGGGGGGGGGGGGGGGTAAGAGTGTTCTTGCAAACAAAATTCCTGAATAAATGGAAAATTTTATTTTTTGTGTGAAAGACATAGTGCGTGAATGTTGATTGGAACAAGCTTAGAGAGCTCATTTTAATGTGAAGTCATAAAGCTGTGTTTTACGTACGAAATTCTGGAATAACTAAAAAAATTGCTTTTTTGACTCAAAAAGCATGGTGTGCGACCTCTCATTGGAATGAGTTCAAAAAGCTCATTCCAATGGGGTATTTACAAGCGATAAGTACATGTATGTTTAAGAGACAAAAATTAAAATTTGAATAGCGATTTTTGCGAAGAATGCTGACAAGTTTTGGCAGTTATGCTGGTAAAAAGGTAAGATATGCAAAGTGGTTGTTTTTTAGAGGCGACATTTAATTAAGGGGAATTAACCCTTGATTATTGAGGTAACTTCTAAAAGTACTGAAATTTCATGAAGCAATGTGAATAACAGACAACAGTTGCCTAAAACTTTCATGAATAACTAAAATTTTTATTCCTTTGTCTCGAAAACATGGCATATGACCTTTGTTGGAATGAGCTGAATGCGTGTGTTCCAATGAGGGGTCATAAAATTTGAACGAAGATTTGTGTGAATAATGCATTAGTACTGCTAGATTTGGGTAAACGGTTCACCCTGGATACCACCCCTTCTATAGTAGATCTTTTCTGCAAATTTTGTCTAAGATTCTATCAACTTTACAAATAAATACGTTCATGAATCACAATCAGATCCACCCTACAATGTTGCATACCAAATATCAAAAGATTCTGCCTGCTGGATCTGGAGAAGAAGATTTTTTAAGAAATATGCCTGAAACGCACTAAGTTAAAATTTGGGCTCCTATACGGAGCCCAAATATAAACCCAGGGGGCCGATTTGAACAAACTTGAATCAGATCCGCCCCACAATGTTGCTTACCAAATATGAAAAGATTCTGAAGCTGGATCTGGAGAAGAAGATTTTTTAAGAAATTTGCCTGAAATGCACTAAGTTCGAATTCGAGCTTCTATAGTGAGCCCAAATATGAAACTAGGAAGCCGATTTGAACAAACTTGAATCAGATCCACCCCACAATGTTGCATACCAAATATCAAAAGATTCTGCCTGCTGGATGTGGAGAAGAAGATTTTTTAATAAATTTGCCCGAAATGCACTAAGTGCGAATTCGGGCTTCTATATTAAGCCCAAATATGAATCCAGGGGGCCGATTTGAACAAACTTGAATCAGATCCACCCCGCAATGTTGCATACCAAATATCAAAAGATTCTGCCTGCTGGATCTGGAGAAGAAGATTTTTGAAGAAATTTGCCTGAAATGCACTAAGTGCGAATTCGGGCTTCTATATTAAGCCCAAATATGAATCCAGGGGGCCGATTTGAACAAACTTGAATCAGATCCACCCCGCAATGTTGCATACCAAATATCAAAAGATTCTGCCTGCTGGATCTGGAGAAGAAGATTTTTGAAGAAATTTGCCCGAAATGCACTAAGTTTGAATTCGAGCTTCTATAGTGAGCCCAAATATGAATCCAGGGGGCTGATTTGAACAAACTTGAATCAGATCCACCCCGCAATGTTGCATACCAAATATCAAAAGATTCTGCCTGCTGGATCTGGAGAAGATGATTTTTTAAGAAATTTGCCTGAAATGCACTAAGTTCGAATTCGAGCTTCTATAGTGAGCCCAAATATGAATCTAGGAAGCCGATTTGAACAAACTTGAATCAGATCCACCCCACAATGTTGCATACCAAATATCAAAAGATTCTGCCTGCTGGATCTGGAGAAGAAGATTTTTTAATAAATTTGCTTGAAATGCACTAAGTTCAAATTTGGGCTCCTATACTGAGCCCAAATATAAACCCAGGGGGCCGATTTGAACAAACTTGAATCAGATCCACCCCACAATGTTGCTTACCAAATATGAAAAGATTCTGCCTGCTGGATCTGGAGAAGAAGATTTTTTAAGAAATTTGCATGAAATGCACTAAGTTCAAATTCGAGCTTCTATAGTGAGCCCAAATATGAATCTAGGAAGCCGATTTGAACAAACTTGAATCAGATCCACCCCACAATGTTGCATACCAAATATCAAAAGATTCTGCCTTCTGGATCTGGAGAAGAAGATTTTTTAAGAAATTTGCCTAAATGCACTAAGTTCGAAATCGGGCTCCTATACTGAGCCCAAATATGAACCCAGGGGGCCGATTTGAACAAACTTGAATCAGATCCACCCTACAATGTTGCATACCAAATATCAAAAGATTCTGCCTGCTGGATCTGGAGAAGAAGATTTTTTAAGAAATTTGCCTGAAATGCACTAAGTTCGAAATCGGGCTCCTATACTGAGCCCAAATATTAACCCAGGGGACGATTTGAACAATCTTGAATCAGATCCACCCCACAATGTTGCTTACCAAATATGAAAAGATTCTGCCTGCTGGATCTGGAGAAGAAGATTTTTTAAGAAATTTGCCTGAAATGCACTAAGTTCGAATTCGGGCTTCTATAGTAAGCCCAAATATGTATCCAGGGGGCCGATTTGAACAAACTTGAATCAGATCTACCCCACAACATTGCATACCAAATATCAAAAGATTCTGCCTGCTGGATCTGGAGAAGAAGATTTTTGAAGAAATTTGCCTGAAATGCACTAAATTCGAATTCGAACTCCTATAGTGAGCCCAAATATGAATCTAGGGAGCCGATTTGAACAAACTTGAATCAGATCTACCCTACAATGTTGCATACCAAATATCAAAAGATTCTGCCTGCTGGATCTGGAGAAGAAGATTTTTTAATGTTTTTCCCATTGCCTACAGTGTTAAAAAGTGCTGACTCAGCACTTTTTCAAAGTCCCGAAACTGTACCCTATGATAAAACCGATGGCAATTTTTTTTTACCAATCCTTTCTGTTGGTCCTAAGGAAGCTGCACACCAAATAAAAATTCTCAGTGCCGTGCAGTTTTGGAGATATGGGCGTTTTAAATTTTTTCTATTTTTAGCTCCTGCGGTTCCCACGGGGCTGCGGGAAAATTTTTTTTTGCATAAATCAAGTACTCATGACCCAATAAGCCCTCACATAAAATTTGGTTCAAATCAGCCTCTCGGTTTGGAAAATAGAAATTTTGGGCGGGGCAAAAAATTTTGCCCCTCTCATAACAACGTCAAGTATAGCCCCACAAACTTCTCTTGAACAAATCTGAGTCTACACCTCAAAAGGAAGCTGCACACCAAATATCAAGTCTCTGCTACTGCTGGTTCATGAGAAGAAGATTTACAAAGATTTTGGTGCCCCTTGGGAGTGTGGCACCACCCAGGAGGAGGGGCAACTTCATTTGAACAAATCTGAATTGGCATTAGGTAATAAACATTTAGCCAACATTTGAATAAAATTGGGCTAGTGGTTTAGGAGGAGAAGTCGATAATGTAAAGTTAACGCCGGATGGACGACGACGGACGACGGACGACGGACGACGGACAGAAAGTGATTAGTTAAGCTCCCCTTGAGCTTCGCTCAGGTGAGCTAAAAATAAGATCTTCTCACAATGTATGACTATAGCAAGTTTCATGAAAAACTGATTACAATTTTTAAAGTTATTGCATCCACGAGTCTGATTACATTTGCCTAGTTATTGTGATCACAAAGTTATTACAAGACAGTCACCAAGTTTCCTACAAAATGGAACATAACTCCTACATAGGTCAACAAACTTTTGCTCCCTCATAAGATAATACTGGCTAAGCATTGGAGCCTAGTAAAGGATTCGCTGCCTGTACCAACCGCCAAGAATTCACTCAACACAACTGCCAGGTTACTTTAACTTCCATCAACAAGAACACCAAAGGTGTGTATGTTGAAACAGGTTTACTATTATTTATTTATTAAGGTTTAACGACAGTTTAACAGCCAAGGCCATATCATGTCAGTGACAGTTTTACAGGTGGAGGAAGCAAGAGTACCTGGAGAGAACCACCGTGCAATGACGAGCAGCTGCCAGCTCCCCAACATAGTAACTCTGCACTGCAGCACAGGCAGGGTTAGATTGGTTGAAGACATGCTCACCATGGATGTGCAGTATGCCTTAGTACAAAGCTTCATCGTGCCCCCATGTGGACAACTGGGGTTAGTGCCTTGGCCAAGGACAAAACGCGGGAGTCCGAATCGAACACTCAAACTATCACCCATCCAAGGACTAACTGGGATCGACGATGCTTAACTTCGGTGATCGAACGAGAACTGGTTACCGCAATGCCACTGTGCCCCCGAACAGGTTTACTATATGTATACATTAGAAAAAAATTTTTAAGTCTAAAATAAGCTATACTCCAGGTCTGGTTGAAATTGGACATCTATAACTCAAATTACCATCCAGAAACCAATATAAACATATCTTTTAAGTCTGAAAAGGGCCATAACTCTGCTTGGACCAAGCACACTATCAATCCCAATCTGCATTATGTAGTAATAAACCTATGTATAAAATTTTGTTTCAGTTCGTTCAGTCAATCTAAAGTTATCGTCTGGAAACCAATATCAACATGTTTTCGAAGCCGGACAAGGGTCATAACTCTGCCAAAAAATATTGGACTAAACCCTCTATCAATTCCAAGCTGCATTATGTGGTTATAAACCTATGTATAAACTTTTGTTTTATTTCAATCAATCAAACTAAACTTATCGTCTGGAAACCAATGTCAACATGTTTTCGAAATTGGAAAAGGGCCATAACTGTGCCAAAAAATATTTAACCAAGCCCACTATCAATCTCAAACTGTATTATGTGGGTATAAACCTATGTATAAAATTTTGTTTCAATTCGTTCAGTCAAACCAAAGTTATCGTTCAGAAATCATATTCAGGACGAAAGTACGTACAGACAGACAAGTGTAACACTTAATGCCCCTGCCAAAATTGGAGGGGCATAAAAATCTTAAACAGTATTCTTTGAAATGTGATGACAATAAAGTCTAAGTTCAACATGGACAATAACGCTTCAAGAAATACTTGGACAGAGCTGGTTTGCAATCTCATTAATGATATTATCACCAAAAACCTCCTTTAAATGGTATAAGAAAAGAGGATAGGCATAAAGGAAGGATAGAAAGAAAGACAGGCTGAAAGACAGATGAATGGACTGAAGGAGATGGAATGAATCACTTTTTATATCTCCTTCCCTCTACATGGCAGGGGATAATATATTGGAGTTTGCGGGGCAGATAAATATTTGAAGGTTAAGTGCATTTGCAACTTTTTGTTTTTTTTTACTTAGGCCACACAAAGTAGATCTTCTGTTTCTTGGGCCATTATTTGTGAAATTGCATGCGGGCGAGCGGTTTTTTATTTTATTTTTTATTTCAGTAATTACTTCTTTGCCATCAAAAGTTCATGTTCTTGGTTCAAGTTTTAGGCCTCATAATCTACAGAATAGCATGGGTGGAGGTGTATTTCATCCCTTGAGAGCAAGAAGGCTTTGCAATGCTAAAGCATTGCAAAGCCTTCTTGCACTCAAGGGACAAATTCATCAATTTTTTTAACTTGGGTAAAATATCAGACATAAACCATTTAATTTTAATTTTTTTTAAAGTTTAAATTGGTTATAAAAAGAGAGCATGCGGCAGCCAAAAGGACCATGCGGGAGGGCCTGAGAAACAGATTTTTTATTTTTTTAGGCCTTACTGTTCAGTACATTCTTAAGGCACACAGACATGAGGTTGGACAACTATCTCAATTCTCTTCACCTTCAACCCTCACAAATATTTTTCATTAAATGTGCAGGTTAACTATATTTTTTTCATGGATGCCATAAGTAGCTCATCACTACACAAAACAAGAGAGTTTGAGGAAGAAAATATTTTCACATAATTCAGGTAGCCAATATCCATATGATTTCCACACTTATATTCCAAACTTTGAGAAAAGAAACAAGAACAAAAACCACTAGGTGATGTTAAGCACGCCAAAATGAAATATAACTCAATATCAAAATCCATCGATTTGACGGAAAATAAGAATTTTTTTTTTTTTAGTTTTTGAGTTATCCTTTAAGGGAGCACATAAAAAATCTAATCTTTTCAATCATGAGATGTGGTCATTTTTGGTAAAAGAAAGCAAAGTTGGGCTATTAATACAAAAAACAAATATTCTTGTTTCTCAAGCACGTCTCCCATCATTGAAAATGTAGTAGGTCTCATTTTACCAAGTGAACTCTACCAAGCAGGATATAGTTGATCAAATTGGCAGCTGCATCATGGGAAATATTGGCTGCTTAAAATTATGGTTTTTCGACATCAAACGGCAAGGGGGTTCAATTTCTTAGACAGCTTCAATTATTTTGAGTCCTGCTTTGTGGTTTACAAAAAAAAAAAAAGCTTCCCTTATATTATTGAGAAAAACATTGCCTGAGAAACAAGAAATTTCTTTTTGGGAGCCTTCAAATTTGTCTCCAGGCTGAAATTCTTTCATGTGAGAGTAAAGTGGAATTTATCAATTTCTATCCACCAAAATATCATTGAAATATTGCAACAGCAATGCAACTTGAGATAACAGTATGAAAGCAACAATGACACAAAATGGGTGAAATAAGTTCCGACAGGCATTTACAGGGATGAGAGGGTTAAGCAATAAAAAAAAAAAGCTGAAATTCCCATTAGGAAAATTGTGAAAATAATGTTTTTTTTCTTAACAATAAATGGACATACAATTAAATTATTAACTGAAACATTTTATTTCTATAAATTTATATGAAAATAGACTCAAAGACCATTTTCATGTAAAATTGTAGGAAATAAAATTTCAGAAATTTGGTAGTCAATTTATTGAACTCTCTCATTCCTGAATTCCAGAACTAAAATGTAAGCAGTAATATCTGTTTTGTTGACTCATTCATCCGTAGTGATTGCTGGTGTTCCTGTATTTTTTCTCATCTAGGCAAGAACAAATAAGATTCTGCTCTGAAAGAACACAACAGGTCTCTTTCATAACAGGAAACACACAATTTTTTATAGTTATTTTATGACCAACTCGCATACTGTCTTGCGTTTATTAGTTGGTTCAACTGAAAGACAAGGGTGTCCTTCAACTTTATTATCACAGCTGAGCAAAAATCATTTCCCACACCTACAACAACTGGATGTGAATCCACTTCATCCCATTCAAACGAGTATTCATTTTCACCAATCACACACACATCTTGTACAAAAGACACTCTGTTGTGTCTATTGATAGATTTAAGCTTTCTTTATCCATTCTCCGATTTAAACTTAACTTTAACTTGGCACTGTTACACAAATAGATTCTTTCATGTCTCAATTTGTATGAGCAACATATTGACTAGGAATATTTGTCTCCGAAACTGAAACCAGGTGTCTGATTAAAATTGAGACTATGAGATGAGCTTGTATGAGAGTTTGATACAGTGGGTGAAACACCAGATAATCCACTATTACAATTTCCATCAGGCATCATTTTACTGAAAAAGAATAAAACATTAAGAATTAAAATAGAATCCAGGAGGTTGTATTTATAATTTTAAGCAGGTCTTTAATCCTTTAGGAAAATGACCTATATCCACCAAGCACAAATCACAACAAGAGCTATTGATTATACCATCATGCAGTGCTAGACCAATGAAGCATAAGTAAGATGAGGGCCAGAACTCTGGTGAAAATATGCGGGCAACTTTTTTATAAAATGTGCAGGAGCAATTTGTCACAAGGATCCCTCATACCAAATTACACTGAAATCCATCCACTCACTGCTGAGATACCGCTGCGAACAGACGAATGCACAGATGGTTGGATGAATGGATGAACAATGTAATCCAGTAAACCCCCAACTCTATTCTTCGAGAATGGGGGTATCAAAATCACTATTCAACAAGATTAATGGTGACTGACTGGCCATGGATGCCCCAAACCATGGACTATAATACTGGAATGCAAAGTTGTGTGTTAAATTTGGTACTCACTATAGTCCCTTAGGTTTTGAATTTAATAAAATACATCTGAACATTGCAGCCAAAAGCTGTATTGAACCTATTTCCATGAGGTCAATACAGCAACTAATATGTTGGAACTTTCTTAACAGAACCATACACATGTGGATGTCACTTGGACTGGTAAACAGTACAAGTCAAAATAAATTTGTAGGATAACTGCTACACACAAATACAGTCCATGAGAGAGTTAAGTTTTCACATTTCTTTGTGCTTTGTCACTCATGCATGGTGTTGCTGTAAACAGACCTTCCATTCTTCTTTACCATAGTTCAAAGTTTTGTGGAAATCCACCCAAGCATTATAGAATTATGGCTCTGGACAGACAAATAGAGTAAGAGAATAAGTTTTCCCATTCCTGTAACCTTGACCTTTGTCACTCGAGAATGGTGTGGCTGTGCAAAAGACCTTCCATTGGTCTTTACCCTTGTGTAAAGTTTCATGTTTATCCATCAAAGCATTATAGAGTTATGGCTCCGGATGGTCTAATAAAGTTGGACAGATGGATGGACTGACAGACGTGCAGGCAACCCAGATTTAAGATGCCTCCCTTTCGGGGGTATAAGTTTTATTTTTCAAATTTTGTTGGAAAAAATTGTGAGTTCACACCTAAGCGGCAATGGATGGTAAAAATAATACAAATTCCAAATCTATTAAGAGCAATAACACTTTCAAAAATTTTCTGAATAACACTTGCACTGAACAGGGGATTAGACATCAATTGTGATGTCCTTCCACCCAGTATTTGAAAAATTGATTTTAAAAACCTGTTGGTTACAGACCGACAGAAAATACTGACAGACTGTCACATATGGAGCTGCTTGTTGCAGCTAAAAACACAACTTATGACCCCTTGAGCTTTTTTAATCGAGAATAGTCAAAAGACATGTTTTAGATGCAAAAACTGAAAAACTTTAGGTTTTTTTAAGGTATTTAACCCTTATGGCCCAATACTGACCACTTTTTACTGCAACTGAACAAGTGGCTCAACATGTAGTTTCTGGGTCAACTTGAATGTTACATTCCAAGCACCTTGGCAGTTGTTTCAAGGCAAGGCTCGGCTATCTATATAGGCAGGCAACACTTATTTAGAAACAACTGCAAAGCAAAAGGTCGAAGATTGTCAAAGTATAGCAAAACATGTATAAAAATCTTCAACACTTTTAACCCTTTACCCAATGTAATGGCCAAAACCGTCCAGCGCTATTCTAAAAAATCGGCAATTAATTTTCATTATTTCTTCATTTCAACTTTCAATTTCTTCCTATAAGGCAATTATGAATTTAACTAATTCAGTCTTATTTGTCAGAGTTCACTGAGCTCGGTCAAACAAGGCTGAATTGGTTAGATTCCAATTTGCATCATAGGAAATATTTGATACTTGGAATTTTGACTTCAATCGTAACTGTGGACTCAATGTAATACAGTGGAGCCCACTTAACTGGATATCTCTTAATTGTATATCCCTGTTAATTGAATATAATTTTCAAACACTTAGATGTGAGTCTTCCATGGAAGACGTGTGTCGCCTGCACTATATTTTAATATTTCAGACAGAATTCTAAGTGGAAAAGGGGCATAACTCTGGAAAAAATACAGCGGATCAAAAAATAAAATAGGAGGTGCACAATGCCATTATGTGACAAAGAATCACTGAAAGTTTCATCAAAATCCATTCATAGGTTAAAGAGGAGTGGCGGATAGAGAAAGTGTGACGCGGACGACGACGCAGACGACACAAGACGACAAAAGTAATCCCTATATGTCGCTCCCCACTTCGTGGGGCGGCGACACAACAAAACCATTTATCATACCTTCAGTACAAATTTGATCTGTTAATTGCATATGGGTTGTAGAGTAAACTCCTGTTAATTGTATATAAATTTTTATAATATGTCGAAAAAATTACTGTGACACGCACCAAATTCCCCTTATTTATCAACCTTTTTGGCCTCACTACATCCAATATAGGCATTTATTCTATTATATCTTGTTTGACAGAGCTCTATGAGCTCTGTCAAACAAGATATAATAGAATAAATGCTTAGTTTACCTACAGAACACAGGAAACTGACCAAATCCCTGTTAATTGTATACTCCTGTTAATCGAATAATTGTCACTGGCAAAATGGATATTCAATTAAGAGGATTCTACTGTAGTTGTCTTCAGTTTTTTCTCTGTAATTTTTGTATCATGAAATTAATTTTAAAATATAGTAAACTTCTATTAATTGAATAAAAAATCTTTTAATCTTTCAAAGAATTACTTTGAAAACAAGTTGAACAATTGAATTTCCCTCATTTGTAGGCCTATTTGGTAACCACTTGATCAAGAAAAAAATAGACTCTGACTGTAAGTAAGCCCCTCGAGCAAGCACACATTTCTTCCACAAGTACAAAGAAACCAGATTATTGTAATATTTTTATGTACTTTATAAATTTGATATCGATCTCGGGCAGCTCAAATTCAGAAACAACTTTTATGTTTCTGAACATTCTTGTGAAAATCTAGTCTTGACATTCCTGTGTAAATCATCACCGCTTTGAATCTGAGAGCCTGCTACCCAGGCCAAAATCATAAGATGTCCAAATTTATTAATCGAAGTGGCTATTCAGTGAATTTTGATATTTAATTATGTTGAACAGTTGAAAATATCAATTAGTCTACCCCCAAATAATGAAATGGAGTCTTCCAATTAATGCCATTGAACTGAAGATATCACCATGACTCAAAGGGTTTAATTGAAACTTTCATTCACAAGTATTTTTTCGTTACAGTTTTACAAGCCATATATAGACAAAACATATGAATGGGTTTATCAATATGGCACGAGTGCCAGCGCGGAAGGATAAAACGAGAGGCCTCAAGTTTTATCCTTCCCGCGATGGCACCAGTGCCATATCAATTAACCCATTCACACGCATGTGTAGTTCTGTGTTTATTACATGCCTTCACATTTATAAAAAAACAATTAATAGAAGGACGCTCAGCAATTTATTTGACAATAATCAACAAAAAGAACACATTTTATCGCCAACCAAATTTGCGAGGGGAACCTGTGTTACTATTTCATCCCCAGAGTTCCCGTATGTTCTATTTGCTTACTGGCATATAAAACACATTGGAACTCAGGGGACAATTTTTTGGTATTGCTGGGGATTAAAATTGTAATTGCGGTACACAATTTGTAGAAAATTCCAGCCAAATTTCGCTTCTATTTAAAAAATAGTCTGTCAACGATTTCCTTTCCACACATGTGCAGAACAGGTTTTCATTTTTCGTATGGTTTAGTGTTGCTGTAGATGGGGATATCATAGAACAGGCATGTAATAAAACTCAGATTGTGAAAGCATCAAGGATGAAACAAAATTTCACTTGCTTTTTATCAGAACAGTACTGCGAAAAGTCTTATTCCACTTTCAGGGGTTTAGACCTTCTCCATAAAGTAATGTCAATATACAGCCAGAAATTTTCACAAGCTGTTCACATCAGAGATGCTGGGGGCTGAGTTGTGGTGGCTAAAAGGAACCTGTACTAGTATCGGTAGACGTTCTCATCTGGGCATTATCTGGAGTCATCCTACCAAGTTACAATGAAATCCCTTCATAAATATGACCTCTAGACTGTGCTAAAGGCTTTCGGGCCCCTGCAGCTATCACAGTTGACCAATCACGACCAAAAGGGGACATTATCATCTAGACACTATATGGAGTTAAGGTACCAAGTTACAATGAAAACCCTCCATAAGCGAAAGGTTTTCGGGTTTTGGGCTGAGCAGACATCACGACTGAATGATCGCGACCAAAAGGGGACGTTCTCATCTAGACATTATTTGGAGTCATCCTGCCAAGTTACAATGAAATCCCTTCATAAATATGTCCTGTAGACTGTGCTAAAGGTTTTCAGGTTTTGGGCTCGGGCAGCCAGCACAGCTGACCGATCATGACAAAAAGGGGGACGTTTTCATCTAGACATTATATGAAGTCAACCTACCAAGTTACAATGAAATCACTCCATAAATACGACCTGTAGACTGGGCTAAAGGTTTTCGGCTTGGGTAGTCACGGTTGACAGATCACGACCAAATGGTGAAGTTCTCATCTAGATATCATACTGCGTCATCCTACCAAGTTACAATAAAATCCCTCCATATTAAATATGACCTGCAGACTGGGATAAAAGTTTTTGGGTTTTCAAGGCTTGGGCAGCCGTCACAGTTGACAGATCATGACCAAAAGGGGACGTTCTCATCTAGATATTATACAGAGGCATCCTACCAAGTTACAATGCAATCCCTTCATAAATACGATCTGTAGACTGTGCTGAAGGTTTTCAAGTTTTGGGCTCGGGCAGCCAGCACAGTCAACCGATCACGACAAAAAGGGTGACGTTCTCATCTAGACATGACCCCAAACCTGCATATGAAATTTCGGGATGATCAGACAAGAACTACAAGGTGTAGCCTGTGCTAAAGGAAAATAAGAACCGACTAACAGACTTCCGCATGCGTGATGGCAATAGCTTATCTTGACTTTGTCAAGTTAAGCAAAAAACATTTTAGACATCTTGACAGTTAATTAAGCTCCAAGTAAAAAAGCTCCACACGGCAGAAAAGGTGATAGATTGATTAAATCAAGAACTCAACCCATGTCAATTATGTTTTCTACTGGAAATCAATTTACAAAATAGATCTGGTCCTTTGACCTCCCCCGAGAATCCCCCATAATGCTTGGAGGTTGTAAGCAAAAGAAACAGTAGTTCTAAGTGTTACGAAAAACAGTCTAGTTCCAATATGAGTAATTAAAAATTTATTATTTGTAAAGAAAATGGAATTCAATGCAGTTATTCCATGTGATTAATTTGAAGATAACCCCCAGGCTTGGTAATTTCAGGAGAGCGATTTTTTAGCTCTCCTTACTGCCTTCCTGAAAGAATTAAGGAGAGCGAAAAATTGCCCTCCTAAATATTTTGGTCTGGGATGATTGAGATTACATGTATTATGCTCACATTAAATTTTTGTTGTAAAGCAAAAATGTAATTTAACTTCGAAGTCACATAACATCACGTAATTTCATTTTGAAAGTGGTTTAGTGGTAAAAGGTAATGGCTGCAACCATACCCAAACACAGTTGCAATCATTTGAAGCAAAATGGGTCACAGCAATATTTTCTTTTCTGTTAGTTTCAAGTTCAACAACTGACATCACAGTTTGAGGGGTGATTATTCAAGGAATATTGACACTATAATATACTACCATTAATACTATCCTGTCACTTGAAGCACTTGCACCAGGATGTGACTGTAGATTCAAGCAGACCTGTTGTCCAAGAAAGTCATACGCCTACCACTACCACCTTCAACCTCCCCCCACCCCCTTGGGGGGTTGAAGGTGGCAGTGGTAGGGGTATGACTTTCTTGGACAGCAGGTCTAGGTACACACACAGGTCTTGTCAAGTGTGTTTTCGGCTGCTGAGCGAGACATCTAGATGTCTAAGAGATTTCGCTTTACCTTAGTAAAGTTAATAAAATCACTGATGCAGTCTGTTGGTTTCAGTTTCAATGAGTTCGTTCAACTGGATACTTAAAATGCTGTGTAAAGCTAATTGCTCTCCTAAGCTGATTGAGGAGAGCGATTTTTTGCCCTCCTGCATTTTTCAGAATGCCAGGCCTGAACCCCATGTGGTACATCAGAACAGTGTTTTGAAAGATACAAACATTTTGGAGGATCAAGACTTCTAGCTTGACAAATGAAGACATTGTATGCCAATGAATCAGCTGTATGCAAGTTAATCCGAATGTGAGTCTACACAAGGTTCATACAAAATGATATTTTGAAATTCAAAGACTTTTCAAGGCCTTTTTAGGGCCAGATGTATAAAATTTAAGGCTACTCTTCAAGTAACAAAACCCATCTGAATTTTATAATTAAATCTTCAAAAAAAGATTCTGCAAGTAACAATTGGTTTCTGGGCTGTTTGGCTTTAGTATTTTATTTTAATGATTATGCAATACATAAAAACAATAATGACAATATAATTTGTCCCTTGAGTGCAACAAGGCACCATCTGCAATGCTTTAGCATTGCAGATGGTGTCTTGTTGCACTCAAGGGATGATATACAGTTTTTATTAATTGCAGGGGGAAAAATGATTGAAGGTGTTTTTTTTACAACTGTCAAAACAGGTGTTTTTGGACAGTTTAGGGTTTTGCAAATCTCCACTGATTGCACTGGCATGTTTATTAGTGGCCGTTGATTATTAGTGGCATAAGAGATATTAACAGAACAGCAATGTTTGTCACCTTACATAACTGATGTTTAATAATCGCTTTACTGATGCTTTTAATGAATAAAACAAGTATGCTGCCCACGTAACAGGTGGCTACACTGTGGATACAATAAAATTTAAGGACATTTTAAGGCAGTTTGGTAAGTTTCAAGGGCTTTTCAAGGCATTTATATGTTTTAGGGCCTTTTTAGGGCCAAGGTTGAAAATTCAAGGACATTTCAAGCCTGTATGAACCCTGCTACAGTGCACTAAAATGTGCCTTTTTCATGTCTATTTTTGTAAAAATTGTCCTGCCTTTGGAGGGGGAATCCTATCACTCCCCCCCCCCCCCCCCCCCCACCATCCAGTGCTTCACACCTCAGCAATGCACTACACATGCTGAGAAAAACCAAAATATATTGGGGATACACATGATCATATTTACACGAATCTATTTGTATTCTTGTGAAAAGGAAGATTTTAAACCCTGATGAGAAAGCTGGAAGTAAATAGATAGGTTTTGAGATGTGTCTTAAAAACTGATAGGCTTCTCTGTGAATGACTTTGAGGCTTATATGCATCATTGGAACAAGTCTCTGGAATAGCCAGAGACTTGCTGCAATGTGGCATCATAAGCTTTGTTTTTGAAACAAACAATACATATTTTCCATTATTTAAGAAAAATATTTGCTCAACAGAGAATACAATGTACATGATAAGCATCAAACAGAGGACTATCCAATATTACCTTGATTTTAATGGAGCTGGTTTGAGGTAATCGTCCATCGCTAGATACAGAACATCTGGCCTCGCATCCTTTTTGTACTGCAGACATCGCCGAATAAAATTCTAAAACAGACAATTTATTTTTTTGTGAGTTACATGGTTTATTCCTGAATTAATTCACAATTAACTGAGACCTGCATTATCATTTTCCATTTACCAATTGCTCATAACAATACTCAATTTCAAATTCATTTATTAACTAGACAAAACAGTTGACAAAGCACGAATCTGAGAATTCACTAACCTCACTACCTGAAATGTTTCATTTGTGTTATCTACTGGGGATGTTAAACAGATAATATAAGTAAATTATCTAACATTCCTGTTCACTGTATAAATGGAAATATCAGGCCTTCTTCATCCACAAAAAAAAAAAAAAAAAAAAACAAGAAAAAAATTGACATAGCCAACAGATGCTCCCAGAAGGCCAAGGGTGGCTATGCAAACCCTGACCCCCCCTCCCCCCCCCCCCCCCCCCCCCCCCCCCCCCCCCCCCCCGTATGAGTTTCTAGCCATTTGTCTTAAATTGAATTAATAAATATCTTATCTTATCTCCATTAAACCATAGCAACAATACAGAGCAGACCAACAGATGCTCCTAAATGCCAAGGGTGGCTATGCACCCCCTCCCCCACCCCCAACTGCCAAGTACGAGATTCTAGTCATTCGTCGAACTCAATTAATAAATATCTTATCTCCACTAAACCATAGCAACAATACAGCAGGCCACCAAATGTGTTAAACAGAAAATATAAGTAAATTATCTAACATTCCTGTTCACTGTATAAATGGAAATATCAGGCCTTCTTCATCCACAAAAAAAAAAAAAAAACAGGAAAAAAATTGGCATAGCCATCAGATGCTCCCAGAAGGGCAAGGGTGACTATGCACCCCCCTCCGTATGAGTTTCTAGTCATTTGTCTTGAATTGAATTAATAAATATCTTATCTTATCTCCATTAAACTATAGCAACAATACAGCAGACCAACAGATGCTCCTAAACGCCAAGGGTGGCTATGCACCCCCTCCCCCACCCCCAACTGCCAAGTACGTAATTCTAGTCATTTGTCTTGAACTCAATTAATAAATATCTTATCTTATCTCTACTAAACCATAGCAACAATACAGCAGGCCACCAAATGTGTCCATGGGACACTGATGCCCCCGTTTTATGAAAAACTATATTTTAGTGGTTAACAAAGTCAAAAAAAAAAAAATTCTAGCACCACACTCAAAATCAAACCTGTCTGGTATATTGTCTACAGCAAGGTATATTTCAAGTTTAATTGAAATCGGACACCTATAGCTCAAGTTACCATCTGGAAACCAATATCAACATGTCTTCTAAGTCAGAAAAGGGCCACAACTCTGCCAAACAATACCAGACCAAGCCCACTAACAATCCCAACCTGTATTATGTGGTTAAAAACCTTAAACCTATCTATAAAATTTTGCTCATTTCATTTAGTCGAACTAAAGTTATCGTACAGAAACCATTTGTTTCATACGGACAGACAGATGGACATACGGACAAGGCCGGCGACTATATGCTCCCCGAAATTTTTCCGGGGAGCATAAAAACCTGAAGACAAGCAAACACACATCCCATGTTGTTTCCAAGACAAAATTATCTGAGAGTGTAAAATTTGGATGGGGAATCAGTACATATGATTCAAATCTTGTTATATGTGTCCTCAATATTTTTTGTCATCTGTTTTCAGATCAATACTGAATCATAAAATTCAAAAATCAAACAGAATATTATCGGACTGAAAATTTCCAAAACTGAAAATATATTATTAACTAAGACATGATTTTCAGTTCTTAGTTTCAAGCTTTTCAGCAGGAAAGTAGTGCAACATGAACAAGTCTGGAAATAAACAATCTGTCATTTGCAGAATGAGGTCCCCAGAGGGTGAATTTACTGGTGCTATCCCATAGTATCTCATACAGTGGGCTAGAATTCCCCAATATATTCTCTGGGTATCTCTTTTTGTCTAGGACAGAGACCTTGATTCAGATTGAAGTTCACAGAGGGTAAATTTAGTAATGCTGCCCTGTTGTACAGAGTAGCATCACCAAATTCACTCTCTGGGAACCTCATTCTGCAAATGAGTCTGCTTATTTCCAGGCTTGAATGCGTAAAAATGCCCCATCTGTCAATGCCAAGATGGACAAAACAAAAATTATTCAATTTTCTGCTGCCATTCAACAAACATTATTCCCATGGACAAGAATAATGCAAAAATATGACAGTTTTCGTAAGTCTAACCAGAGGACGCTGTCCGACGGCGTATAATACGCCCGTACTTCCAGATATTATAAAACATTATGCAGACATATAAAAAAGTCTGGAAAATAGTAAAAATTCTAAGTTCAAGGAGAGTAACTCCACCAAAAATCAACCATGTGGAATGAAATTCGAACTTGATCTGTAAGTATCCACAACAAAGCTATAAACCAAAAATTTTCTCAATATGTCCAACCTTAACGAAAAAAAATTCTGGAAAATGAAAAAAAATGTGGAAAACTCTAAAAATTCTAAGTTCAAGGGCAGTAACTCCACCCAAAATCAACCGAGTGGAACAAAATTCGAACTTGATTGTAAGTATCCATAACAAAGCTCAATATAAAATTTTTTTTCAATATGTTCATCCATAACGAAACAAGAGACCCCAGGGGGCCTGAGGGCACTCACCTCACATGGTAGCATAAATATCAACCCAGGGAATTGATTTCAACAAGTTGCATCCAGACCTGTTAACTCTCCTGGTTTCACCGTGAGTCTCCCGGTTTGAGGCACCAACTCACGCTCTCACGGTCACATCCTATTTTCTCCCGATTTGACACTTTTCAAAAATAATTGTCCTGTTCTATTTTGAAAGAGAAGAAATGATTTCGCGCGCCGAGGGCACGCAGGGACGATATGGGCGACAAGCCCCTTTCGACCCTCGGTGACTGTAGAAGATTGGTATTGCATGTCTAGGCGTGTCAAAGGAGGAAAAGGAAGGAGGAGGTTTAGCCGCGTTTGTGCCTTGTACGGTGTTTTTTCTTTGGAGGTGGTTGTGATGGTGATGTTGATATAGCTTGGATTTCTTGGGCCGCTGTGGTGTGCATCTCTTTAGGACAGGATTTGTAGCTCTCTTCTAGTAATGCTTTAGATCTTTTTAAGAGTTCTTTTATCGATAAACTGGCCGCATCTTCCAGGTCCAGGCGTTCCGGTAGTAAAGGAAGAGGGGAGTGAGGGGTGGGAGGTGGTGAAAGAGCAACTTCCAGTTCCTCCTCAGTCTCCACTGGACGTTCCTCATCCAACTTTACCGGCTCAGGAGCCGGCAGTTGATTGGGAGTACCAGTGGGACAAGGAGGGGAACTGGTGGCTGCCTCCAGGACCTCCACCCCCTCACTCAACTCTTTCTTCCTGTTCCGGAATGCCTCCAAGCGCTGGGCGTCCCTGCGCTTGGTTGATGGACTCTTCTTCTTCTTCCTCTTCTCAGGGCCTCCGTGCCTCTTCGGGTGAGGACCAGTGGGAGAGGGGATCCTCTCTCCAAAGGTGCTACCTCTCCCCGAAGAGGATGGTGTTTCGTCTTTTTCAGGTTTCTTAACTTGGAATTCCAATTTCAGGTAAACACTCATGCCTACCTCCTGGACAGTCCAAGAGACAGGACATGAGATGCCCAGAGCTGCGATGGTTTTCTCCAATCTATCTGGTAGCTCCATGATAGGTAGGTGTGTACACTCTGCAGTCAGAAGTGATGATGAGCGATTGACGCACGACGCACAAAGCACGACCACCCACCCACGCTATTTTGAAAAATAAACAAGTTGCATTGTCTGCCAAATATATTCCGATACTGTCGCGGTTACGTGAAATAAAAATTATATAAACTCAAAATATAAATTAAATAAAAACATAATCTCTCAAGTATAATTAACTTCAGCTGACCTTTTATATATACTATTATTATGGTTGATATCAAATTTATCCATTTTGTGTAAAAAAAAATATAATTGAAAGTTTGTTGAAAACTGAAAAAATCTGTTGTGAGATATCACAAGAATTAAGTTACCTCCCCTTACTTATATACAAACAGATTCAGAAAAATCATGTCCAGGCTCCAGCAGAGTATTTTGTCTTCATTTTGAACCAACAGGATTATTTTGTTTGTTTTTTTCTTTCCACAATGGGAGTTATGAATACTGAGGGCACCTTCTCTAATGTAATACAAAACAGTTCAAATATTTTTTTTAATAAAAAACGAAATTACCACAATCACACACAACTTCATTGTACCGGCAACAACAGGTGTTTTTTTTTAAAAATAAAACGATATGTATTGTTAGCATTGAATAATGTTTATTGTACAATAAAACCTGTCAAAAGATAATAAGAATGATTATTTTCTCACTAAAAATGTACAGACTGAACAAAGAATTTACATGAATAAATGGTATGAATGAAGAAGGAATGATTGTGTTGGTTCTTGAACGTTTTGGTCCTGGGGCGTTTCGGCCCAAGATGTTTCAGCCTCCATGTTTTAAAGCATCGGGATGGGCTTGCATGAGCAAGGAAAAAAGGTACAGGCAAAGGCTAGATAGCCATCCACTCACATAAAATTTGTGTGTGTGTCAGGGGGTGTGTGGGGGGGTGGGGGGGGGGGTGGGGGGGGGGGGCATTGTCCCTGGGGGGCAGGGGCTTGGACCAGTGATATCCATATTTGTATGCTTTTACTGATAATTACCATTAAAAGTGTTAAAATAAATTATTAAAATGAAATATATAATGCATTTGGGTTGGGGGGGGGGGGGGCGGGTGGGACTGCGGGAAGCATAACAAGGAAAATATTGATGTATTGCCACGCGCAAAAATCTCACTGACAAGCATCCAAATCTCACTGAGAGCTCATCAAAATCTCACTGACAGTCACCTTCAGAGGTTAACAGGTCTGGTTGAATGTGCCTCTAAGAAAAGCTTATACCAAATATCCAAAGATTCTGACCAGTGGATCTTAAAAAAAAAGATTTTTAAAGAATATTCCTCATATTGAACTAGGTAATAATTCGGGCTCTCATAGGGAGCCCAAATATGAACCCAGGGACTTGGCTTGAACAAACTTGAATCTCACCTCTAGTGGGATGCTGTATACCAAATATCAAAAGATTCTGACTGGTGGATGTGAAGAAGATTTTTGAAGAATATTCCTAAGTTATAATATGGGCTCCCACAGTGAGCCCAAATATGAACCCAGGGACTTGGCTTGAACAAACTTGAATCTCACCTCTAGTGGGATGCTGTATACCAAATATCAAAAGATTCTGACTGGTGGTTGTGAAGAAGATTTTAGAAGAATATTCCTCATATTGAACTAAGTTATAATATGGGCTCCCACAGGGAGCAAAAAATATCAACCCAGGGACTTGGCTTGAACAAACTTGACTCTCACCCCCCTAAGGATGCTGTATACCAAATATCAAAACATTCCGACTGCTGGATCTGAAGAAGATTTTTAAAGAAAATACCTCATTTTGAACTAAGTTACAATTCGAGCTCCCACAGTGAGCCCACATATGAACCTAGGGACATGGCTTGAACAAACTTGAATCTCACCCCACTAAGGATGCTGCATGTCAAATATCATTACATTCCGACTGCTGAATCTGAAGAAGATTTTTAAAGAAAAATTCCTCATTTTGAACTAAGTTACAATTCGAGCTCCCTCCGTGAGCCCACATATGGACCTAGGGACATGGCTTGAGCAAACTTGTTTCTCACTCCCCTAAGGATGCTACATACCAAATATCAAATCATTCCGAATGCTGGATCTGAAGAAGAAGATTTTTAAAGAAAATTCCTCATTTTGAACGAAGTTATAATTCGGGCTACGACAGTGAGTCCAAATATGAACCCAGGGACTTGGCTTGAACAAACTTGAATCTCACCCCCTAAGTACGCTGCATACCAAATATCAAAAGATTCTTATTGGTAGATCTGAAGAAGAAGATTTTTAAAGAATATTCCTCATACTGCACTAATTTAAACATTTGGGCTCCCATAGAGAGCCCAAATATGGATCCAGGCAATTGATTTCAATAAACATGTGAAACAATCTTCCAAAGATGTTATATGTGAAATATGAAATCTTTAGGAGCAGTGGTTTGGGAGAAAAGTAGTCTTAAATGTTTTTCCCATTACCCACAGTGTTAAAAAATGCTTACTCAGCACTTTTTCAAAGTCCCCAAAAAGTACCCCATGATAAAACCGATAGCAACTTTTTTGGACCATTCCATTCTGTTTGCCCTAAGGAAGCTTCACACCAAATAAGAATTCTCAGTGCTGTGTAGTTTTGGAGAAATGGGCATTTTAATTTTTTTCTATTTTTAGCTCCTGCGGTTCCCATGGGGCAACGGGGAAAAATGGTTTGGGCATAAATTAAGTACTTTTGACCCAATAAGCCCTCATATCAAATTTGGTTCAAATCTGCCTCTCAGCTTGGAAAATAGAAATTTTGGGCGGGGCGAAAATTCTTGCCCCTCCCACAACAAAGGCAAATATAGCACCTTGAACTTCTCTTGAACAAATCCGAGGCTACACCTCAAAAGGAAGCTGCACACCAAATATCAAGTCTCTGCTACTGCTGGTTCTTGAGAAGAAGATTTTTTAAGATTTAAGCACACTACCAAGGGGCGAGGCAACTTGATTTGAACAAAATCAAATTGCGATGTCATAACAAACTATTATCTCAAATATCAATTAAATTGGTTCAGCGGTTTGGGAGGAGAAGACACAAACACCATGTTCACGGATGACGGATGACAGACGACAGACGGTGAGTGATCACTATAGCTCTCCTGACTGAAAGTCAGGTGAGCTAAAAAAAAGTCTGGAAAGTTAAAAAATTTATAGTAATTTATATATTTTTTATACTTACCAATGACCCAGACATAGCTGGTGCTAACTCTTAAAATATAGGGCCAAACACAAATTTTGCCCCCCAATCCCCAAAATTTGCATCTAAAACTAAAGAAAACATGTCCTGAAAGGCCCTCCACACTTCGCCCCTACTGCGCATGCGCAGTGTCAAGGACGTTCCGAAATTGGCGCCATTTATCATTCTAATAACCAGTGCCTGGTAAGCGCTATGTACTCAGCGGGGAGGCAAGAGTTCCCAACTCCTGGGAGGGCCATCCCCGTCTGGGTCATTGGTAAGTATAAAAAATATATAAATTACTATAAATTTTTTAACATTTTTATACTGTACCAATGACCCAGACATAGCTGAATAGTAAAAAGGCTGGAGGGCCAAGGACATAGAGCAAAATGGAATACGCTCAATAAAATAAAATAGAGTCATCCCCTGTAGGGAAAAAGAAGTAATAGGCCTTACATGTATCTTTCTTATTTATGATAAATTAGAAAGATACAACACCTTCCAAAATTGAGCTTCATACATCCATGTACTCTATTAATATCCAATATAATCCTTATACTAATAATTTTTAAAGTAAGCCAATAAATAAAGTAAGTCTAGAGAATAGAGACTCTTATACTCCTTAAAGTGTCCGAGGATTGCATAATCATGTCCGTTGACATATGCAATATTCAAAGGCTATACTTTAAAAACTAAGACTTGAATGAATTTTAAAAACCTAAACTTCTCACTAAACAACCATCCCAATAACAGCTCAGAATTACTAGCTCCGGAGGAGGTATCCCCTTGTTTTCATAGTAAAACAGGTGACCCAAGGGAACACCCTCCCCCCCCCTTTTTCTTGCCCTGGGTCAAATAGCCCAGAGCGAAGAGGGCAGCCGAACGGAGACACTGCCGAAACAGACAGCCTACCTAGTTATAGTAGCAACTGTTAAGTGAATGACATTCTGAGCAGTAGATAATAGACCTAACAATAGAGGCCTTCAGAAATGGACTCGATATTTCTAAGATAAAATTCATGAATGTGGATGGCTGAGCGCAATGAGCGGCCTTCAAAAATCTATAATAGCGACACTATTAATGTAAGCCCAAAAAGTAGAAGAACTCTTACTTCATGAGCCGAAATCTTAAGCACAACTGCTAAGTCAATGATATACCATAAGCAGTACCGATAGTTAATAGAATCCATTAACAATAAAATGGAGCGTAACGTCCTTCTACTAGACATCAAAGACAGAAGAAGCTTACGCCCTATGTAATAAACAGATATCTGTTTATAAATACATAAACTGTACCCGGAAAGAGTAAAGGCCTATGCCCATACGAAGACGGAAGGACCTTAAAATAATAGGTTCCGGATAATAGGAGCCTAACTCTTATGCAACAATCCAACCTAAATAGTAACGGAAGTATTGATTCCGAAACTATGAAAGTGAAAATCATCCATCGATAGTGCATGAAACTCACTGACTCTACAGTAAAAGAGAAACCAACAGAATTACTGTCTAAAAGGTCAGAATTTGAAAACTACTGTTTCCAGAGGCTCAAATGATTACTTAGTTAAATAAGAACCGAAGTTAAAATCCGTATAGGAATTTAATCTAAAGATTCTAAGTCTATTTATCAAAAAGTTACTAACTGACTTAGATAAAGAGACAAAAGACTCAATTGTAAACTATCGTAGAGTGCATAGGTATGAGGTAACATAAACCTATAACCTAAATAATAACAGGCTGCAGTAGATCTTGTGAAACAAGTATACTAAAAAATAGCAATGAGTAGTATGGAGGGATCAACAATATGAACATAATGATCCCTACACCACGACGGAAGAGCCTCCACTTTAGCCGCATAGAATAGCGAAGAAGAGGATCTCCTATAGTAAGAAATCGCGTCCAAAGCTCGTCCAGTACAGTGCTTACAATGCAATACGGACCACACAACGGAATACATGAAGGTTGCGACCTTGCTGGTTGTGATAAAGATGACACGATTTACCCAGTGAAAAAGATCCTCACATAGAGGAAGATTTCACGTTAAGACCCACAGTAGACAAGAGAGTAAATTACTCATGATCTCTGTGAAGATAGAGATGCTATCAACAGAAATGTATTGTGGTTGTTTATCTTAGCAATACCTGCTAAAACAACAGCGCCGGAGGATACGCGTATCCTATCATTCCGTCCTATAGATCAATAGAGCGTTAACAATATTAGCTCAGAGATCTGGACAAGCCAACACATACGTCTGCAATTGATTAGCAAGCTGTGTCATAAATAAATCATCATTGGGCGCTCCCATAAATAGCAAATCTGATTGAATACTTGTTTGTTGAGAGTCCATTCTGACAGCAACAAGCGACCCGTAAGAGAACGGGAGTCCGATAAAACAATCAGACGACCCGGAATATGACGGACCAAAACTGAACTTGGTGTACTATAACCAACAGACGGATTCTTTCCATTAAATTGAATAACGGAAACGAAAGAGTGCCTCCCTGGTTCCGGAGATACGCCACTACTGTCGAATTAAAGGACAGGAATTTGGGCATGCGTTTCTGAATAATGTTCATGCAATGACATAAAGCAAGCCTAAAAAAACATTATTCCGCGGAAGTTAAACTGATTGCTAAAAGACTGCGGAACCCAAAGACCCTGGCACTTCGAATCCGTAGGGATCAGTATTATATCCCAATCTGTTTGACTGGCAACCGTCATAACAGCCACACTCAGGTCCGGCAACTGCGGCGGCACTCTCTGAGTGAACCACCGAATGTTTGCCCCAGTCTGAATCTCTTGTAACACTAGATAGACAAGAGAACATATAAATCGAGCAATTCATGGATTGCCGAAAAGTTGCCGTCGAAGAGAAGCTCCTCCGAGAACGAAGCGACTCTGAGAGAGTTCTTAACCTTACTATCCACGCGTGTGGATGTAGCTAGGGCTGCGTCACGTCTAACTAACTCCAATCAGCCACTGAAAGGCGGAGTTATACGTGAACAAACTACTGCCCTCAAAAGAAATTACATTGAGAATAATATCCCGTAAATCTTTTCTTGAAGACGTAATGATAACGCCTCAGTAAGGAGGATTACGTATAATAAAGCGTCTAAGTTAAGTCTACTATACATAATGTCGTTCCCAACATTGAAATTGGAAAAGACATAAACGGCGAAAAAGAATATATGCAGTCTTTAATCACACCGTCTAGACGCATATGAACTCTCGGTATGCCCTGCTCTGCCAAAATAAACTATTTGTATAAATGATAAAATGGCAGAAATGAGCAACGCGGACAAGAAACTAAACTATCATGCTTAGTAGCAGGCTTGTATATATAAATATATATAGCGTCGAAAAATAAAACACATGTTGTAATGACAATATTGGACTGCGTCGGTAAGTCAGGGACAATGTCCCTGAACCGATCGAAAAATCCGAGTCCAATGACGCTATAAGTCTCTTATCCAAGATCGCAGCAATGAAGTCCGAAATAATAATCACTGGAAGATAATGCCAGAAGATATGAAAGGCATCTTCCGATACTACTAAAGGGAAAACTCGAAATCTTTCGAATCCCTTTCGCCATCCTGTCGGACCCTATAAAGCGTTCAGTCGTCCGTAGCTGATGCAACCGCGGACCGCACCGACCCAGCGCCGTCGGATAATTCCTGATTCGACCGAGAAACTGTCAATTGCTGGGATGCTGCGAAACAACTGTGCTAACTCGGATAGCACGTCCGTCACTGAGGCCTGAGGAGAAGCGGTCTTACGATGCATTGCCGCTGGAAGCTCCATGATCGTTACCCCGTGCATACTTCCAATATGCGAGCGAACGGAGTGTATAGGCCTCGTGTCCCTTGGCTACCGGATGGCGCGACCTATTCGCCGTGGAATCACTGAATGCCGAAACTGATCGGATACTCGAGGTCACGTAGCCAATGTGCGGTCGTGTGCCCTGCTGTGAGGATGAGGAAGCATTAAAGACAGTCTCTCGGACTGTCAATATAACGGAGCGTCCCGACCAACGGACATATGCTCCGAATGTAAAATATCTGAACCACAACATGCGGTCCCCTATGTTGTTGGGCGAGAGAGGGACCTCTCTCGCTCACAGCCCGGACGGACCTGGACAAGCCAGGAACCAGACTAACAGGCTTCCTCCGATCTGTCCTCAATCTGCCGTCACTGGGTGAGTACTAAAGTAATTAAAGTGCTCGCATCACCCAAATCTCCTTCCTAGACCGCAACGGACGAACCCGGCAGCCGAACCATTTGATGAATGTACGCTACACCGGGTGAGCTAGCGAATGTCACTCCGTAGGCGATAGACATATTCCATGAGCACTTATTGCCGCTAACACTTCATTAACTATGACGACAGAGGCACACTTTTGAAAGACATCTCCATAACTCTTCGAACAAGAAACCAGAAATGCTTGGATAGCAAGCATAAAATAATAATATATATAGCGTCGTTCAATAATTCGAAAGTTTGTGTGACATTATTGGACTATGTCGGAACTGAGGGACGATGTCCCTGAACCGAACCAAAAATTTCTAAGTCCACCGACGCTATCAGTTTCTTATCCGGCATCGCAGCATTCTGGTCCGACGAAAGAAGCTGTAGAAGACCAAGTCAGATGACATACACAACAACATATGTTGTTCCGAAAGGGAAAGCTCGAAATCCTCCGAATCCCTTTCGGTATCCCGTCGGACCGGATGAAACTTTCGGACGTCCGTACCCGCTTCCGCGGAGCGTCCCGACCCAGCATCGTCAGATAAAATATATGCGACAGATTCAGTTGATGCTGGGATGCTGCGATAAACTGTGCTATTAAGGAAAGCACGTCCGTTCCCGAGGCCTGTGCAGTAGTGGTCTTACGATGCATTGCCGCCGGAAGCTCCGTGTACGTTGACTCCCGCACACTTCCTATGCGAACGTCCGGAGTCTGCAGGCCTCGTGTCCCTGGCTACCGGATGGTGTGACCTGGTCGCCGAAGAATCCTTGATCGGCGAAGCTGGTAATATATCGGCGGTCACGCAGCCAAGGTGCGGTCGTGTGCACTGACGAGAAGAGGAAGCCTTAGCAGTCTCAGCGGACTGCCTATACAACGGAGCGTCCCGAGCGACGGACGTATGCTCCGCTTGCGACACATTTTGTACCACAACATCTGGGGCCAGATGTTGTTGAACGAGAGAGGGGCCTCTCTCGCTTGTCGTCCGGATGGACCGGAACGAGCTATGAACCGGACTAAAAGGCTTCCTGCGTTCTCCCTCCGATCCGCCGTCACTGGGTGTGCATTAAGTTAATTTATAGTGCTCGCATCACCCCAAAATTCCTTCTTGACCGCAACGGACGAACCCGGCTGCCGAACCATTCGGTGAATGGACGCTACACCGGGCGAGCTAGCGGACGTCAAAGGCCGTCGAACCTACTAGGGTCCTCTTAGGCAATTGGCGTATTTACATGAGCACTTTTCTGCTAGCCCTTCATTAATTGCGACGACGGAGGCACACTGTTGGAAGACATCACAGATACATCACCCTAATCTTGATCGTCTGAAATAGAAATTGATAAAGTAGAGTGACCCTGCGGGGAAAGGACCGGAGTGTCCAAATCCCCAACAACATACCGTGACATACGCTTCCCATATTGTCATCGAAAACATACGATACAGAACAGGAGTTAATGCGAGTACACTGACCACATATAGAATGATAATAAAGTCAGAGGAAGACTTCCTCTTAAAACAATTGATCAATATCCTTTCAATGTGAAAAGAAAACAAGTCCTGGTACTCGCACTAACCCCTGGCAATCAAAATACATAATAATAATATGATCCATTAATATAGAAAAAATAATTGAAATCAAAATATTTTGAAAAAATATTTTTTCAGAACAGCCCAAGTTTCTGAAAAGTAACGTTGAGCCCCAATGGATCCCAAGCCTAAGTGTGGACAAAAATTTTAAAAATATTTTAAACAATTTATTCAACACTTACGAACAATAATAATGTATCTAGTTATGATTAAAATAACATAAAGATATTATTTTTTAGAAATCCCCCCCTCACACAGAGGGCTGTTGTAAATGTAAACAATGAGTGTAAAAACACTAAAATAAGACTCCAGGCACCCAGGCCCGAAATCAGTTACCAAAAATACACTATCTGATGCAAAACAGAGACTTCCAGGGAAGAAACTGCAGAACATCAGATGGTAGATGCAGAACACAACGCCTAACCACCCGTAGGTGAAGACGTAAACATGGGGAAAGAACAGAATTCATTCTGTTATTCAGCTAAAACTCCCAAGAAATTTTAGTAATAATAATTACAGAAACTATGCCAAAAGCATGGGAGAATAGCAAGGGGGAACTTAAAGGACAGGGAGAGAGGAAAACACTTAAAAAAACAGTGTAACTAAATAATCAGAATGACAACAAAATGGCTGCTGCCTTGAAAATAGGTAACTTAACATAATTTCATTAAAAAATTTTAAGTTACAGCCCTGATAATATTCTGTCACACATTCTTTTCCTCTCCTCCTTCTCTATCCTCCTTAGAATCACCATTTCACTAATATTTATGTGTCTGGCATCATTTAAACTGAGATTTAAAAGCACAAAGATCAGTCAGATGTTGACTGATGAAGGGCCAAACTTAGAATGATTAATGGCGCCAATTTCGGAACGTCCTTGACCAGTAGGGGCGAAGTGTGGAGGGCCTTTCAGGACATGTTTTCTTTAGTTTTAGATGCAAATTTTGGGGATTGGGGGGCAAAATTTGTGTTTGGCCCTATATTTTAAGAGTTAGCACCAGCTATGTCTGGGTCATTGGTACAGTATAAAAATATGGTAACTAAGTTCAAGTGCAGTAACTCCACCAAATATCAATTGAGGGGTACAAAACTCGAACTTGATCTGTAAGTATCCATAACAAAGGACATTAAAATCCAACAACTGCTGCCAGAGTAGCAAGAGGGGTGTCCATCCCCATTAGCTCACCAACGCATGGCATACAATAAATCTAGGCTTATTACAAATCTGTAAAAAATGACCGGTCATGTACATGCATAGAAAAACAGGTCAGAAATTTCCGAAGTCCACAGTGACAAACAACATTGCATTAAAAAAGTCCCAAATCTCCAAAAAATGTCATCTTATATCGATACATTTAACAACCCCCTAAGGATGCTGCATACCAAATATCAAAACATTCCGACTGCTGGATCTGAAGAATAAGATTTTTAACACATATATGAAATATAAAAACCACAACATACCGGTGGTAGCCCCCACTCATGTACAGCAAACCGGGTCAGAAATATACTAAGTCCACACTGACAAAAAGTCAAACATTGCAAATCAGGACAGAAATTTTCAAACTCCACCCTGATAAAAGGTTTAACATTGCATTAAAAAAAAGTCCAAAATCTCCAAATAATGTCCAGCCAAGGTTTAGTGTCATCTTATTTTGATGCATTTAACACATATTTGAAATATGAAAGCAACAGCAAACCGGCGGTAGCACCCCCCCCCCCCCCCCCCCCACCCCTCCCCCTCATGTACAGCAAAACAGGTCAGAAATTTTCTAAGTCGACTCTGAAAAAAAAGTCGAACATTGCAAAAACACTAAAAATCAAAAAAATATCACTGGATAAGGGTCTGTGGGTAATTGTAAGCCATAGAAACATAGTGTGAGGTACATAGCAACAGGGCTGAAAGTCAATGTGTACTGGTACAATAACTTGGACACAAGTTTTGGCGCCAACGTGCCTAAGGTCATGACATAAGCTCACACAACTTTGTTGATGAGCTAAAAATGCAAAACTTTCCTACAGAAAGTTTTCTAATTGTAACAAGAGCCATAACTCTGGTCAACCTCCAATATGCGGATGACTTTTTGCTCATTCTGGTCGCTCACCATTCCAAAGGACATTAAAACCCATCCACAAATGACTAGAGTTACAATGAAAAATGTTCGAACAGAGAGTTACCGAAGTGTAACAAGGGCCATAACTCTGGTATGTATGCATGATGAAACCTGCAATGTGTGGATATCCTTTCCCTCATGCTGGTCTGTTAAAATACCAAAAGACATCAAAATCTGACAACCGAAGCTCGGGTTTTTATGTAAAATGTTTGTAAGGAAATATAGCTGGAAAGACGAAGCTCTCGATTAAATGACCTGAAATCACCTACAGAGGTCTGGTGCATAATAATGAGAAATTTACCTTAGCTTCACTGCTGACTGGAGGTTTGGCTGGAAATTCCACTTCTGTAGCTTTCAATATTGTATTTTCTTCTAAAATGGCCGCCTGAGATAAATTGTGCCCAAATGGCTAAAATAGAAACAAAAGTGAAATAATAAAACATGGTTCAAACATTCAAGGGCAAAGAAAATTTAAGGACTTTTCAAGAACATTTCAGAGATATTTCAACCTTTTTCAAAAAAAAAATAAAAATTAAATGGTTTATGTCTGATATTTTACACAAGTTAATAAAATTGATAAATTTGTCCCTTGAGTGCAACAAGGCTTTGCAATGCTTTAGCATTGCAAAGCCTTGTTGCACCCAAGGGACGAAATACACCACAACCCTTGCTATTATGTTGATTATGAGGCCTAAAACATAAAATAAACCAAGAATATGAACTTCTGAAGCCAAAGAAATAATTACAAAAATAAAATATAAAATAAAAAACCGCCCGCCCGCATGCAATTTTACAAAACTTGGCCTGAGAAACAGAACATCTACTTTGTGTGGCCTTAGCAAGATTTTGTTCATAAAAAAAATATTTGGATACAATTTATTGGAGTGTGCCAATAGGCATGAAACTAATGATTATAGTGGCTTCCAGCACATTTCAATAGAGCCATGATAGTGGCTTCTAGCATTCAACCAATTAAAAAATATTTTTCCCTTTGATGTGTCATTTCAATACAGTTTCCTCCAGAGACAATACATCAGCGACATTATTGCAACAAATGCAAACTACTTTGTGTTTGGCCACATAAAAAAGACTTTACCCAATCTGTATAAAAATCATGTTTTCTATTTAATACTTTAATGAATTGGCTGCAATGGTTCGCATGATATACAAATTTTGTACAGTTGAAACAAAATGTATTTTTTTAAAAATTTCAACAAAACCATATCATGTGACCCCCTCATTGGAATGACCACATCACGCACATTCCAGTAAGACCGACATGTTCACTCTCCCGGAATGCCTGGGAAAATCCTGTAAATTTAATGATTCTTCCGGCCTCCCGCAAGGGAATCAGGTTTGGACAAAAATCCCGGAAAATTGTGCAGTCGATAAACTTTTCCATTTCCAGACGATCCGTGTCAAATAATAGGCCTTTAAAGCTCTGTTCATAACAAATTAAAACAACTAGAGTGATGTCACGCATGCAGCCCGACTGTCCCAGCAATGGAAATGCTTAGACGCAAAATAGTCGGAGCCATTTTTTGTTAACAGTTGACCTAACGAATCTGCCATATCTGCACTCGTGATATACAAAATTTGCTATTCAAATTTTATTTTTTCATTTCTCTATTTCAAAACATACCTCATGACCTATTAATGGAAGAAACTTGATGAGCTTGTTCCAATAAGGACTAATAACCTATGGTTAGAAGTAAACAAGAGGCCCCATGGACCCAGGGATTTGATTTCAATAAACATGTTGCCCCCCCCCCCCCCCCCCCCCATAACGACGGCAAATATAACCTCACAAACTTCTCTTGAACAAATCCGAGTCTACACCTCAAAAGGAAGCTGCACACCAAATATCAAGTCACTCCTATTGCTGGTTCATGAGATTTTTTTTAAAGATTTAGGCACACGTTTGGGGCGTGGCCCTACCGTGGGGCGGGGCAACTTGATTTGAACAAAATCAAAATGCGATGGCATAACAAACAACCATCTCAAGAAGACGCAAACAGCATGTTTACGGATGACGGATGCTGGTCAGCGGATGACAGACGACGGACGGTGAGTGTTCACAACAGCTCACCTTGACTTTCAGTCAGGTGAGCTGAACAAGAGGCCCCAAGGGGCCTGAGGGTGCTCACCTGACATGGCAGCCTAAATATCAACCCAGAGAATTGATTTCAACAAGTTGCATCTGCTTCTCCTAAGAAAAGCTTATACCAAATATCCAAAGATTCTAACCAGTGGATCTAAAAAAAAATGATTTTTAAAGAATATTTCTCATATTGAACTAAGTTATAATTCAGGCTCCCACAGGGAGCCCATATATGAACTCAGGGACTTGGCTTTAACAAACTTGAATCTCACCCCCCCAAGGATGCTGCACACCAAATATCAAAACATTCCGACTGCTGGATCTGAAGAAGAAGATTTTTTAAAGAAAATTCATCATTTTGAACTAAGTTACAATTCAAGCCCCCACAGTGAGTCCAAATATGGACCTAGCGACATGGCTTGAACAAACTTGAATCTCACCCCCTAAGGATGCTGCATACCAAATATCAAAACATTCTGAAGAAGATTTTTAAAGAAAATTCCTCATTTTGAACTAAGTTATAATTCGGGATACCACGGTGAGCCCAAATATGAACCCAGGGACTTGGCTTGAACAAACTTGAATCTCCCCCGCCCCTAAGCATGGTGCATACACAATATCAAAAGATTCTGTCTGCTGAATATTGAGAAGAAGATTTTCAAAGAAATTTGCCTGAAATGCACTAAGTTCAAATTTGGGCTCCTATACTGAGCCCAAATGTAAACCCAGGGAGCTGATTTGAACAAACTTGAATCAGATCCTCCCCACAATGTTGCATACCAAATATCAAAAGATTCTGACTGCTGGATCTGGAGAAGATTTTTGAAGAAATTTGCCTGAAATGCAGTAAGTTCGAATTCGAGCTTCTATAGTGAACCCAAATATGAAGCTAGGGAGCCGATTTGAACAAACTTGAATCAGATCCACCCCACAATGTTGCATACCAAATATCAAAAGATTCTGCCTGCTGGATTTGGAGAAGAAGATTTTTTAATGTTTTTCCCATTGCCTAGTGTTAAAAAGTGCGGACTCAGCACTGCTGGATCTGGAGAAGAAGATTTTTGAAGAAATTTGCCTGAAATGCACTAAGTTCAAATTTGGGCTCCTATACTGAGCCCAAATATAAACCCAGGGACTTGGCTTGAACAAACTTGAATCTCACCCACCTAAGCATGGTGCATACCCAATATCAAAAGATTCTGCCTGCTGAATCTTGAGAAGAAGATTTTCAAAGAAATTTGCCTGAAATGCACTAAGTTCAAATGTGGGCTCCTATACTGAGCCCAAATATAAACCCAGGGGGCCGATTTGAACAAACTTGAATCAGATCCACCCCACAATGTTGCATACCAAATATCAAATGATTCTGACTGCTGGATCTGGAGAAGATTTTTGAAGAAATTTGCCTGAAATGCAGTAAGTTCGAATTCGAGCTTCTATAGTGAACCCAAATATGAAGCTAGGGAGCCGATTTGAACAAACTTGAATCAGATCCACCCCACAATGTTGCATACCAAATATCAAAAGATTCTGCCTGCTGGATTTGGAGAAGATTTTTTAAGAAATTTGCCTGAAATGCACTAAGTTCAAATTTGGGCTCCTATACTGAGCCCAAATATAAACCGAGGGGGGCCGATTTGAACAAACTTGAATCAGATCCACCCCACAATGTTGCTTACCAAATATGAAAAGATTCTGCCTGCTGGATCTGGAGAAGAAGATTTTTTAAGAAATTTACCTAAAATGCACGAAGTTCAAATTCGAGCTTCTATAGTGAGCCCAAATATTAATCTAGGGAGCCGATTTGAACAAACTTGAATCAGATCCACCCCCACAATGTTGCATACCAAGTATCAAAAGATTCTGCCTGCTGGATCTGGAGAAGAAGATTTTTTTTAAGAAATTTGCCTGAAATGCACTAAGTTCGAATTCGGGCTTCTATAGTGAGCCCAAATATGAATCCAGGGGGCCGATTTGAACAAACTTGAATCAGATCCACCCCACAATGTTGCATACCAAATATGAAAAGATTCTGCCTGCTGGATCTGGAGAAGAAGATTTTTGAAGAAATTTGCCTGAAATGCACTAAGTTCGAATTCGAGCTTCTATAGTGAGCCCAAATATGAATCTAGGGAGCCAACTTGAACAAACTTGAATCAGATCCACCCCACAATGTTGCATACCAAATATGAGAAGATTCTGCATGCTGGATCTAGAGAAGAAGATTTTTGAAGAAATTTGCCTGAAATGCACTAAGTTCGAATTCGAGCTTCTATAGTGAGCCCAAATATGAATTTAGGGAGCCGATTTGAACAAACTTGAATCAGATCCACCCCACAATGTTGATACCAAATATCAAAACATTCTGCCTGCTCGATCTGGAGAAGAAGATTTTTTAAGAATTTGCCTGAAATGCACTAAGTTCGAAATCGGACTCCTATACTGAGCCCAAATATGAACCCAGGGGGCCGATTTGAACAAACTTGAATCAGATCCACCCTACAATGTTGCATACCAAATATAAAAAGATTCTGCCTGCTGGATCTGGAGAAGAAGATTTTTTAATGTTTTTCCCATTGCCTAGTGTTAAAAAGTGCGGACTCAGCACTTTTTCAAAGTCCTGAAAAAAGTACCTTGTGATCAAACCGATAGGGATTTTTTTTAACCATTCTATTCTACTGGATAAAAGTAAGCTTTATACAAAATAAGAATTCTCTGTGCTGTGTAGTTTTGGAGATATGGCAGTTTTAAGGTTTTTCCTATTTTTAGCTCCCGACGTTCCCACAGGGCAATGAGAAAATTCTTTTTTGCATCAATCAACTACTTATGACCCATTATCATCTCATATCAAATTTGGTTCAAATCGACCTCACGGTTCAGAAAATAGAAATTTTAGGCGTGGCCAAAATTATTGCCCCTCCCATAACGAAGGCAAATAATGCCCGACAAACTTTTCTTGAACAAACTTGAATCTACACCTCAAAAGGAAGCTGCATACCAAATATCAAGTATCTGCTACTGTTGGTTCATGAGAAGAAGATTTTCAAAGATTTTGGTGCCCCTTGGGGGCATGGCCCCACCCAGGAGGAGGGGCAACTTCATTTGAACAAATCTGAATTGACATTAGGTAATAAACATTTACCCAACATTTGAAAAATATTGGGCTAGTGGTTACTTCGGAGAAGTTGGTTTTGTAAAGTTTACGCCGGACGCCGCCGGACTGAAAACGATTTGTAAAGCTCACCTTGAGCTTCGCTCAGGTGAGCTAAAAAGTGCCTAACTGCCACCCCCCCCCCCCCCCACCCCGCGGGAGGAGGGGTTTACGTGAGTTTAAAAAAAGGTTCCACATGTAGTGACTGTTGATGGTTCAAAATGCATATTGGAGGAAAGAAAAAAAGAAAAAAATGCCCAATTGGGGGGGGGGGGGGGGGGGGGGGGGGATGGTGGGATTTTAACCACAAACTTCTCAATTTGAAGGATAAAGAGTTAATATCTCAAGATCAAATTATCAGATTTACACCAAAAACTATACAGCTTGGCACATCAGTAACCTGAACACAAATATAAAGTAACTTGACAATCCAAGCAATATTTTTCAAGTTATGGAATGCCAAAGGGATTGGAGGAATTTTCAATTTGAAGGATAAAGGGTTAATATCTCGGAATTAAATCATCAGATTTACACCAAAAACTATACAGCTCGGCAAAAAAGTAACCTGAACACAAATATAAAGTAACTAGACAATCCAAGCAATATTTTTCATGTTATCGAATGCCAAAGGGATTGGAGGAATTTTCAATTTGAAAGATAAAGGGTTAATATCTCAGGATAAAATTATCAGTTTTACACCAAAGACTATACAGCTCGGCACATCAGTAACCTGAACACAAATATTAAGTAACTTGACAATCCAAGCAATAGTTTTCAAGTTATCGAATGCCAAAGAAATGGATACGGACGCCAGACGGACGGACAGATGGATGGACGGACAGATGGATGGATGGACGGATGGATGGACAGATGGATGGATGGACGGACAGACAGATGGACAAAGGATGGACGAACGACAGATGGCCACCCCGGATGTCGGCATTATGTGTACCATACATAGTATGGGTACACATAAAAAAGATTCCGCATGTAGTGACTGTAAATAGTTCAAAATGCATATTGGAGGAAATAAAACAAGAGGCCCCAAGGGACCTGAAGCGATCATCTTGAACAGAACACAATTTAAACAGAGTCCAAGAATGAGTCTACATTAAGCAAGCCATCTCCATAGGCTACACTGTCAATCATTGAGTCCCTCAGGAGTGACAAAAATAATCTGGGCATCATGGCTTTTCTTCAGTTGATCAAAGTAAAATGTAGGGCTCCCCTATGAAGCCCCTTGATACAGAGATGTGGATTAATCTTAGTTACACACCTCTAGAGAGTACTGAATACAAAATTTTTAATTCTTCAGCAAAATGGCCAATTCCGGCTCCCATAGAGAGCCCAAATATTAATTCAGGCTCTTGATTTGAACACAGTTGAATCTGACTTCCCTAGAGATGTTGTGTACCGAATATGAAAGCATTCTAACTGTTGGATCTGAAGAAGAGAAATTGTAAAGAAATTTCTTCGAACTGCACTAACGACCCCAAATATTAACCTATGGCTCCGATTTGAACAAATTTGAATCTGATCCCCCCTAGAGATGTTGTATACCAAATGTGAAAGTATTCTGACGAGTGGATCTGAAAAAGATTTTTGAAGAAATTCCCTCATATTGTACTAAGTTAAATTTCATGTTCCCATATGGAGCCCAAATATTAACCTAGGCACTCAAATTGAACAACCTGGAATTTGACCCCCCCCCCCCCCCCCCCCCCCCCCACTCACCCCTAGAGATGTTGAATACCAAATATGAAAGCATTCCGACTGGTGGATCTGAAGAAGAAGATTTTTAAAGAAATTTCCTCATATTGCACTAAGTAAAAATTTAGGCTACCATAGTGAGCCCAAATATATACCTAGGGATCTGATTTGAACAAACTTGAATCTGACCCCTCTTAGAGATGTTGCATACCAAATATCAAAGCATTCTGACTGGTGGATCTGAAGAAGATTTTTTTTAAATTACCCTCCATATTGAACAAAGATAAAATTTGGGCTTCCATAGGAAGCCCAAATATTACCCTAGGGACTTGGTTTGAACAATCTTGAATCTGACCCTCATAACAATGATGTATACCAAACATTAAAAGATTCTGACTGGTGGTTCTGAAGAAGAAGATTTTTAAAGAATATTCCCCATATTACCATATGTTAAAACTTTGGGCTCCTGTAGAGAGCCCAAATATGAACAAATGAGCTTTATTTCAACAAACTTTTATCTGACCCCCTCTATGAATGCTGTATACCAAATATCAAAAGATTCTGATGATTGGTTCTGGTGAAAAGATTTTTTTTAATTTTTGCAAATATGCTGACTCAGCATTTTTTCAATGCCCATTACAGAACATCCTAACATAACTGATGGCAATTTTTTTTTACCATTCAATTCTACTGGTCCTAAGGATACTTCATACCAAATAACAGTTTTCTGTTCCGTGTGGTTTAGGAAATATGGGCATTTGAAAATATTTCTATTTTTAGCTCCCAGGGTTCCCATGGGGATGCTGGAATTTTTTTTTTTGCATGGGTCAAGTACTAATGACCCAATAATACCACAAACCAAATTTGGTTCATACCCGGACCATTGGTTCAGAAAATAGAAATTTTGGGCAGGGCCAAAAATCTTACCCCGCCTATTACAAAGCCAAATATTACTTCACGAACTTTGTTTGAACAAACTTGATTCTACACCTCATATGGAAGCTCCATAGCAAATATCAAGTCATTGTCCACACTGGTTCTTGAGAAGAAGTTTTTAAAATATTTTGGAGCATTTTCCCCAACTCCCTCCCTATGGGGCTGGGCATGTTGAGTTGAACAAAAATGAAATGCCCCTTTGGGACCATCACTCACACAAACTTTCTCTTGAATTGGCCCAGTGGCTTTGGAGAAGACCAAAACATGGGTGTTGAAGGTCGACGGATGACAGATGCCGGACGGAGAGCGAAGAGATTAGCTCAGTGTGACTTTGTCAAGATGAGCTAAAAAAAAAAAAAACAATGCCTAATTGGGGGAAAGAGGGGGGGTGTTTGTCTGGGTTTTCAACCACAAACTTGAACCAAAACTGTAAAAAAGCATTTTTGATGAAAGAAACAAGAGGCCCCAGGGGGCCTGAGGGCGCTCACCTGACATGGTAGTCTAAATATCAAACAAGGGACTTGAATAAGCTGCATACGCCCCTCCTAAGAAAAGCATACACCAACTAGATGAAGCGATTGTGCCCACACAATACACAGAATTTTCCTTCTATTTTCAGTTCCTGCACTTTTACGTCCCAAAATTGAGATAAACGCATAAAAAAACAGATTTTTTTGTCCCAAACAAAATATTTTCAGCCTAAATTTTTTTTTTCTTCTTAAAATGCATAAGAAACCAAAAAACTAATTTCTGGATTTTGGTCCCAACCGAATCCCAAATTTTCAGTGTAAAAAAGAAAAAAAAATTTTTTTGTCTTATAATTGACCAAAACGCATAAAAAACCAAAAAAAATTTCCGGATTTTGGTCCAAAATTTAATTTTTGTCTCAAAAACATAGTTTATGGCACCTCATTGGAACAAGCTCGTTCCAATGAGGGATCATAAGGTATGTTTTTGAGACAAAAAAGGAAAACATAATAAATTTGAATGGAGATTTTTGTATATAGGCCTTGTCGGTTTTGTTTGTTAAGTTGGGTAAAGGGTTCATGCTGTAAGTCATCAACAGTAAGGCAATTATTCAGATATCTATTTGGACAAGTGATTAATCGGTTAACCAAGGTTAATCCACATGATTAATCGAGAAAGAAAACCCATTAACTGTTTCAGCTCTACTGTACAGACCTGTATTCATGAAAATAATCCAGCACGGTAATATTCAGTGAAGTAAAACACAAGTGACAAAGGTAATCAATATATGACAATATTTACCAATACAAGCACCCTTTTTCAGATAACTTATAAATAACATTTGCTCTTATCTGACAATTATTTCCTCACCTCCTCAGTGATAATAGGATATTTTTAATCCATATAATTATTAACAATCTTACCTTTTTACCATAGAGACACTGATAAAATATCACACCTACTGACCAGACATCAACTTTGGAAGATATTTTTGGTGGTTCTTTCCCAACAATGAAACATTCTGGAGGGAGATACCTGTCAAAGAAAAAATTACATTTGAGTAGTTTGACCCTCAGTCTTTTTGAACCTTTGGTATAAACTGAAATGAACATACAATAAATAGATCCCCACATCAGCTACCAAACAAAGGCAATAAACAAAGTGCATCACATATGATTTGGGTGTTTGAAGAAGTGTTGTTAATTTATTTATGCTTCTTGACATTCATACTTCACCAGTTATATATGTACCTATCCAGTCCAATATGGGAGCTGAATTATGAGAACAGTATATTTCCAGTTAATACAGCAGTGATTCAAGTTAAAATTTAACAATTTTCAAGGTGAAATGTAATCTACTGCTCTGGCTCCTTTGCTTTGTAGAATTCCAGTGCAGTCATGGACAGGTCATATTCCACACATGGGCAGTGATCATAAGTAAAATGTAGAGCTCCCCTACGAAGCCCCTTGATACAACCTGGGTGGATTAATCTTAGTACCTCTAGAGGGTACAGAATACAAAATTTGTAATTCTTCAGCAAAATGGCCAATTCCGGCTCACATAGAGAGCCCAAATATTAACCCAGGCTCTTGATTTGAATCCAGTTAAAACTGACTTCCCTAGAGACAGGTCATATTCCACACATGGGCAGTGATCATAAGTAAAATGTAGAGCTCCCCTATGAAGCCCCTTGATACAACCTAGGTGGATTAATCTTAGTACCTCCAGAGGGTACTGAATACAAAATTTGTAATTCTTCAGCAAAATGGCCAATTCCGGCTCACATAGAGAGCCCAAATATTAACTCAGGCTCTTGATTTGAATACAGTTAAAACTGACTTCCCTAGAGATGTTGTGTACCGAATATGAAAGCATTCTGACTGTTGGATCTGAAGAAGAAAAACTGTAAAGAAATTTCTTCGAATTGCACTAAGTTCAAATTTGGGCTACCATAGCGAGCCCAAATATTAACCTATGGATCTGATTTGAACAAACTTGAATCTGACCCCCCTAGAGATGTTGTATACCAAATGTGAAAGCATTCTGACAAGTGAATCTGAAGAAGATTTTTGAAGAAATTCCCTCATATTGTACTAAGTTAAATTTCATGTTCCCATATGGAGCCCAAATATTAACCTAGGCACTCGATTTGAACAACCTGGAATCTGACACGCCTAGAGATGTTGTATACCAAATATAAAAGCATTCCGACTGGTGGATCTGAAGACAGGGATTTTTCAACCCTTTTTGGGAAAGGGTCCAGGGGCCTTTCTGATTGGGAAAATTAGCGTCGCAGAGGCCAAAATTGGGAATTTATCTGAGCGATTATCAACAAGAAATATATAAATTTACTAGCATATCCTTGTGAGAAATCAGTCTATTAATCAATGAAAACCTGTTGTATAATTGTATTTACCCACTGGCTGCTTAGAATTATTAAATTGTACTGGTGATTAATCAATCCTAGTGATGAAAAAGGATTGATTCTGAATACCCCCTAACTCTTTGCCTAACAGTGATGACTAAGGTTACCGTGCAGTTGATTTTGTATTTGCCTCAACGACGTGGATTTGAAATTTAGTATGACCCATGGTGAGTGTTCTCTGTAACAGAAGGTATATTCTTTTTAAAAAAATATTTAAAGTGTTTAAAATAAATTTCAAGTTCATATAAGAAGCTGGGTCATTCATGGTTTCTGAATACCCTAACTGAGTTGAAAAGCGTAGTTAAAAAAGTTTTCGATATCCTTCGTAAATTAAGCGTTATTAACAATTTGAGTTAATTAATTTCTTTGGTAAATGACAAAACATTTCAGTTGTCTCCCTTCCCGGCTGCGCTGGGTAATAATACATTGTTCAGAAAACAGACAATTTCTGCCAACCATCTTTCACTGACACGTGAGATTGGTGCTTTGAAGGTCTGCTATTTTTATCCATCCAAATACCTGTGATTTCTATTGTAGCCTTATTACATTTAACCCCTTCCAACAAACTTCACAAGTTTTCAAAGAAAAACATTCAATGCAAATTGCGGGGCGAATTTCAATGCAGCCAATTTTTCAGTGGAACAGAGCGTAACCGCAAGCAATTTCGATATGGACGAACTGTCTCCAATTCATTTTTTTTCTTTTGAAACGGTGGTTAACTTTAATAAATTCTAATTAACTCAATGCGTGTCTTGTGTGATTCGTTGTTTTGTCTGGTACTTTGTTTTTAAATAGCCATTTTGTGCTGGTTGCTATCAGTTGGGGCGAATTGTTCGAACGACTGCGCCATTGCAATTCTTTTCAGAAATATAAAATTGGGCTAGTTTAGGCTATTTTCATAGCCGTGTGACGGACTTTAACAGCAACCGTGTTTACTGTTTTTTGCGGAAGCGTGTGTTTTTAAAAAATAAAACATAAGAAAATACAGTAAACTGCCATGTATTACCCTTCGTACTGGAACAATTCACACTGCGAAGTCCACTGGCAAATATTATTCGGTGCTGGTCACTTAAAAATAATCGACTGGTCACACAGAAATGAATTCTCAACTGCCGTGAATTGGGAATTTTTGGGAGCAAATTGGGAAAAAAAGTGACTATTTTCGATTGGGAATGGGGCCGATATTCGGCCCCTCTCGTCGGTCCAAAAAAACCCTGGAAGAAGAAGATTTTTAAAGAAATTTCCTCATATTGCACTAAGTAAAAATTTAGGCTACCATAGTGAGCCCAAATATATACCTAGGGATCTGATTTGAACAAACTTGAATCTGACCCCCTTAGAGATGTTGCATACCAAATATCAAAGCATTCTGACTGGTGGATCTGAAGAAGATTTTTTTTAAATTACCCTCCATATTGAACAAAGATAAAATTTGGGCTTCCATAGGAAGCCCAAATATTAACCTAGGGACTTGGTTTGAACAATCTAGAATCTGACCCTCATAACAATGATGTATACCAAATATTAAAAGATTCTGACTGGTGGTTCTGAAGAAGAAGATTTTTAAAGAATATTCCTCATATTACCATATGTTAAAACTTTGGGCTCCTGTAGAGAGCCCAAATATGAACCAATGAGCTTTATTTCAACAAACTTTTATCTGACCCCCCTATGAATGCTGTATACCAAATATCAAAAGATTCTGATGATTGGTTCTGGAGAAAAGACTTTACAAATTTTTGCAAATATGCTGACTCAGCATTTTTTCGATGCCCATTACAGAACACCCTAACATAACCGATGGCAATTTTTTTTTACCATTCAATTCTACTGGTCATAAGGATACTTCATACCAAATAAAAGCTCTCTGTTCCGTGGGGTTTGGGAAATATGGGCGTTTGAAAATATTTCGATTTTTAGCTCCCAGGGTTTCCATGGGGATGCAGGAATTTTTTTTTGCATGGGTCAAGTACTTATGACCCAATACTACCACAAACCAAATTTGGTTCATATCGGAATATCGGACCATCGGTTCAGAAAATAGAAATTTTGGGCGGGGCCAAAAATCTTACCCCTCCTATTACAAAGCCAAATATTACTTCACGAACTTCGTTTGAACAAACTTGATTCTACACCTCATATGGAAGCTCCATAGCAAATATCAAGTCATTGTACACACTGGTTCTTGAGAAGATTTTAAAAATATTTTGGAGCATTTTCCCCCACTCCCTCCCTATGGGGCTGGGCATGCTGAGTTGAACAAAAATGAAATGCCCCTTTGGGACCATCACTCACACAAACTTTCACTTGAATTGGCCCAGTGGCTTTGGAGGGGAAGACCAAAACATGGATGGAGAGCGATGAGATTAGCTCAGCTTGACTTTGTCAAGATGAGCTAAAAATCATCAGCAGCAAAATTTTAATTATTGAAGCAACAGGTGGTATTAAATTTTTTATGATTATTCCTATAATAGGAGTTTGGAATTTAATATTATTACATCTGCGAAAATATTGCCCAAACGTAGAAAGTGACCAGTCCCCAGTGGGGCTTATTCTCACTTAGCCAGCAGCCTACAATTTCTAAATAGCGAAGTAGAGTTATGGTCTGTATCTAATTAGATCGCTTGTTTTCTCACTCCCCCAGTAGTGTTGTTTTAGTGACCTGTTATTAGCCAGTGACAGTATAAACCCTAAGTATGCTGCCGTCTATTAAACACAGTTCAGGATATAACTTCTCACTTTGTTTTTTGCAAGTCTTAGGCCAGCGCGTGAAGTGATATCATCGCAGGGTATAAATTTCAAGGACTGGATGCTATTCAGTCATCAATTATTCGGTACATCATCATCATCATGGCAAATGCTCAAGTCAATGTATTTTTTATTCCAAACGATAGAGGCGGACGATATTTGGTTTTTAATGATTATAAATTCCGCATCAAAACCCACAGAAACGACACTATCCATTGGCGATGTTGTGTAAAAGCTCGGTTATCTTAATTATTTGGTAAATCTCCCCGACAGCCAATGGTGAAAAGTAATGGTCCTGAGAATTTTCAACTCAAATATCAAAACGGGGTGGATGGTCCAAGTGAGGGAGCTAGTAGAGAACTACTCATTGGAGATCTCGGACCTGGACGTTGGGGCAAACCAGGGTAAAAAAATCGTCAGAGAAAGGATCATGGAGGATTGTAACCGTAATTGGCGAGAGGGGGTCAAATCTAAGAGGTCTTTGGGTGGCCTGCGTGATAAAGAGAAGCCAGGTTTTGAAGAGTACCTTGATGGCACCTTTGGGGGGTCACTGTTGTTCAAGCTGAGGTCGTGATCCCTGGAGCTGAGGGGAAAAATTGGGAAAGACGGTGAAAGGGAGTGCCAAATGTGTAACTTGGACATGGTGGAGACCCTGGAACACTTTCTTCTAGAATGCCCAAAGTATCAGTCTGAAAGAATGAGATTCACTGGGAGTATAATGGGGAAGTGGTATGGGAGAATGAAGGACATGTGGTTAGGGGGAGACTCAATCGGAGAGATTGGGAAGAATGGGACAAGGGATATCATCAAGCAGTTCGTCTCCGAGTGTTGGGAGGAGAGGAGAAGCGTGGGAATAGGGAGGCAGTTGGGAGTACAGGGGTAACCATGGCCATCTCGTCCGAGAACCGCGAAAAATCAGCGACTGGCCAAAGTATTATTATTGTACTGGTTATTGAATGAATTTATATGTTAAATTTATGTATTTTTCATCGTCTTATTGTCATTATCATTATTATATTTTCCAATAAAATTATTGAACTGTTTCATATCTAACAGTTATTATTGCTTCTTGTAAATACTCAAATTTATGTATTTTTCATCGTCTTATTGTCATTATCATTATTATATTTTCCAATACAATTATTGAACTGTCTCAGTGTTGTATCTAATTAGGGTTAACAATCTGGAGTTCCTGGATTAAATACTGGCCCGAACTACCATTTAATATAATATAGACTATAGGCGGCAAATCTTTCATGTTAAGGATTATTCACACCTAATAGAAAACAATATCTGCTGGCTAAGTGAGAACATCCCCCCAGTGGCCAAACTGTACTAACCCAATCAGTGCCACAACTCCATAAGAGATTTGTGCTATTTGATTGGTCACAGTGTGCCAAGGAAGAATACTGTTTTGACTTGACTTTTACCACTTTCATGAAGCCTTTAACCCTTTACCTAACATGAAAAGCAGATGAGACTTGCAAACAAAATTCTTAAATAACTAATTTATTTCATTTTTTGTCTCAAAAACATAGGTTATGACCCCTCGATGAGCTCGTTCCAAAGAGGGGTCATAACCTATGTTTTTGAGACAAAAAATGAAAATGCCATGAAACCGCTGGACGGTTTTGGTCGTTATGTTGGGTAAAGGATTAAGAAGCCTTGTGATATGAGACTTTTAGTTACTTATTGGTGTTTAATGTCACTTTCAGCATCTACAGCTATATCATGACTGCAACACAGGGATAAAGTCAAGGTTACCCACCTGTTTATACCTGTACTGCCTACCACTCTGGAAAACTTCCATCTCAGGTTTGGTGATTGGTCCCCTATTGCTTACCAATAAACAAGCACTGCTCCATGTCTTGGAATTCCACAGGGAAGTATCATATGATAAGCAAAATCAATAACAAAACAAGAGCTGGACTGTCGTCCGGTACATACCCCCACGTGGTGTACCACCTAGTGTGGGCATACCTATGTCCAAATATTATAGAAAAAAATGTGTATTTTCCAACAGGATTACATTTTCAGAACCTGAGATACAGGCTGAACAGACAAATAATGTCTATTTCCTACAATTTCTAAGTCAAAAATGGGGGATAACTCTAAAAAGGAGAATGTGAGAAATATCGTTGAATCCTTTTTTTAAAGCCTATACCATAAGCAGTGTTCACGGCAAATTTCATTGCAATAGAACATTCGATACCCGAGACACAGGCTGAACAGACAAAATTTGGCTCGGACGGACACAATTTCTAAGTGAACAGCCAATAAAAAAAAAAAATAATCTGACAACATCGAAAATCATTCTAGTCTTGGGAAATGTTACAATTTAATCACATAGCAAGTTCCATAATAATTTACTTAAGTTATGAAAGTTATGAATATTCTCGGACGGACGCACGCATGTAATCCAGTATACCCCACCCCATTTTCTTCGAAAGTGGGGGTATAATAATGCAACGTACCAGTATGTTCCAGCACCTTGTGATGTGAGATCCATGCCCTCTGGACCGTAATGTTCATCATCCATTACTTTACTCAAACCAAAATCTGTTATTTTTATCTCACCACTAACATTACCAGTTCCCAACAAAATGTTTCCTGAAAATCAAATACAGAGAGTGACTATTTTAGTAAAAAAAACCCCTTAAGCCAATGATCTACAAGTTTCTAAAAATGCAGTTCATACTATATAATGTTATGTAACCAGGGATTGCATCATTCATTGCAGAAAATATTTGACGGGAGCACAATTTTATAAAATATTTATTTCTGGAAATGTAATACAGTTTTTTTTTTCATTCCGGTATTGAACAACCTTCCGGTCGTGTATCAAAGACAATCCAGCCTACATGCCATTTAAATGATAGAGTGCCAAATTATTTTTAACCATCAAAATTTATCCACAGGTCTCCCATAAATTGTAACAAGACTTGTAACAAGACTTCTTTAAAGACTATATTTAATTATCAGTGTTTAAGGTCACATATTTTTGCACAATGGCTAATCAAGACCACAACATGAGTATCAACTCAAGACCAGGGGTGAGCGTCAATAAGCCATGTTGACCATTTTAGAGAAGGTTTGCACCTCCCAAGCATTGGTGACTGGGTCCTATTTTACCAGCAAAACAGAGCCTGTTTACCACAGTGAACAGGCACTGCTTCACTTTCCGGGGAATAATGACTGTATAATTTCACTCCAAAGGCAATATAAAAGTATAGCCACAGATAATGAAGCCTTTCAGTCGTGGTACCTGCACTTCAGAATGAATCAAAATATGGGCTTCAAGAACTCTACCAGTTAATATGTCAAAGCATGCAAAAAATACATATAAATTTGTTCAGCTTCAGGGTTACGGGACCCACAGATATCAATAGTGTCAACCCTTACCTAATGAATCAGCCGCATCCGCTCGTGTAATATGCAAATTCAGCAGTTGAAAAAATATTTTTCAAAACATTTCAACAAAACCATATCATGTGATATCGAGCTCATTCCAACAAGGGGTCAAATGATATGGTTTTGTTGAAATGTTTGGAAAAAATTTGAAATGAAAGTGTCAATGACACTGTAGCTCAACTTGTTAAGACATGTACATGCAAAGTATGTGACACAGCAATGACAAACATCTAGGTAATGACCTGATAACAAAGGTACATATAAAGTATTGTAACGGTCTGTACATAAATACTGACCACAGCCTGTAACAAATGTATAGGTAAAGTATTGTAAAGGTGGGTGACAGTCAGATGCTAAACTAGAAAAGAAATCTTTTGAGTCCCAAAGTGGGTCTGACTGAACCCCAAAATATTTGTTCTCATAGCACAGTGATAACAAAGGCACCCCAAAACACACTCGTTCCTGTCCCAAGGTGATGATAAAGGAACCCAAGAAGTTCGTGAAGATCAGTTCATAAATACGAGCCGTACATAAGTTGTGACAAAAAACTGATTGGACCTAATTTCGGTACAAAATGGCCACTGGCAGCTATCTTGAATTTTGGACCACACCCAGAAACACTCGTTCTCGTCCCAAGGTGATAACAAAGGTACCCAAGAAGTTTCGTGAAGATCGGTTGATAAATACAGCCTCTAGCCCGAGCCGTATTGACATGTGCACTTACTGTGTACAAGTAGCACTGAATAAATCAAAGTTCATCTAATTTGCAAAATTTCTGCACGAGAAAAAAAAAGTACTATATGTGATGTATTCCATTTTACTAAACATTCATACAAAAATTTATTCAAATCAGAACTTTCATACAGAAGTTCTGTACAAAAAACTGATTGCACTAATTTTGGTACAAAATGGCTGCTGGTGGCCATCTTGAATTTCAGACCATACCCCAAAACACTCGTTCTCATCCCACCGTGATAACAAAGATACCCAAGAAGTTTCGTAAAGATTGGTTCATAAATACGGCTTCTAGCCTGAGCCGTATAGAAGTTGTGTACAAAAAACTGATTAGACCTAATTTCGATACAAAATGGTCACTGGCAGCCATCTTGAATTTTGGACCGCACCTAGAAACACTCGTTCTCGTCCCAAGGTGATAACAAAGGGACCCAAGACACTTCATGAAGATCAGTTCATAAATACAGACTCTAGCCCGAGCCGTATTGACATGTGTACTTACAGTGTGTCAGTAGCACTGAAAAACATCAAAGCTCATCTAATTTGCATAATTTTTGCACGAGAAAAAAACCTGCATTATATGTGATGTATCCCATGGTACTAAACATTCACACAAAAAATTATTCAAATCAGCGCTTTCATATGAAAGTTCTGCGCAAAAATCTGATTTCACCAAATTTTGTACAAAATGGCTGCCATCGGCCATCTTGAATTTCAGACCGAACCCAAAAAGACTTGTTCTCGTACCACGGTGATACCAAAGGTACCCAAGAAGTTTCGGAAAGATTGGTTCATAAATACGGCCTCTAGCCCGAGGCATATTGGCATTTGCACTTACAGTGCTGAAAGTAACACTAAATACATCAAAGTTAGGCCATTAAAAAAAAATACCTTGTTTCTCAGGCCCCGCCCGCATCCCTTTTTTGGTGCCGCGTGTCACGTTTTTTTCGACCCGGACATTGTTTTTCCCCGGGCAAAATTTTAGGATAATTTTTGTGGCCCCGTTAACAAGTGATCATTTTAGTGGCACCATTAACAAGTGATCATTTTAGTGGCACTGTTAACAAGTGATCATTTTAGGAGCACCGGTAACCCGGATTAAAATCTTGACAATGTTTACGTTGGTATTGATAACTTGCGGCTTGAAATTGATAATGGGATGGAGTATCTATGGCGTTACCTCCACAGATTGGTCATTAATTGACTTTTACAAACAAATAAAGACCAACCAATCGCCTGAATTTGGGAAAATACCTGATATTCCAACCAGCTTGAAAGATGTTCACCCCGAGTGTTTCGTATCAAGGTCACCGGATGCACCATTCCAATGTGTTTTTCCTGGGGCTAACGTACTTGAATTATGCCAAACATATGGGAGATACATAAAATTTGAACTAAAAGAGGAAATATCCTGATAATGTTAGTGATGAATCCATAGCCTCAGAGTGCCCAAATGCTTTTGATATTTTGATGTCAAATTCAACCATGGATAGCTTCGTTTTTCCCTCCAGCACTGATACACACCAACATCAATTGATTCAAGGTAAAAAAAAAAAAAAAAAAAAAAAAAAATGCTGCCTCCCTCATATATTTTTAGGTAAAAATGCCTGAGAAACAAGGTATTTTTTTTTAATGGCCTTAGTCTAATTTACATAATTTACGCACGAGAAAAAAACCCATATTATATGTGATGTACCCCATGGTACTAAACATTCACACAAAACATTATTCAATCAGCGCTTTCATATGGAAGTTCTGCGCAAAAATCTGATTGCACCTAATTTTGAACAAAATGGCTGCCAGCGGCCAACTTGAATTTCGGATCGGACCCCAAAACACTCGTTCTCATCCCATGGTCATAACGAAGGTACCTAAGAAGTTTTGTAAAGATCGGTACATAAATACGGCCGCTAGCCCGAGCCGTATTGAATTGTTGATGGACAGACAGACAAATGGACGACTGGCCATGGCATAAGCTCAAATTTGACTTACGTCAAAGTTGAGCTAAAAATGATATTTAAAATAACAAGTGTTTGACCACCAAGGTGGTATTAGTCCCCTACGGCGCTTTTGTGACTTAAGGTGTTTTTGTCACAGAAGGCACTCGAGTATATAAGCATCTTGTATTTTGAAAAATATTGAGTGTGCATAATCCCCTCACAACCCTTTATCCATGTACCATATATGAAAGGCATAGCTTGAACCATGTTGGAGGGAGGGGTGGTAACATAAAATAGAGAAAAAAGCTTAAAAAACACAACAAAAATGGCCGCACTTCTGCCATCTTGGATTTTGAAAAATAAACATTGACTTTGCATCATCCCCTCAGAACCATTTATCCATGTGCCAAATATGAAAGGTGTAGCTTGAAGCATATTAGAGGGAGAGGTGGTAACATAAAAACAGACGGACGGACAGACAGATGGACAGACGGACGGACGGATGTTCGATTTTGAAAAAAAAAAAATATTGAGCATGCATAATCCCCTCACAACCCCTTTATCCATGTACCATATATGAAAAGCGCAGCTTGAACCATGTTGGAGGGAGCAGTGGTAACATAAAATAGAAAAAAAAGCTTGAAAACACAACAGAAATGGTTGCCATGCGCCATCTTGAATTTTGGAAAAAAAATTTTGAGCGTGCATAATCCCCTCAGAACCATTTATCCATGTACCAAATATGAAAGGTGTAGCTTGAACCATGTTGATGGGAGGGTTTGGTAACATGAAAATAGAGAAAAAAAAGCTTAAAAAACACAACAAAAATGGCCGGCATTCCGCCATCTTGGATTTTGAAAAAAAAATTTTGAGCGTGCATCATCCCCTCAGAACCATTTATCCATGTACCAAATATGAAAGGTGTAGCTTAAAGCATGTTGTAGGGAGAGGTGGTAACATAAAAAACAGAGACAGACGGACGGACGGATGGACAGACAGACAGACAGAGACAGACAGACGGACGGACAGACGGATGGAGGGAGGGACAGACAGACAGACAGACAGACAGACAGACAGACGGACGGACAGGTGGATGGATGGACAGACAGAAGGACAGATGGACGGACGAACAGACAGACGGATGGACAGATGGACAGATGGATGGACAGAGTACAATCCTATAGTCCCCTTACGGTTCCCGTAGGGGACTAATAAATTTTGATATCGTCTGAGTTGGGTTTAGGATTAATTTATTTATTTATTTATTGGTGTTTAAGGTCACATATTTCTGCACAATGGCTAATCATGACCACAACATGGAGATAAAGGCAAGTTTAGTCAATCGTTTATACCAATGTTGCCTATTTTAGAGGACTTCTGCCCCAAGCATTGGTGACTGGATCCTATTTTATCAGTAAAACAGAGCTTGTTTACCACAGTAAACAAGCACTGCTTCACTTCCCAGGGAAATACTGTTAACAATATTCCTTTTCAGAATTCCTCAGCTATTTCTTGAGGGCACTATACACCTTTATTTCTGTATTTACAGTCTGACCAATTGGTGGGATACATCACTGTCAGCTGTTGGTAGGATCTACATTCACATCACACTCTAAATCGAAACCAATGGTTTTGAAATTACAATGCAAAATGTTTGTACAGAGAGCTGGACAGATGGATGGATGGACAGATGGACAGAGGGCTTCACTAGAAACCCTGAATCCTCTTTCAGAGGTCAGGGGAAAAATAATGGTGACTCCTTTTTGGGTTGCCCTAAGTTCCAATTTTTTAGAGGCCTGTGTTTGAGATGAAAGATGTTTGTACTCTTATACCAAAGAAAACCTAAAGATGCTAGATTGCAGATACAATTTAAACCACATGCAGGAAGCAAAGGTTACAGTCACTAGACGGGAATGAAATGCAAGTGTGTGGGAAGGAGGGATCGGAAGGGGTAACTGAATAGTTTAGTGCTGGCAGCTCATTTCTGGACTGGGCTGAAAAAGTAAATATGTTGAGTCAGCATATTTGCAAAAATTGGGTAAAGAGTTCAATAGCCCTTATCAAGATCTACTAGGGAGCAATAGTTGGACTCTGATGCATCATTCATTTTCTTGGTGTTTACTTCACAAAACAATTTCTGAATATGAAAATTGTATTTGGACATTTGTTGGAAATTAATTTTTATGAACAAACTAGAATTTGAAAATAAGCTAGAAAACAGTTGCTGTGAATATATTAAATATTTAATTTCATGCACATTCTAAATTACCTTTTTGAATTAATTCAGTACTAATCAATTTGTAAATGATGACACAAGTAAAATGTTTCCACCAAAAACATAATTTTCTAACATTTGTCAGCGAGAAAAAAAACTACTTGATCCTGAGAAATAGTGGGATATTTCCTGGTTTTAATAACTTACCTGGTTTTAAATCATAATGTATCACAGGTGGCTTTATTTCATTTAAATATTTGAGAGCACTAACAGTTTGAACAACAATGGATCTGGCCTCCTTCTCTGGAATGCTCTTGTTTTGTTTCAAGTAGAAGTCCAAATCATTGCCTTCACTATATTCTAATACTGTACAAAAACTGAAAAATGTTGAAAAAAAAAACATACAGAAACTACCATGTCAAATGAAAAAAAAAACTGCCGATTTTTATTTTTTCCTAAAATACACAGCTTATCACTCATCGCAGTAATGAACTTGACAACCTTGATAAAGTGTGTGGAGGGGGGAAGGGGGGAGGGGGGGGGGGAGGGCATAATCTATGATCTAGGGGGAAAAGTAATAAAATATGAAGACCCTATTGCGTGGTTGGTACACTGCGTACAGAGTTAAATAGCCCTTATCAAAACCTGTTTTGAATGGTTATGACTGACATCCACCAATCAGTTTGATGTCTCAGAATGATAAAGCAACTGCAACAAGAAGAGTTACAACCAAATGGAATTTCAAACTAAAAAATTAAAATCTACAGATCAGAAGGCGAGTCTTCTCATCTGAGATATAATACAGCAGATGCTATGTTATCGGCAGTTCATAGTGAGCTGGGAGAGTCATAATATCTGAGCAGTAATTTCTAGTCAAGTGTTGTCTGCCTGTTCCGACTTCACCAGAAACACCTGTCCAATAAATGCACTCCTTTGTCTTTTGTCACAGGCTTAAAAGAAGTAATGCTTTCAAAGCATTAGTACTCTGCCCAAGTTTTTCCAGTGTGGCAGATCTCACTGAGCCTCATCCCAAAAAATGTTTCGATATTTTAACCCTTTACCCAACGCAGATGATACCAAAATTTATCATTTTAAATATTTTTAAAAATTTTCAAAAAATTTCAACAAACCATATAATGAGCTCGACGAGCTCGTTCCAAAGAGGGGGTCACATATGGTTTTGTTGAAATTTTTCGAAAAATAATAGTTTTTCAGCTGCTGAATTTGCATATTACATGGGTGGATGCGGGCGATTCGTTGGGTAAAGGGTCAAATGGAATTTTGATTGATTGAACATAAAAATTAAAATTATTGACTATTCAGTGACATGGTACACATGATGACATTCTATATTCACATCAAAAGATTACTTAACCTTTGTTTTGATTCTCAGGCAATCCCTCACTGAAATTGAACCCACTCATTGGATGTTTTTATTGCCTTTCAGTGTCTTCCAATAATGTCACAAAATTATTGACTGTTCAGTGACATAGTATGCAAAATGACATTTCTATATTCAAATCAAAAGATTACTTAACCTTTAAATGTTTTGATTCTTAGGCACTCCATCACTGAAATTGAACCCACTTATTGGATGTTTTCCCATATTGCCACAAAGTCAGGATATTCAAATATTTTCTCACTGATGTATGTAACTGAAATCTGAAGAGCATAACTAAAGACAGGTTACATCCTGTGGGTTTGCAGTTGTTTCTATGCAAGTCTTGGCTGTCTATATAGGCAGCCAAGACTTGCCTGGAAGCAACTGGCAAAGCACTTGGAATGTAACTTGCAAGTTTCTCCAGAGACAGCATGTTGGGGCACATGCTCTGTTGCAGTAAAAAGTGATACAAGCCAGAATTAGACCCCAGGGTTAACATTAAATTAGTTAATTTGTATAATTATTCACTTTCAATATATTCTGTGAGAAAAACGGTGGAAAGCTTCTCAATCTAAAAACCTTCATTCTCACACGGATTTGAAAAACAAAAAAAATTACCTGAGAATCAATTCATTTATTGTGTGCGGCCTAAAGGCCTGGAGATGTTTATTTATTAAGACTGTGATGAACTACACCCCGAATTTAGTTCAAAATTCAAGGACTTTTCCAGGACTTTTAAAGACCTGAATCACATATTTCCAGGATCTACATTTGTATCTGAAAAACTGAATATATGGGAAGGGGGGGGGGGTAGGGATTTTAGGCTTACCAATGAAGTGTCCAAATAATTTTTGATAGCCAACCATCGAAGTGCCCAAATACTTTTTGAAGTTGAGTAATTAGATGTGTAAAAGTTGAAAATCGGAGGCTTCTGATTAATCCTCTGCACACTGATGTCAAAATGGTAAAGTTTTCAGCAGGAAATATTTCCCATAATGCAGTTTATGTAACCAACCAAATATATCTTGTTTGACAGAGCTCGATGAGATCTGTCAAACAAGATATAATTGGTTAAATTTGTAGTTAAACAACAAAGAAAAAGAGTGACTGGAGAAAATTCTGTTGCACTACCCGAGTGCTAGGGGTTAAGTGAAAACAAAGCAGAAACACAGTCACTGATATCCAACTCTGCTTGAATTCTTGTTAAATTGCCAGTGGTCAAAGCATATTGAAAATGGTGATCGTGGGGAAAAAATTGTCAACCTGATATCTGTTGACCATTTTTATACTCATAAGAGTTTCTGGACATACTTGAAATGTATGAGTACAGATTCACCCCTTGTATTTCCAACATCAACCAACTTGACACAACTAGCCGAGTAGCCATCTTTCAAGTCAAATTTGAGCCACTCAAAACTCTTTTTTTATTCAGCCACTTTTTTCTTATTTATTTATAGGTATTTAAGGTCACATATTTCTGCACAGTGGCTGATAATGACAGCAACGGGGATATAAAGTCAAATCCAACCAATCATTTATACCCATACTCAGACCTGAAAATAGGCAGTCTGACATTTGCAAAATGAGGTCCCCTGAGGGTGAATTTGATAATGCTATCCCATGCAGTGGGCAAATTTATCCTCTGGGTATCTCTTTCTGTTTAGTTTTGAGACCCTGATTCAGATTGAGGTTCATAGAGGGTAAAATTAGTGATGTTATCCTGCTGTGCAGGATAGCATCACTAAATTCACCCTCTGGGGACCTCATTTTGCAGACGACCGCCTGCTTATTTTCTGGCTTGCCCATACTGACCATTTTAGAGGACTACAACCTCAGGCATTGTTGTCGGGTCCCATTTTACCAGTAAAATGCAGCTTGTTTACCACAGTAAACAAGCACAGCTTACAACAGTCAACAGGCACGGCTTCACGACACAGGGTTCTCATAGGGATTTACATTTTTGAGTCCAAGCCATAACAATGATACGTTATTGGAAACAGCTGATCAAGAGTGATAAGGACTCAAGACCAATCATTTATATTTATTCAATTTGTTGATGGTTAAGGCCACGTTCAACATCTATGGCTATTTCATCATGACCATAGCCGAGTTTAGTGAAATCAAGTTAAGTCATTCATTTATACCTATACAGTGGAACCCCATTAACCCTTTACCCAACGTAACGGCCAAAACCGGCCAGCGCTATTCTCAAAAATCGCCAATTAATTTTCATTATTTTTTTCATTTTTTGTCTCAAAAACATAGGTTATGACCCCTCGTTGGAACGAGCTCGTTCCAACGAGGGGTCATAACCTATGTTTTTGAGACAAAAAATGAAAAAAATTAGTTATTCAAGAATTATTTTTGCAAGTGTCGTCTGCTTTTCATGTTAGGTAAAGGGTTAATAGCAATTTTGCAAGTAAAATTCTTTAATTAGCCCTTTAACCCGGGAGGAAGCTTTTTCGGCACAGAACCTGAAACATCACAATTTCATTAAGTAGGAGAGCTTCTAAGTGAATGTGCGGGGTGGTCTACCCCCCCAAATAATGAATGTGGACTCTTCCAATTGCTGCCATTGAAATAACATGGAAGATACCACCAGGTTTCAAAGGGTTAATAGTATTCTGCCAACCAGAATTTCATCATTTTGTTTCATTCGGGAGACAAATTAAGCATTTATTCAATCATGTCTTGTTTGACAGAGCTAAAGCTATTACAGAATAAGTGCTTATATTCAGAGTACTGGCCTAATAGGTCTGCAATGTTTGGAAAGTAAAGGGTTCTTCACTGAATTTTTCAAAAAATCACAATATTTGTATTTAATCAACAGGGATTTACTCTGCAACCCATATGCAATCCAAAAGGGCAAATTTGTACTGATGGAATAGTAAATGATTTGGTGTATACTCAAAAGAGGGCTATTTCACATGAGCCCAAATACAGGCTTTTATCACCTAACAAGTTGAAGTATTTAATTCTTTCATTATTTACTTACGAATTATTGTCAATTTCAAAAACGTCATATAACCTAATAATTCTCGGATGGTCAAGACTTTTGTGAATGTTATACTCCCTCAATGCATGTCTGAAAAAAAGATAAAAATATATTACTCTTTATGTCAATTCATTTCCAATGATGAATATACACATTGTCAGAATTAATAACTTCAAACAATGCATGAAACCCAAAGAGGCCTTAAGTGTTTGCCTGACAAAAGCCCACTGATTCTCAAACAAGATTTTTAGAAGATTTTTCAAAAAATTTCCTCATATTGCACTTATATATTTATTTATAGGTGTTTAAGGTCACCTATTTCTGCGCAACGGCTAATAATGACTGCAAAATGGATATTAAGTCAAGTCCAGTCAATAGATTATACCCATGTTGCCCATTTTTGAGAACTTCCACCCCCAGACATTGGTTACCCGGTCCTTTTTTACCAATAAAACACAATAAACAAGCACTGCTTCACTTCTCGGGATTCTCACAGGAAATTACGTCAATTTACAATTCAGGTTCCCTAACAGAGTGCAAATATGCAACAAGAGACTTGATTTGAATGGACTTGAATTTTACTCCCACAAAGATGCACCATGCTAACATTTGGGCTATCATAGGGAGCCCAGATATGAACCGAGGAACTTGATTCCTGCAAACTCGATTCTGCCAAGAACCATCCTCCACCACCGCCCCCCCCCACCCCCCCCCCCCCCAAAAAAAAAAACAAAAAAAAACTACCCAATGATGTAGTACACTACAAGAAAATTGAAAAATTCTGGCTGGTGGATCTAAGAAGATAATTTTTAAAGAATTTCCCTAATGTTGCACTCAGTTAAAATATGAACTTCAGCTGCAAGAATCAATTTTGAGTTCTTTTTAGAATTGCAAGTGCAATCAGTACATATTGCAAACAAACAAGAGGCCCCAGGGGGGCTGAGGGCGCTCACCTGACATGGTAGCCTAATTATCAACCCAGAGAATTGATTTCAATAAGTTGCATCTGCTTCTCCTAAGAAAAGCTTATACCAAATATCCAAAAATTTTGACCAGTGGATCTAAAAAAAAAAGATTTTTAAAGAATATTCCTCATATTGAACGAAGTTATAATTCGGGCTCCCACAGGGAGCCCATATATGAACCCCGGGACTTGGCTTTAACAAACTTGAATCTCACCCCCCCCCCCCCCCCCCCCCCCCCCCCCCCCCTAAGAATGCTGCACACCAAATATCAAAACATTCCGACTGCTGGATCTGAAGAAGATTTTTAAAGAAAATTCCTCATTTTGAAGTAAGTTATAATTCGGGCTACCACAGTGAGCCCAAATATGAACCCAGGGACTTGGCTAGAACAAACTTGAATCTCACCCCCTAAGCATACTGCATACCCAATATCAAAAGATTCTGCCTGTTGGATCTTAAGAAGAAGATTTTCAAAGAAATTTGCCTGAAATGCACTAACTTCAAATTTGGTCTCCTATACTGAGCCCAAATATAACCTAGGGGGCCAATTTGAACAAACTTGAATCAGATCCACCCACAATGTTGCATACCAAATATCAAAACATTCTGCCTGCTGGATCTGGAGAAGATTTTTTAAGAAATTTGCCTGAAATGCACTAAGTTCGAATTCGGGCTTCTATAGTGAGCCCAAATATGAACCCAGGGGGCCGATTTGAACAAACTTGAATCAGATCCACCTTACAATGTTGCATACCAAATATCGAAAGATTCTGCCTGCTGGATCTGGAGAAGATTTTTTAATGTTTTTCCCATTGCCTTGTGTTAAAAAGTGCTGACTCAGCACTTTTTCAAAGTCCTGAAAAGAAGTACCTTGTGATCAAACTCATAGGGATTTTTTTTAACCATTCTATTCTACTGGATAAAAGTAAGCTTTATACAAAATAAGAATTCTCTGTGCCGTGTAGTTTGGGAGATATGGTAGTTTTAAAGTTTTTCCCATTTTTAGCTCCTGAGGTTCCCACGGGGCAATGAGAAAAAAATGTTTTGCATCAAATAACTACTTATGACCCATTTTCATCTCATATCAAATTTGGTTCAAATCAACCTCACAGTTCTGAAAATAGAAATTTTAGGTGTGACCAAAATTTTTGCCCCTCCCATAACGAAGGCAAATAATGCCCGACAAACTTCTCTTGAACAAATTTGATTCTAAACCTCAAAAGGACTCTGTATACCACATATCAAGTCTCTGCTACAGGTGGTTCATTAGAAAAAGATTTTCAAAAAATATGGCCATTTTTTCCCCACCCATCTGCTCAATATGAGCCGAAACCTAATTTGCATAAAAATCAAAATGCCCCTATATAACCACTACTTACATGAAATTTAATTAAAATGTGGCCAGTGGTTTAGGAGAAAGAGTCGCAAACAACACCTTCATGCAGGACGACGCACGGACGGACGCCGGATGAAGAGTGATCAGAAAAGCTCACCTTGACTTTCAGTCAGGTGAGCTAAAACAAAATGAACTCCAGAGTTTTTACTTCACGTTTGTAAAATTGTCGCCTCGAAAATGTTCAAACATACAATGACAAGACATGAGTCTTGGCCCTCATGTGAGATAGGCATGATCTGGAATAGGAAAAGTTCAAACTTTCGTTTTCTTGTGAACCAGATTTAATGAGCTTATGACAGCAAAAGCAATAAGCTATCTGAAGTAGTCATACAATGAGCATCTATTACTGGGATCAGTATGCACCTACTGAAGTCATTTTGGTGCCTAAAGAATAGGAAATACAGAAACAAATATTTTAAACTCACTTGATATAATTAGCTTTTTTATCATCTTTCCAATCACGATTTAATTGATGTATTTTACATGCAACATATCTTTGTTCCTTTAAATCGAAACCCTGAAAATAATGAATTGAAATAAAAATCAAACAGTACTGATGTTAATATATACAAAGAAAAAATTAAGCACCCCAAAAAATTTTCTAAGTCGAATGAGTAAAAAAGGCCCATAACTCTGGAAAAAATTATTGACGGAACCCGTTCCTTGTGCATATAAGTTCCGCCAAGCAAGTCTATCAGCATACCATACCAAAGGAGATCCAAATCCAACTGACGGCTTTGAAATTACAATGCAAAACATTTGTATGGACAGAAGAACAGACGGAGGACTTCACTAAATACCATCGAATCCTCCTTCACAGGATGTAGGCATAATAACATGCCATATTTCAAATAAACTCTCTTCTCGACCTTACCAGTGTTTCCAATACAACGATGGTTGCCTCACCAAGCACAGGCCGTCCGAACAAACGTTTAAGGATGGAAGAGGAAGCCAATTTTACACACCACACAAAGAAGACACGTGTAAATATCAGATCGGAGAACATGCTCTTATATAAACAAATTAGAAACCATAAAGTCACAGAATTGAAAACACTACTATGCATACAGCACTACATGGAGTACCATGAAAGAGAATTGGCACCTCCTGAATTCCAGGTCAGCTATTCGTGCCCCCAAAGAAGTTCGGAGTCGGTCCGCGCCCGAATTAATGACATACTTACCAAAACAAATGCAGACATTTTGGAGATCATAACATTCATGATCTACACTTCCGCATTATACAAATCCTACACTCGGACCCCGACTCCATACGAACGACAGGGCACAGGAAAGAAGCTGAAATAAACTGGATACATCGCCTACGAACATTGCTACCATTTGGGCTGAACAGGAAATATTTTTAATTTTTCTTTATTCTTAACATGCCATATTTCATTGAAAGTCTGCTGCTGGTTATATGTATGACCAAATTGATGATCCACCGAATAGTTGTGAACATATATCATCAAATGTATCCCACAAACAGGTCCCGGGAATCGGGATCAGGACAACTCGGACCAAAGACAACTCGGACTAAGACAAGTCGGACCACTTTTGAAGACAACTCGGACCACTTTTGAAGACAACTCGGATCAACTTTGAAGACAAGTCGGCCCAACTTTCAAGACAACTCGGACCACTTTTGAAGACAACTCGGACCAACTTTCAAGACAAGTCGGCTCAACTTTCAAGACAATTCGGACCACTTTTGAAGACGACTCGGACCAACTTTCAAGACAAGTCGGCCCAACTTTCAAGACAAGTCGGACCACTTTTGGAGACAACTCAGACCAACTTTCAAGACAAGTTGTAATTAATTGTGATCTCAAAAACGTCAATAGATGCGACGGAACACTTTTCAGTGCAGCTTGTGTTGTCTTTGAAGTTATTCTGTAAAATGAAATTGCTTCTCACCACAAACTTTGATATGTGATAAATGTTTGCATTGCAACTATACAAGTAATCACACAGAAATCATGTGTGAAAGTTTGTTGCTGGTACTAGCTCGTCTTTTCAACAGGCATCTCAAAAGATTACCGACATGTTGTTTTAGGCACTAGCTTTTCTATATATTATGTTCGTTTCAAGAATTTAGTCATTCAATCATGGCTGATGACTGTATAGAGTGTAAGGCAACAGTCCGTCCACGACAAGAGGCTATACTTTGTGACACATGCAACAGGTGGCAACACCGGACCTGTAATACTGGTATTAGTAGACACCAATAAAGCAGAATGGTCAAGGAATTGATAGCAATTGATTTCACCTGTCAAGAGTGTAGACAAGCAGCACAACCTGAAGATATTACAACACTTTCCTCAAATGCCGAGAGCACTAGAATAAGCATGTCTGCTTCTACTTCAGAAACTGAAAGAGCTCCAGCAATGTTAAATGCAACGTTAGCAGTCGAACAGGCACCAATCACCACAGAAGAGTCAACGTTTAACTTGTTGAGCAATCCAGCTCCATTTTCTTTGCTGCCAGTTCAAATACAGGAAAAGTAAGTTGCAAATTATTATATGCTTGACTATAAAACCCTATATATTTGTCACATATGCTTGAATATAAAACCCTATATATTTGTCAGAGGCCTTCATACACGGAAATTGCAATTCAATCTTTTTTTCATTTTTTTTGTTTCCAAAACATAGATTATGATCCTTCATTGGAACGAGCAAATCACGTCCGTTCCAATGAGGTTTCATAACCTATGTTTATGAAGCAAAAAAAAATTAGTAGTAATGCGTGTTACGAGTGTCGTCTGCTACAAGTGTTAGGTAAAGGGTTAATGTATATATATCATTCAGATAATAATGCAGATGTTCATACGGACTTAAATTTGAAGAATTGTGACTTTAAATACCAATACATATATATTGTACATATAGTTTGCTAAAATATGGGCTGAACATTGTTTTTATGTGAACTTTTATTCATTCATTTATTCATGTCTTTGATTGTCAAGCCTCAGTTTTTAATAAATCATTTAAATCGGGATTGGTTGTTCTGTGTCTTTCCCCACCAACCCCGAATCTTCGTTTGTCCACTATTCAGGTCCGAATTATTCAACGAGTCAGTCCAAGTTGCCTAGAAAGTTGGTCCGACTTGTCTTGAAACTTGGGTCGACTTCTTCAAAAGTTGGCCAGAGTTGTCTTGAAAGTTGGTCCAAGTTGTCTTCAAAAGTGGTCCGAGTTGTCCTGAAAATTGGGCCGACTTGTCTTCAAAGTTGGTCCGAGTTGTCTTTAAAGTTGGCCCAAGTTGTCTTCAAAGTTGGTCCGAGTTGTCTTCAAAAGTGGTCAGAGTTGTCTTGGTCCGAGTTGTCTTTGGTCCGAGTTGTCTGTAATTCCTGGGAATCACATGCACAATGCAACACATGAATTTTCCAAAATACAGTTTGTTCATGTCTCAGAATTGGGTATTTAAAGTGCCTATTTTTCATTCACTATCTGTCACCCTGACCTGAAGAAGGATGACATACGCACAAACATAGTCAGAATGATCTCCATGGCTGATGTGATGACAGCCACTGACCTTAAGTAGTGTTCTGAAGAGCCTGTGGCTACCAAATCGACGAATCTGCACAAGAACGGAAAAGCCATATTGAGGTCCAAAAGGACCATCAAACGTCCTGTACTATGAGATCATCACCAAGGAATATGTTTGACTTGGTGTTCAGCATTTTTTATTCAGGGCATTGCATGGACTACGCTTCCTTGGTCTACCATGAGTCCTGATCTGAATCCACTGGAGCACATTTAGGACTTTGTAGGGCATTGAACACAAACCTCCAGTACAAACTCTGCAAGAATTGGAAGCAACTTTGCATCAGGAATGGCAACACTTACCTCTGCAATGGATACGACGATTGACTGGAGGATACGATGCAGGATAGAAACTTAATCAAGCACATGGAGGAATCAGCATATACTGAACTGTAACACTGGCTCATGTTGTCCAGAGGTTACAAATGACTATTTTTATCCATTTACAGCCAAATAATGTTGCCGTGTTGACTCTCCAGCTCCATACTAAAACGAGTATCTTAGTGAGCTCTAGCAGTTACTTTTTTGATTCATCAATGCTGTCATTGAAATGACGATAAAGATTATGATTTTTGTGTGAATATCTTCTTTCAAGATAGCATTCAGTTTCTGCAGCCTAATCTGCAAGTACTTTACTGATATCAAGCAATATTTTACCATCGTAAACTACCCAAAGGGTGCTTAACCCTTAAGTCCTCAGATTAATTTTAAAGTATTTATGGCCTTTTTCTGCTTACATAGTTATTGATGACTTGGCAATGGTTCTACATCACTGCTGGCTGCCTATACAGGCAGCCAGCAGTGATGTAGAACCACTGCCAGGGAAAATTCAGTCTACACACAAGAGTAATAAAAAAGATTACACAAGGGAGCACCTGCTTCAATGCAATATAAAAGTGGCAGTTTGGGGCTATATGGGGGCTTAAGGGTTAACTTTTCTCTTTGTGTATATAAGTGTTGTGTATCTTGGACTAAGTTGCAATGAAACATTTTGTGATGGAATATAAACAATACCCAATCTGTATTAGTTTGTATTGCAGAGATTCAACAAATCCCCAAGAGACACTTCAGCAACACAACATTGATCTTGTTTCTCAGGCCATTTTTTTTTTTTTTTTATAACAATGCATGCAGGTGGGTGTTTTTTTTATTTTCAATTTTATTTTTGCAATTGTTATTTCTTTACACTCAGAGGTTCATATACTTGCTTTATTTTGTTTTAAAAACACTCATCAAAATATTGTACTATTAAAAACATTTCCCATCACACAACTAGGAACTTAACCAATTCTGTCTTGTTTGACAGAGCTTTGTGTGCAAGCTGAGAGATACCAGTCAAGCACATGCCTACAAGACCTATTCTTTGTTCCAATCTTGCAATTAGAATTTTATGGTGTATAGTGTTGCAATTCGTCCTGTATACAGACTGGAAAACTTCAGATAATCCACTGGTAGTCATTTGGGAAGTTAGTTGATCAGCAATCACCCACTCAATAATCTTAAGATAGGAATGTAAGATTAGAGGCCAGTCGGTAGTTTTTCAAAATCTCTGGGGTCGATGGTTTTTTGAGAAGCTTGACTAAAGCATGCTTCATGTTCGTAGAAAAGACTCTGAAATGCGAGACATTGACTCGTTTTACAATTGGTGTTTCCCCGATTCCAAAAGGCATGTTTTTAACAACAATGTCAGAATGAAATCTAATACACACTGTTCAGATGGTGCCTTGGATATTAGCTTAAAGATATTTTGTAGCGTTCTAAAGGTTGGGAAGGTGGGTGACATATTGCTAGTCTGAGAAAAATCAGAGAATGCACTTGTATCAAGCGATTCTCTTACACCTTCAATCTTCTGAACAAAGAAACTAGAAAATCGATTTGCAAGATCCTCTGCTGACAAATGCTCCGGCAGTATGGTGGTCTTTTGTCAATGCAAAATCTTCTCAATGTGGTGAACAGAACATATTGGGAATTTACATTATCAGAAATTAAATCGGAAGAGTATTTTAGCTTTGTGGACTTAGTAAGTTTGTTAACAGTGCTTCATTGGCTTAGAAACATCTCTCTCTGAACATGGGCCATCCTCCATTCACAGAAGTGAGTTTTGTGGAAGCAAACATGTAGTATTTGTAAAAACTATACAGTAATGCTCTGATTAGGAGATAGAAACAGTTGGAATTTACAAGTAGTATTAGTAGTATTTGAAGAAACTATTCAGTTGTGGGTATCCAAAAAGACATTGTTGAGTTGCACTTGACAAGATTTGATTGTATATCTGCTACAGGATTTTCTGGCTTTCTGCAAAGACTCACTAATTAGGTCACGTCGACGTCAACGATACTAGAGGATGTCAAAGTTTTTTGATGCAAAGCTGCAAAAGGGACCATGCAGAGAACAACTCTGGAATTGTGCTTGTAAATATCATATATCAAGGAGAATACAGAAATTCAGCAGAATTTTTGTGAATTTCTATGCCCCCCCCCCCCCCCCCCCCCCCCCAAAACGGGAGAATCTTATAAGTCATCTGTCCTTCTGTCCATCCAGAATAGTGTGTCTTAGTCATAATTCTATAATCGCTGGGTGAATATTCACAACACTTCACACAAGGGTAAATGGCAAAGGGAAAGTGTGTTCTGCAGCACCACTAGGTCAGAATGACAAAGATCAAGGTCACATGATTATGAAAACTAAAATATTAGGAATATTTCTGTCTGTCCGTCTGTAAGTAAAATTGTGTCTCTGAGTCATAATTATATAATGGGTGGGTGGGTTTTCATTCGTTCAGATTCATTCTTCTTGCATTATTTTTTTTTTCTTTCTTTTGCCAACTTAGATAATTCAGTGTTGTGGGGAAAGAAAAGGAAAGAGAATTTCCGACACAGGATCCAGTCAAAATTCTAAAAAGGGTAAAAAATCATCAGAACAAGTAACACTTCAGTTCAGCATCCCCAAAGTCTCAGACTTAGGTCCATTACTTCACACTGTTTATGTTCTCCCTGTTGGTGAAATTATCCACAGCCACAGTCTTGATTTTCTTTTTTACACTGATGACATACAACTGTATATTAGTCTCCTTCATGACATAAAATACATTGTACGCAATAAAACTGAACGATACATTTCAGACATCAAGGCATGGATGAGAGAGAGATTTCTCAAAACGAACCCATGGTAAGATGGAAGTGATATAAACATGTCTACAACATCAACTTACATAAATATCCAAATTGTCCCTCAATATTCAACGATTGCCTCCAGTAGCCATGTCCGTAATCTTGGTTATTTCATGGATGATAATCTGACAGTTAATGAACATGTTAAGCACATTTGGCAGAGTTAATTATTTCATCAATGTTATATCAGGCTAGCCATCAGAACAAGTGACACTTCAGCTGTTTATCAGTTTCACTCATGACAAAGAATATGACGCGACAAAATTGTACGCTGCATTAGACATCAAGAATGGATGACAGAAAACTTCCTCAAATTGAACCAAGTACTATGGAAGTAGTGCTGTGTGGTTTTCAGATTTTTCAGTTTTCTTTGGGTACCAAATAGCGTAGAGAATAAAGCAAGATATTGAACATTTTGGTATTAAATTTTCAAGCCCAAATCAGATGTTAATTTTCTGGATTTCACCACGAGACTCCCAGTTTGATGCCTAAACTCCCACCCTCATGTTAACATGCTATTATCTCCTGCTTCAACGCTTTTCAAGACTCATATTATAGTAAACTAACACACATTTCTGCGTTTACAAACACTGCACTCTAGGTTTTGAGAGGTACGTTTGTGTGAAACATCACCACCGAAACACTAACAACACTCTTTCTGCACTAAATCTGACAGCTGATGAACATGTTAAACACATTTGTCAGAGTTCTTTTTTTCATCTACGTAATATCAGGAAAATTTTAGCTTTTATTGACACAAAAACAACACAGCAGCTTGTTCACGTCTTTGTTAGTAGTTGCCCTGACTACTGTAACTCTCTTTAGAGAGGTTCTAAAAACTCCATTCTTGAAAATCGGCAGCATACCCAAAATTGTGTGACATGTGTCATCAATCTGTCTAGAAAGTATTGCCGCATTAAACCAGACCTTTTAGATCTCCACTCGCTTCCGATTCAGCAGAGAATTCAATTCAAATTTCCTCTTCTTATCTGAGAATGTATAATAGGATCTGCACCATCCTGCTTGTCAAATTTACTTATCAGTTACAAGCAAAAGAGATCTCTTCGGTCATCATATAAATTTAATCAGCTTCTGCCCTCATAAAAATTAAGTTCTGCTGGCAACAGGGTATTTGATGTTACTGGGCCAAAGATATGGAATTCTCTTCCAACCCATCCAAAAGAAATGTATTCTATAGAATCATTCAAGTTGAGTACAAAAAACAAACCTTTTCCACAAGGCATTTTTCAATTTTGTACATCCATACAACACCAGGTGCAGACTTAAGGCTATAAAATTATTATCATTATGAGAATCACACTGACACCGAATACTTTCAGACAACATCGATTCCAGAACAGCAACAAACACACACATGAAAGAGTGGATATGGATAGGCAATAGCAACAAACTGATAAACTATGTTCACCACCCATCTCCAGAACAGATGCCGGCATAGCTGCTGCACATAGATTGACCCTGCCTCCATTGACTCACACTGCAAAATATCACTACACTCACACACACTCCGATAACATCCAATCCAGTGCATTTGGATACGGAATAGTTGACGAGTGGCATAAATTGTGTTCGCCCCCCACCCCCCCCCCCCCCCCCCCAGGAACAGATGCAAGCATGGCTGCTGGTGCTGCTTGTTGTTTGAACCCCTGCCCAACAATGAATAAAAATCAAACTGAAAAATCAAACTACACACACTCACACTCTGACATATACTCCAGAACAGCTACAAGCATGCATATACAGCCATGCAAGACTTAATACGGTATGGATAGGTAATAGCAATAAGCAACATAAAAGCTGTTCACTGCCCCCACCCTAGAATGGGTGCTGCATGTGGCTCGAACCTGAGATTTGAATTTTTTTTCTTTTAGCACATGGCATTTTGCAACTTTGTACAGCCATAGAGCACCAGGTGTGGATTTTAGGCCATAAAATTATTAAATTCAAACTGTTTCAATCTCATAGTCGATGCGGAAATGTGAAATGCTACTCATTTTATTACTACTGTTAAGGCAGGGTTCATACAGGTTTAGCAAAATGAAATTCAAGCACTATTCAAGGGCTATGTCATTCATTTTCAAGGACAGAAACCAACTATGACATGTTCTTTTTATAACTGCTCTCCGCACAGTGCATATTTCAAGAATGAGTGTGTGTCAGGTAATATTCAGGCCAATTTCTGTCCTTTTGGTTAATTTTCGGAATTTCTTGCAAAGTTGTTGGGTTGTTTGGGGTAATTCGACATTCAGATTTGATTGTTCACAAATAATAATTCATGGTATATTATCAAATACCTCTGTTATTTTCATACAAAGTCAAGGTGAATCTTTGATATATCATCGCTTCCAGTAACTATCCTTTTGTGTGACACGATGAAATAAACGAAGCAGGCGGAGATGCAGACATTGATTGGAAAAACCTGTTTGAAAAACACAATTCACCGCTCATTTTAATTGGATGCTCTCCATAGTATAGCTGCCTGTGTGTACAGTAAGCCACATGATAGTATGCAAATAGATCACATGCTGCCGTTTCAATTTTCTGATTGGTTAAAACTGACCTGTACATTATCATTCAAACACTGCATGAAAAGAGAATGCCCCACATTTTAGTTCAAGAATGGAAAACTACGGAGTGTGAAATGGATCATATTAATCACTATGCAAGGATAACACTGTACTTTGACGAAGCGTAAATTATGCTTTATTTCCGAGGATTGATTTGCGACTTTCTGTGTTGAACAGTGGTTCTCAAGTTGGCAAAGTAATCACAATCCACCATTTCGCCAAATTCTAGCACTATTCAATGCATTGTACAGGATTTCAAGTACTTTTCAAGGTTGAAACTGAATTCAAGCACTTTTCATGGAGAGGGCCGAAATTCAAGGACTTTTCATTTTTGTGCAAACCCTGTCAGGTCATACAAAGTATATCTTCTGTTTCTCAGACCATTATTTGTAAAATTGCATGCGGACGAGCGCTTTTCTGTTTTATTTTTTATTTCTGTAATTATTTCTTTGCCATCAAAAGGTCATTTCTTGGTTTATGTTTTAGGCCTTATAATTTATGGAATAGCATGGGTATTGGTGTATTTCGTCCCTTGAGAGCAAGAAGGCTTTGCAATGCTAAAGCACTGCAAAGCCTTCTTGCACTCAAGGGACAAATTTATCAATTTTTTTTAACTTTGGTAAAATATCGGACATAAACCATTTAATTTTATTTTTTTTACGTTTACATTGGTTATAAAAAGAGAGCATGCGGCAGCCAAAATGAACATGTGGGAGGGCCTGAGAAACAGATTTTTAATTTTTTTTAGGCCTAATTGCATATAATTTAATTTTCGTCAACAGCAACTAAAAAACATTGCACATGATTGGCTGACAAGTATTTTTCATCACTTGATAAATATTTTTTTCTATCAATGTTTTTGCTCTTTGTCCACCCATCAGTTAAAAAGAATGTAGGCATGTCTCACTAACTGCATCAAGTGGAATGAGAAGTTGTTGGATTTCATGCACCTGTCACCCTAAAACAATCACTCATTTTTGAAAAGTGGTTTATGTTAACTCCTTGCATACTGTTGGCGGATATTCCTGCCCAGGACAGGATTTCTCTTGCGATTGGAATAACTATAATTTGGGCACTTAATCAAATTTTCCTCCTTGTAAATTATTCAGATTTTATCAATATTGATTTGTCGAGTTAAATTTAGATGAATCTTTCATCAAATCTAGTCATGGCTGCTTAATGGCAGCCATGACTAGATTTGATGAAAAATATCTTGAAAATACTCAGTGAGTTAAAACTGAACAAGAAGGCACTAACTGTCATACTAATAAATTAATTTATAAATTAATATTCACACTAGTTATCCCCTTGTGTATCCAATTCCGCATGTATTAGCATATGTTGAAAACTATAAAACTGACACATCTGCACAAAAGCCGATTCCGCTTGCTTATCTGGTGGAGACTTTGGCTGCCTCAGTGGACACTATACTGTAGCTATGATATATTGTTTAAATATCTAATGTACATTATTTCACTCAGAGAATTTTAATAAATAATAATATTAAATAATTTGAATAAAGATGATAAATCTCGTTGGTGAAACAACACTTCGACTGAAGTGTGAAATTTCTTCAAATGTTTTCTGTTATCAATAACATTAGTTGTTAAAGGCTGTCAAAGTATTTGATTAAACTACAAGAATTCAAGACTTCTTTTGTTTGAGTCTACACCTTAGTGGTTACAGTACAATGGGCTGCAGAATAAACATGAAGGATTTAATATCGTCCAATAATACATGCAGATTTACCCTGAAGCAGCAGAAAATTCAACAATTTTGACTGTGTACAAAACAAACTCTGGACGATAATGCACATTTCCATGCCCATGGTTTGTATGGTGCTCGTGTACAGGGAGGCAGGCAGGATTACCTGCTTGGCTGGCACCTTGATGCACTCAAATGACAATATACGCATTTAAGTTGTAGTGTAAACTCCTGATTGAATAAACAATTTCCCCAGTCGATTGCAAACTTCCTTAGTTTCGGTGACATTTTGGGTTTCAGTATTTCCACTATAAACATTTAATCATTACATGTTGTATAATGAAACACTACAGGCTCTGTCAGATGTTATATAAACAAGAGGTGCGTATCGGAGATGCAGGCGTGGAGTTGTGGCTACTTTCTTCATGCACTCCCTATTGAAAATCAAAAATGTGATCGCGCTGAGCTCAAAATTTGTAAAAATTCAGACCGGGCCAGTTTGTGAACTTGCTTCATATATTATTGCAAAAGACTTGTATGGCAAATATTAGTCAAACTGGAGAATGTTTGTTCAAGTTATTGTGCTAACAAGCTCAAAATTCCTAAAAATTGATGAATTAAGGCAGTTAAACACTAAGGAAAATTAGGCTGGGCCAGTTTTTGAACTCACTTGAGATATTATTGTAAAAGACCTGTATGGTAAATATTAGTCAAATCGGAGAATGTTTCTTCAAATTATTGCGCTAACAAGCATAAAATTGACGAATTAAGGCCCAGAACTCTGTAACATTGCATTGCCAGTTTTCAAACTTGTCCGAGATATTACTGCAAAAGACCTGTATGACAAATATTAGTCAAATCAGAGAACGTTTGTTCAAGTTATTGTGCTTACAGTGCGAGGACGCCCGCCCAGATGCACTGAGACCACTGCTAAACCATACGTCTCTGTTGTTAACACAACTCAACCAATAAAGAATGAATATATTGGCAAAATACAAAATCACAAACTTCTGGTCAATTAAATATTCTTATTAATTGCATCTCATTCACTTGTAGACTGCTATTCACTTAACCTTCAAAATACAGGACAAGTCTTCAGAATTTTAATTACAAAATCTATTAATTCATTACTTTCATTAATATATGTTGGAGCATCTGTTTTGAAACTGTTAAGTTTGCACAAGTTGGAAATAAGCCTTTAAGGGTTAACCAGGTTCCATAGGCTTCGATCTTAAACTAGAGGTACTGTGAGCAAACTCACAAAGTGGTACCCCCGCGCCTGAAATGTAGTTATATTATCTCCCCTTGGAACTGTCATAATGGAATTATATAGCTTCATGCACATCTTCGTATGGAGTTCTTCCATTGTGTAAAGTTTCATGAAATTTCTTCAAACGGTTTAGGAGGAGTTGCACTTACAAGGATGGACAGACGGTATAAGTTACCCCTTGGAAATGTCAGAACGGAATTATATTGCTTCATGCACATTTTCATATGGAGTTCTTCCATTGTGTAAAGTTTCATGAAAATTCTTCAAACGGTTTAGGAGGAGTTGCGCTTACAAGGATGGACAGACGGTATAAGTTAGATTATCTCCCCAGAAAATGTCAGAATGGAATTATATTGCTTCATGAACATCTTCATATGGAGTTCTTCCATTGTGTAAAGTTTCATGAAAATTCTTCTAATGGTTTAGGAGTTGCACTTACAAGGATGGACAGACGGTATAAGTTAGATTATCTCCCCTTGGAAATGTCAGAATGGAATTATATTGCTTCATGCACATCTTCATATGGAGTTCTTCCATTGTGTAAAGTTTCATGAAAATTCTTCAAACGGCTTAGGAGGAATTGCGCTTACAAGGATGGACAGACGGACAGACGGATGGACAGACGGATGGACAGGGTGATTCCTATATACCCCCCCCCCCCAAACTTTGTTTGCGGGGGTATAAAAATAGATTTGAAAAAAAAATATTGTCATTTTTAACTAAACATAGCTGATGACCATTCATTGGAACAAGCTTGTTGCAATGAAGAGTCAAAATCTCTGTTCTAGAATTACCGGTAAAAGTACTTTGCCACACAATTTTTTACTAAAGGGTTGACCCTTGAGGGACTGGATATTTTTATAGATTTTTTGCTGCACTTTGTCTATATCCTGCAACTTTGCAGCTGTTTCTAAGCAAGTCTTGGCTGCCTATATAAGCAGCCAGAACTTGCCTAGTAACAACTGCCAAGACACACTGAATGTAACTTGCAAGTCAAAAACTAGGTCAGGGCACCTGTTTTGTTCCACAAAAAGTGATTACAGTCAGAATTAAACCTTTAAGTGTGAAGAGGGATTTTTTGGGAAGGGGTTTAAGAGGAGTAATCGTGATCCCCTTGTCAACACAACAAAAATATACCCTTATTGTAATAATATTTATTGGGGATTAACAACACTTTTGACAGCCAGAGTCACCTCATGTCGGAGTTTTATGGGCGGAGGAAGCTGGGGTATCTGGAGAGCACCAAGGTGCAGCAGCAAGCAACTACCAGACTCCCCAACATACTTACTCTGCACCAACAGGATTAGTGGCAGTAACTTCAGAATCCCCAAGGGACTAACTCTGCACATGCAGGGTTAGCACTGGTTGAAGGCAGGTGCACCATCGACATGCAATATGCCCGAGTACACAGTGCTGTTGTGCACCCAAATGGGTAATCAGTATTAATTGACTTACTGAAGGACACAACACAGTTACAGCTGGTCAGGAGCCTCGGTTTGAAGTTCAATGTTCTAACAACTAAACCACCACACTCCTGCCCTTATTTTAACCCTTTACCCAACGTAACGGCCAAAACCGGCCAGCGCTATTCTCAAAAATCGCCAATTAATTTTCAAAATATTTTCATTTTTTGTCTCAAAAACATAGGTTATGCCCCCTCGTTGGAACAAGCTCATCGAGCTCGTTCCAACGAGGGTTCATAACCTATGTTTTTGAGACAAAAAATGAAAAAAATTAGTTATTCAAGAATTTTTTTTGCAAGTGTCGTCTGCTTTTCATGTTAGGTAAAGAGTTAACCCTCTGCACTCTGATGTCAAAGTACTAAAATTTCATGCAGCAAAGTTTTCCCATAATGCAACAAGGAGTTTAACCAATTTAATCTTGTTTGACAGAGCTCATTGAGCTCTGTCAAACGAGATTAAATTGGTTAAATTCCTAGATGCATTATGTGAAAAATTTGCAGGTTAAAATTTTGATATGTAGACATGAGAGTGCAGAGAGTTAAGAAACAAAAGATGGAAAACAAGGATTATTCTCTCGAACACAGAATAACGTGCAAACAACTGGAAATAAAATATAAGTAAAACATATCTCACCTTATGTACTTCACTAAAACCCCCTTTCCCCAACATGCTTAACAATAAATATCGATCATTTAAAATTGGATGGTCTTTAAACCTGAAAAATACAAACAAAAACTTTGAGTTGCAAATGAAGAAATTCATTGTAAGAGCACTGTGCTGAAATGGTCGAGAGCCAATTTATTTTTCAAAGGTGATTTGTCTAAAAAGTGCAAATTTTTATTACGGTCAGAAATGCATGCTCAATTTTTTAAATATTCCGAAATCCGATTGTAATACAATCCAAATGACTGCCTTTTGACATCAATTTTCTTCTCTAACATACACACAACAATGTGTGATTTCAGATGACCAAATTTCTTTAGAAATTCTTATCAAAATTCATGTCTCAACCTATTTTATAAGTGGTTGAGGACTATAAGCCATTACCTTGGCTCCATTGACAACTGCCAAAAGGACACTTAGTGGCTTTACACTGTATCCTTTAGCTTGTATGGTTTTTTTTTTAAATTGCTTGTTACAATTTATTGGAAAAGTTTATCTTCTAACAAATATTGTGAAAATGCGATTTGCAAACACAATATTGTACAATCTTTTGGAGAATGATGCCTTTCATTTTTGCAAATGGGGCTCTTTTCAGTGTAAATTCCATCAAGATGGACTCTGAAATATGTGAAATGCAAATCATTCCAAAGCCTATTCAACTTGGAATATTTAAATTTTCTTCTCTGAGTTCATTATGTTTAACAAGCCAAACATTAACTGTTGCAGATTTGTGGATCAGATAAAACAAGTATAAATTTGAAGACAAACTCCTAAGTTGACATCTTGTGAATTGCACTGCATATCAGACAGAAGGAAATAATAGAGAAAGAAGAATAACTGTATTAAAAGGACAATAAGCCACAAAAAAAAATAAGTTGCCCATTTCATAAAACAACAATATTCGTTATGTGAAAGTACCCTTATGTTTCATATATCATGCGAATGTGCTCATATTGATTTAATATATTAACTTGAAGGTGAGAATTTACTGGCTCTATCAAAAATAGTTTTTCATCCTGATCTTGTTACCTGATCACTTCAGAACTTACTAGCACAGGCCGCACAGCGCAATTTTCCACATTCGTCAAAATTAGGTCTCAGAGAAAGACAAATGTGAAGTCTGTATACACTTTTTTCTATTTATAGCATTATGAGTTTATTTGTCCTGAAATGGTTAACCGGATAATTGGTTTGGAACCAGTTGGCTATCTAACCAATTAGAAAAATCGTCAACCAGTCATCCGAAATACTGATAGTGATCGTCATTCCACGTTTAAAATGTAGCAAATCGGCTGCTTTTCCTTTGTGATAGATTACACATTGAAGCTGCATTGTATATATTGAGAAATAATAGACTTTGGCGTTCAAGACTTCATTAATGATCGGCAGTTTTCGTGGGTAATGAGTAATCGCAAAAACTATTCCATAGTGTGTATACAAATGAACATTGTCGAGTACTCGACAACGTTCGTTTGTATACATACTACGGAATAGTTTGAGAATACTGCTTTCCGATTCCTATGGTTTTGATCCCATAATCAGTGAAATAATGCCCATGGATAACCAGATATTATCCGGTTATACCTCTCGGTTAGTTGGTCACAAAAATGACCAAACCATTTCAGCCCTAGTGTTCATGAAAACTATCTCGGTTTGCAGTTTTCAATACTCGTTCTGTGGGTTTTATTTGAAGCATAACTGCACTTTATTGGAAAACATACGAAGTGTTTGATCTGATAATGCCCAGTTAGTGCTAAAATAATGTACAGTTGTTTGTGGTGATCAAATATTTAGAATGCGGCGGATGTATTCAATTATTTTGGCGTGTATTAGAAATTATAACACACAGATTTCTGTTTACATCGGATCACTTCAGGCAAATTCATCGAAATCTTTGCAATGTAGTATCTTTTGCAAATTTGTCAGCAATAAAGTTTTTTAATCCCGGATTTAAGTAATTTCTTGTTGCTTCTGATGCCCAACACTTTGCACATAAGAGATTTTTTAACATACCTTTTCACATACAAGCAAAATCTGAGCGTTGATATTTTTTAAAATTAACAGCTTACTGTCCATTTAATTTCATAACAAATAAAAATGCAGCTTAAATCAAACTCACCAACAGTTTGGTGCTCTGATGTAAGACAACATGCACAAATAGTTTTGAGGTTTTTAAGGCCCCATAAAGTAGATCTTCTATTTCTCTGGACATTTTTTGTAAAATTGCATGTGGGTGGGCAGTTTTTTATTTAATTTTTGTCATTATTTCTTAGCCACCGAAAGTTCATTTTCTTGGTTTGTTTTATGTTTCAGGCCTCATAATCTACAGAATAGCAAGGGCGGTGGTGTATTTCGTTCCTTGAGTGCAAGAAGACTTTGCACTCAAGGGACAAATTTATCAATTTTATTATCTTTGGTAAAATATCAGACATAAACCATTTAATTTTTAATTTTTTTAAAGTTTGCATTGGCTATAAAGAGAGAGCATGTGGCAGCCAAAAGGACCATGTGGGGGGTCTGAGAAACAGATTTTTAACTTTTTTTTGCCTATAAGTTATTCTGGACATTGACACAACATTGTCTGACTGCTAAAGAATAGGTCAGGTAAACAAGGCATATCAAGATATCTAGTAGTTGCACCTGGTAGAATAAAATGACATTTACGAAGTTAATACTTTATCCAACACAATTAGTGACACATCCTCCCAAGTTAATGGGTAAATCACACACTGCACTGCAGAGGTCTTCCAACTTCACTGCAGTTAACCCTCTGCAAACTCTTGTCAAGATATCAAAATTTCAAGCAACAAATTTTTTCCCATAAAACAAGTAGGTATTTAACCAATTCAATCTTGTTTGACAGAGCCCAATGAACCCTGTCAATCATGATGGAATTAACTGAATTCCCAGTTGCATAATACAGGAAAAGTTTTTTTCTCGAAATTTCAATATTTCAACATCAGCGGGCAAAGTTTTAATCACACACAACAACACCATTACTGAGAAATCATGGAGAAGCAAGTTCCTATGAAGTGAGCTAATAAGTTAAGACAGTGGGAAAATAAATTAGAATTTCATACCTGGAATTGTCTTCACTGTGTATTCTTTTTAATTCTCTAATATGTAAATTTCTTTCTCTTTCTAATTTTTCTAATTCTAATTGTAAGTCTGAATCTTCCTTTTTCAAAGAAGCCTGTCGTAATTTCAAGATTTCATCTTGTTCATACCACTCAGACACAGTTAACCTACAAAAGCAATACACAAAAAATGTAAATTCATCTACTCTTCTTGCCATGTTGACCGCACTCTTAATCCTTTACCCAACGCAGACGATATCAAAATTTATTATTTTAAATATCATTTTCTGAAATTTTTCAAACAATTTCAACAAAACCATATCATGTGACTCCTCGTTGGAACGAGCTCGTTCCAACGAGGGGTCACATGATATGGTTTTGTTGAAATACTTTGAAAAATAATATTTTTTCAACTGCTGAATTTGCATATTACGCGGGCGGATGCAGCCGATTCGTTGGGTAAAGGGTTAAATGAAGGTGAGATGTTTTAACCCTTTACTTAATAAATCAGCCACATGTGCCCACATAATTTTCAGTTGAAAAATCGCGACATCGACGGCGTAGCTGCGATGGGTGGTGCAATCTCACAAAATTCTAAGTTCATCAAGGGCCATAACTCCAAGAAAAATATTTGGAACAACACATGCATTGAACTACACTTTCAACAGGCAGGGTCATACTGTGTCAGAGTTTTTTACAGGTGGAGTATCCAGAGAGAACCAACAAGCAGCGGCAAGCAACTGTCAAGATTCCTCAACTTACTAACTGGACAAGCAGAGTTGGCAGCAGTCAAAGGCAAGTGCACTATCAATGTGCAGAATACATTAGCACATAGCGGCAACGTGCCCCCACATGGGCAATCAGTTAAATGTCTTGCCCAAAGACACAATGCAGTTACCACTAGTCAGGACTGAACAGCAAACTTTTTGGGTTGAAGTCCAATGCCCTAATTACTGAGCCACCATGCTCCCAATATGAGATGCTGAAATATTTCTTTGAGTTGCCTAGTGTAGGCAAGGAGAACCCAATTACTGTGTTCTCAAAATAAATTTATGCAGTTGTTTATTTATGGAGGTTTAACAGGCATGCAGATTTCAACAGTTTCCCACAAATTCTTTAGCATTTTGCTTTTCATCAAGGGGAACTTGAAACACACTAAAAGTTTTCTAAGAATAATTGTATTACAGTTAATAATTGTATTACAGAAAACCTGTCTTGAGAGACCACTGTCTTGAGAGACCACCTGTCTTGAGAGACCACATCTACCAGGCACCGATTGGTTTTACTCTATAATAGACCTGCTGTGGGAGACCACCTGTCTTGAGAGGCCACTGTGACCTGGTACCACCTTGTATTTTTATGCCATAATGGACCTGTCTTGAGAGACCGCCCTTTTGAAGACTGAAACCATGACAAAAACTTTTTACCTGTTCTGGAACTGGAAAATCCATTGTGGTTATACTAACATAATTAAAAGTATTAAAAGCTCTTAATTGGGTTTCAATTGCTAACTCATTACAGATTGAGATGTTTTTATAAGACCTCTGTGAAAAGATTAGGATTATTGCTGAATAAACAATTTCATACGTACCTGAAATGTGACAGATAGGAATAAAAATAAATTTATGTTGAAAATCTTTTTGTAACAAATTGAAATGGACTGTTATAAAAATTAAAAAAATAAATTAGTGTTGAAAATCTTCAAGGAAGATTTTCAACACTAATTTATTTTTATAATTTTTATAACAGTCCATTTCAATTTGTTACAAAAACTTCATAAAAAAAGAACAACTACAAAGTAATTACAAAAATCCTTTCTTCTCCATTTCTGAATTTTGTGGTTGGTTATTCACTGACTTGAGAAAACCTGAAACCTGTTATGAGAGACCACCTGTCTTGAGAGACCACTTTTGTGTGGCCCAAAGAGCGGTCTCTCAAGACAGGTTCTACTGTAATTCAATTCAATTCGACTCAATTCAGTTTATTTCACAGCATACTAATACAAACATCGAGGTGAAAAAAACAAAGTTACAAAATCACAGACAGATGTATACTGTGGGGAATGACATAGTCTTACGACGGTCTTCCTGTCATCCCCTGGAAAATCTAATAATGTGAATTAAAAGAACAGAATGGCAAATGTTAAAGTTAACTAAAGTATATCTGAAATATATTATTTATCATCAATGAAACTGATCTGATTCATAACAGTTAACAACATTGTTCTCGTTTTGACAATCTTTGTCCACTCAGATTGTTGAGCATGTGTGTCACCAACAGTTTCTGATTCATAATTACCACAATCAAATGCACACAATGTCAGTGTTTTGACAACAAAATCAGTGAAAACACACACATGAAACTGTATCACTGAAAACAAGAACAAAATCACTTTTTATCACTGAAACTGATGATTAGGGGAAAATATCTTTGCTAAAATGCAAGATATGTTCTTCTGATTTCACAGTGCTCCGTGCAGATCCAAAGAGAAAATGTGTTTTCACACTAACAGCTTTATTTATAATCAAGGTTTAAAGACATTTCATCCCAATCAATTCAATATAGTTACCTTCCTGAACAATACGTTTCACACTTGGACAATTTGCGCCTCCAGAATCAGAATACAAGAGAAATGAGAAATCGGAACAGGCAAGTTTTTTTAACTCGCTCGTGATATTATTGCAAAAGACCTGCATGGAAAATATTAGTCAAATCGGAGAACGTTTATTCAGGTTATTGCACCAACAAGCTCAAAATTCGTAAAAATTTACTAATTAAGGCCCATAACTCTAACTCACGTGAGACATTATTGCAAAAGACCTGTATGGAAAATATTAGTCAAACAGAAGAACATTTGTTTAAGTTATTGCGCTAACGAGTTTAAAATTCATAAAAATAGACAAATTGAGGCCCATAACTCTGTAAAGAAAAATTGGGCCAGACCAGTTTACAAACTTGCTTGAAATATCATTGCAAAAAACCTGTATGTCAAATATTAGTCAAATCAGTGAATGTTTGTTCAAGTTACTGCACTAACAGTGTGAGGATGGCTGCCCGTCCGGATGCACACTGACCATCGCCAAACCACAGGTCTCGGTTGTTAACACAACTCAACTGTATCAAATTTCAACGAAATTTGAGCAGTAATGTTAAGTTGTAACGTGACCAGACATCGGAGTGCGGATGGACAGATTATGGATGGACACACAGATGGCGCAATCCAGTATACCCCATTTTTGAAAAAAAATCGCGACATCGACGCCGTAGATGCGACGGGTGGTGCAATTTCATAAAATTCTAAGTTCATCAAGGGCCATAACTCCAAGAAAAATATTTGGAACAACACATGCATTGAACAGTGGCTAGCCATCAATAAGATACACTTACATGTCAAATATAAAGTCATTCCATCAAGTATTTCAAGTTATTGAGTTTTGAAACTCGTTGGTCACAGACAGACCGACAGACAGACCGATATTGCCACTGACAGAGCTGCTAGTCGCAGCTAAAAAGTGGGTGTATAATTATCGTACCACACTGAAAATCAAACCTGTCAGGTATATTGTCTACATTAGGCTATATTCCAAGTTTGGTTAAAATCGGACACCTATCACTCAAGTTACCATCCAGAAACCAATATCAAATGTCATGTCTTCTTAGTCAAAAAAGAGCCATAACTCTGCCACAAAATATCGGACAAAGCCCACTATCAATCCCAACCTGGATTATGTGGTTATAAAGCTATGTATAAGATTTTGTTTAATTTCGTTCAGTCAAACTAAAGTTATCGTCCAGAAACCATATTTTGGGACGCACGCCCAGGTGGATGGATGGGCGGACACTTAATTTCCCTCGCCAAATTGCATAATAAAAACAGAAGCAACAAAACACAACAAAATTCTTCACAGATCTGCTTTTATGTTAGTAAATTTATGTAGAAACAAAATAATCTCCACAAAAATTGCTTTCATGCATTCCCTCTCATTCCATATGCAAGAATTTGTTCACCCACAATATCATTTACCATTATCATAGGGACCTGCGAACCTTCGATTATTCGATTCGATTTCGAATCCTTGCAGCTATTCGATTCGATTCGATGCTGGTGTCATGGGTTCGAAATTTTTGAATCTCGTCGGACTAGGTCGGGAAAACCTTTTTCACACCACTGTGCCGATACGTGTGTTTCTGCTCCGATAATAGGCTTGCGATCACGTTCGTTTATCAGTTAGTTAGGCACGTGCATCGGAGTAGCACCCCCACCCACCCCCATCCGGTAACATTCCTGTTATAATATAACCTCGCAACTTGGTCTTAAATCGGCATGCTCGCATGATCGCATCGCATATGCATTATGCACACCACTGCGTGTTACGGGAGTTCGACGAAACCAGCATGTTTTACAGTAAAGTGCAGTATAATAGAATTACCCCCCTTACATTGCAATTTGCAATGAAGCGGTCACACGTTTACATAAAGACGCCGACACGGGATGTATATAAAACGGAGAGGTCAATGTGCGTTTATATGCGTCATGAATCACTCGTGATTAAAGATCAGGGGAAGTTGGTAACAGCAGTTATTGTCGATACATGTGATGACCCAATGAAGTTGAATGAACGTACCAGAACAAGCTAACTTATATGATATACCAGGCTGCAGAATTGCGTTTCGTTTAGTTTGAATGGTTTAATTTAGCTTTCGATATTTTAATTCACGCGTGACGTGTGTTTACAAAAGTTCAGTATGGCCAAGTATGTTTCCGTTTCCCGCCAGTTATCACCGCCGGTCTATTATCCAAAAATGCCAATGATCCTACGGCACCCGAAACAACAATTGTCAGCATATACAAGATCACTATTCGATATTCGAGATTCGATTCGAAATCCTCGTTCACATTCGATTCGAGACAAAATTTGATATTCGCAGGTCCCTACATTATCATCTTTGCAAATAAATGGATCATCCATGAAAGCAAACAATTATGGCTCAGACACAACCAGTTACAAATAAAGACATCTTTGTTGAACTATCCTGTTGATAACAGACAAATTAGGTAGGCAGTGGTTTCTAGTCAAGTTTTGGCTGCCTGTCAGCCCATAGCCTCCTATTCAGGCTCACGTTTTTGGCTAAACTGGTCAGTTTTCAAACCCATGAGTTAAGAATTGAAACTGACACACACTTCATTTGCTCATAACATTAATTAAATGCAGTGGTGAAAGGTTATATGTAATTCCTGATGGCTTGTTAACATATTTGAAATGTTTTCCTCACCCAAAAGGTTGTTAGTGGTTTTTTATTGCCTGGACCAGTCTTTTTTAAGGATAAAAACCAACAATATGTTTGTTAGGCCCCACAAAGTAGATCTTCTGTTTCTCTGACCTTTTTTTGAAAATAGAGTTTTTTATTTTTGTAATTAGTTCTTTGCCATCAAAATTTGATGTTCTTGGTTTGTTTTATGTATTTCATCCTTTTAGTACAAGAAGGGTCAAATTTATCAATTTTATTAACTTGGGTAAAATATCAGACATAAACCATTTAATTTTCATATTTTTAAGTTTGCATTGATTATAAAAAGAGAGCACGCAGCAGCCGAAAAGACCATGCAGGGGTGGGGGGAGGGGGGTTGCTGAGAAACAGATTTTTAACTTTTTTAGGCTTTAATTGAATATTTTTATGGCAAAATATATAACTTTTACATACAGAGATGCTTCACTGGTAAAGTGTCCAACTTTTAGCTACAGAGACTTACATTTTTTCACCGGGTTTCAGAAATCCTTCCGCTGACTTTGATGCTTTGACTGTTGCAGTCATTGGAGGTTTTCGTTTAAATAATGATTTTCTTTGTTTATCTATATCATCTCTTTCTGAAGCAATTCTTTCTTGTTGCCTGAAAAAGAAGTTCCACATTATACAACAATTCATTCTACAAAATGAATAAAGAACAATGACTTCTTCCTTCCAGAAGTTGAACTGAATACTTCCATTCAGCTCTTTTATAAGAACAGAAAAATAAACAAATTGTCCTAAATTTTGGAGAACCCTACAAGGGCTGAAATAAATATTTGAATATCCGTTCATGGAGGACAATACTTTTGTGTGCCCACAATTCCCATTACACATATATTGGTTAGGCCAAATAAAAAAATGTGTTTGGTTCTTGAGTAATTACTTTTCAAATCAATGAGGGAAGGAGGTTTTTATTTTTAAGTTTTGTTTGGTTTAACCCTCTGCACAGTGATGTCAAAATATCAAAATTTTAAGCTGCAAAATTTTCCCACAACTAGGAATTTACCAAATCCAATCATTGACAGAGCTCGAAGAGGTCTGTCAAACAAGATTGACATGGTTAAATATTTGTTACATTATGGACAAAAATTGCATTCTGAAATTTTGACACCAGTGTGCACAGGGTTCATAAAGAAATCTCAAATACAACTGTGTTAGTTATAATTATGCATGTTTTTTGAAAAACAAATACTTTCAAAATAATATTGGAAGTTATTGAGTGCAGAACAAAGCAAACTGGATGTTTACAAAACAATTATAGTAAACATACACTACACTTTATTATAATTTGTTTAGAGCCCTGCAAAGCTTTGGGATTCGATTCGATTTTGAATCTTAAGTTGTTATTCAATTCGATTCAGCTGCACGATTCGTTTCCGTTCGAATCTTTTCACTGGAAAAAAGCTTGGCAACAGTCATCTTCGTCTTCTCACAATTTGAAAAGATCTGGTGGAAATTGTACATAAATAATATCGAAAATAAAGACTGAGTGCACTTTCTGTTATCAAAACAGAAACAACATCTGTCCCCATGCCACCAGTCTCACTGGACACTACCACTGTTGAAAGAAAATTTAAAGTTTTCAGGCAATATCAACGATGAGCTGTTGCTAGCGGCTAGCCTTGTGCAGTGCCTAGTACCGATGATTCTCGAACCCATTTCTGTTTTTGAACTATAATCCTTACTGGGTAATATTCCAACTACATCACCAAGGCATGCTTCGAAGAAGGCATGCCTTGGTGATCGAAGAAGGCATGCCTTGGTGATGTAGTTGGAATATTTTATCAGTCAGGACTTGAGCCACCACTGTCAGAACAAATCAGGTTTACAGGATCCCTCCCCCATCCCTTCCCAGTCAGTCATCTTCTGATTCAATTCGAGATTCAATTCAAATACGAATAACAGATCAGGTTCGATTCGAAGAGAAAATGGGTGATTCACAGGGCCCTAGGTTTGTTGAACATGTGCAAATACATAAACATCATTCAAAAAAGGTAAATTTTCAATGCCTCATGATTTCATACTTATTTTGGAAGACACCGCAAGCCCCCTAGAAATGTGCAACTCTGTGGCCATCCAAAACACTGTTGTGAGAACTTAGTTTTAACACACTTTTGTCTACAACTCTCAAGAAAGCTCACCTGTGACCATCTAATTACCGCATCCATCAATTCATAGGCAAACTAGTTAGGTGGACATATTACTTTTTACTAAACGGGGGCAAAAAGAACTACTTTTTTAAGTGCTTGTTGGTACACCCTGGATTTGAGGACATTCAAGGAAGCACCAAAGCAATTATCACATCACTGCATTGGTCAGTTTGCAGAAAAAATTGATAAAATTCACCTGAGTACTAAGTTTGGTTATACTTAGTCTGCTTAGATTTTGCCAGAGGTTCAATTTAACCCTTTACCTAACATGTAAAGCAGACGACACTTACAAAAAAAAAATTCTTGAATAATTCAATTTTTTCATTTTTTGTCTCAAAAATAAAGGTCATGACCCCTCAATGGAACGAGCTTGACAAGCTCGTTCCACTGAGGGGTCATAACCTATGTTTTTGAGATAAAAAATGAAAAAATAATGAAAATTAATTGGCGATTTTTTTGAATCGCACTGGCTGGTTTTGGCCGTTACGTTGGGTAAAGGGTTAAGACTCAAATGTAAAAATTAACATGCAGGAAATGGAATCAAATGCTTGAAGTAGCTCAACATTATATTAATCAGGTGAGCTAATAATGGTAATGACTCAAACTTACTTCAAAACATCTGTGAAAGCCCAACCATCCACCCAGTTTTCCACAAAAGTAGCACCTTGTCTTTGTGTAACAAACTGTCCTAATCGTAACCTATTTTCCATACTTTTCTGCCGTGTTGACTTTTTAACTAGTTGGCTCTGAAATTATAATAATCAATAAATGACATAAAATATGAGAAAGAAACAACACCTCTATCTGTAACCATTTCACATACTTGTGTAAAATTCCAAATGTGTATGTCTTGGAGCAACCAAAAGCTTGATAACTGTTCTAAATAACAAGAGCGCACGTATCAATGAAGCAATACAATGTCCCCAACCAGACTAATGAGCATTAATAATTATACAAATGTTGTAACCTAGATGTGATCAGCATGAATTCCGGTGAAGCATTTCCAAAAAAAGTCCGGAAAACTGATATTTTGGCGCTTTTCCATATTTCCAAGGATCTAACTCCTACAAGAATAATGCAATCAGCATGAAACTCATACTTGTTTTGTAAGTCATCGTTCTATAGTAGGTTACTAAGAATGAAATCATTCGGTTGAAGCATTTCCAAAAAAAGTCCAGAAAACTAAAGTATAACTGACAGACTGACTGACGGATGGACAGAGTTCAAATGAAACTTGATCTGTAAGTGATCGTTCTATAGTAGGTCACCAAAAATGAAATCATTCCGTTGAAGCGTTTCCAAAAAAAGTCCGGAAAACTGATATTTTGGTGCTTTTCCATATTTCCAAGGGCCATTTTTGACAAAAATGGAAGAAAATCGATAGCCCCCATCTAGAGGTCACCCCAAACAAGCATGCCAGGTTTCAAAACAATTAAATGTGCCCTGTAGGGTGTGCCAAAGGGAAATATTGTGGTCTGACTAAACTGAGTTCTAAGAATGTTGCCAACGGCAACATTTTTTGACAGAAATGGAAGGAAATCGATAGCTCCCATCTAGAGCTCACCCCAAACAAGCATACTACGTTTCAAAGAGATCCGATAATAAATGTGCCCTGCAGGGTATGCCAAAGGGAAATTTTGATGCATAACTGCACTAAGTTCATCGTTGCAACATTTCTTGGCGGATATCGAAGAAAATTGACAGCTCCCATCTGGAGGTAACCCTAAACAAGCATACCAAGTTTGAAACCGATCTGATCAAAAATGTGCCCTGTACGGCGTGGCAAAGGAATATATTGATGCCTGACTAAACTAAGTTCAAAGGTCGTTGCCAGCAGCAACATTTTTTGACGGAAATGAAAGAAAATCGATAGCTCCCATCTAGAGGTCACCCCAAACAAGCATGCCAGGTTTTCAAGCAATCCAATCATAAATGTGCTCTGTAGGGTGTGCCTACAGTTCTAAGAACATTGACAGAGGCAACATTTTTTGACAGAAATTGAAGAAAATCGATAGATCCCATCTAGAAGTCACCCCAAACAAGCATGCCGAGTTTCAAAGCGATCTGATTATAAATGTGAACTGTGAGGTGTGCCAAAGGAAATTGTGGACGTACGTACGTATGCCGACAGACGAGAAGTGATGGCAATAGTTCAGCTTGACTTTGTCAAGTTGAGATAAAAATGGCATTGACGCAAATTGAGTAGAAATACAAATACAGGTTTGCTTAAATCGTTTTTTGGTTATTTTGAGGTATGATCCATGTATTATCCATACTTTCACGACAAAATATAAGTACAGAAAACAAGTATCCTGAGCATTCATTAAACTGGATGGATGCTAGAAGCTACTATCCTGGCTCTATTGAGAAGTGCTGAAAGCTGCCATAGTGGCTTTATACTGTATGCATTATCTTGATATTTAGATAGCTGTGGAATAAAAAATGTTATGATAAAAGAAATTGGTTTTGTTAGAATTTATTGGAGTGCCAACAGGAACTCACCAATAAATTGTAACAAATCAATTATAAATGAACAAAATCTCACCTAACCCCCTTCACACTGATGTCAAAATACCAAAATTTCAGGAAGCTGTTTTTTCCCCATAATGCATCTAGAAATTTAACCAATTCAATCTCGTTTGACAGAGCTCAATGAGCTCTGTCAAACGAGATTGCATTGGTTAAATTTCTAGTTGCATTATGGGAAATTTTTTCTGCCTGAAATTTATATATTTTGACATCAGTGTCTAGGGAGTTAACCAATGCTCCCTTTGCTTGCAGCAATAGAATCTGCAAAAAAAATATTCATGTTACAAATCATATTTTAACAAGACCAATACCGGGTCTGGACCTGCGTCGCTGCATGCAATTGAATCGGCAAACAGGAAGTGGCTGCACAGCAGATCTGAAAATTGCATACACGATACAACTGATCATTATCAGGCTCCAGATGAAATATAAAATCAATCCCTTGCATAGAAGCCGAGAAAAGTTTGACGAAAAATTTCAATGTTCAGTGGGTACAGTGAAATTTCAAAGTATCGGCAAACAGGAAGTTGCTGCACGGCAGATCTGAAAATTGCTTACATGATACAACTTATCATTATGAAGCAGCAGACCAAATATAAAATCAGTCCCTTGCATGGAAGTCGAGAAAAGTTTGACGAAAAATTTCAATGTTCAGTGGGTACAGTGAAATTTCGAAGTATCGGCAAACAGGAAGTTGCTGCACGGCAGATCTGAAAATTGCTTACACGATACAACTCATCATTATGAAGCAGCAGACCAAATATAAAATCAATCCCTTGCATAGAAGCCGAGAAAAGTTTGACGAAAAATTTCAATGTTCAGTGGGTACAGTAAAACTTCTAGGTATCGGCAAACAGGAAGTGGCTGCACGGCAGATCTGAAAATTGCTTACACGATACAACTCATCATTATGAAACAGCAGACCAAATATAAAATCATTCCCTTTCGTAGAAGCCAAGAAAACTTTGACGGAAAAAGTGTTTCGGACAGATGGACGGACAGACTGACGGACGGACAGATGGAGTAGAGCGGTTACTAGACCTGCTTCGCCGATGGCGACGCAGGTAAAAAAATAATTCAGCACTGTACCAGTTAAAAGGTAATGTATGGTAATGTGATTTTCAGTTTTCAAACAACTATCATCAACATTGTATATTTTTGCTTTGGGCCTAAAAAAATAAAAAATCTGTTTCTCAGGCCCTCCCGCATGGTCCTTTTGGCTGCCGCATGCTCTCTTTTTATAACCAATGCAAACTTTAAAAAAAATAAAAATTAAATGGTTTATGTCTGATATTTTACCAAAGTTAAAAAAAAATTGGTAAATTTGTCCCTTGAGTGCAAGAAGGCTTTGCAATGCTTTAGCATTGCAAAGCCTTCTTGCTCTCAAGGGATGAAATACACCACCGCCCATGCTTCTCAGTAGATTATGCAGCCTAAACCTACCAAGGACATGAAAATAATTACAGAAATAAAAAATAAAATAAAAACCCACCTGCCCGCATGAAATTTTACAAATAATGTCCTGAGAAACAGAAGATCTACTCTGTGTGGCCTTATTGTGGTTCTAATGCTTGTCCATCAACTACACCACTTCCTTCAAGTGAGTATTATTACTGAGAAAAAGAGGAAGATTGAAACGAAGGAATTTTGCAGTCATAGGACATATTTGAAGTAACAGGGAGTTTGATAGTCCCTTGACACAATTTATGGATCAATGTGTAACTACTGTGTTAATGTCATGTGGATCCCTATACGTGTATGGTGATGGAATCATGCTTGTACTAACTTGTGGAATAGAAGAAAGTAATGCTCTGTATGTTCAATGTGTCACTGAGGTGTTGTGTCCTCAGGTGAGTACACAATTGTCATACAAGTCAGGTATTGCCTATCTTGAGAAGGTAAAATAAATGCCAGTAGTGATAAATTTCAGATTCTGTTCATGGTGTTTCACATGGACTCCTACCTGTGAGTGGTAGTCTACATGCACTGAGAAGCAGGTTGGTCTCTTTTTTAATGCCGCAGTCAGTGTAAGCACTAACTCATTGCAGTTTTACGTCAATAAATCAAATAAATTTCTATGAGACTTCATAATGACAAATAAGGCACGAGTGCAAGTGGTGTGGAATTCCAAGGTTTGTCATCAGAATGCTTTGAGACAAAGGGCTTTCAGAAACAACAGGCCCATAGAGGCCTTAACTGCTCACCAGATAAAATTGTTTACAGAAGGATTCAAGTTCACATTAAGATCATATCTACATGTTATTATATAGTTAATATATAGTTAATCACTTTAGCTATCTGTTGGGTTAAATTTTTGGGGGCATAAAATCACTCAAAAAACTTCAAAATACATTTTGATGCAAAGAGAAAAAATCTCCCAGTGGACTCACTCTCTCCCGCCCCCCCCCCCCCCCCCCCACCACCAGGGAGAATGTTCATTTTTTTTCATAAAATCACTCAAAACCAAAACCCTCCCAAGCAAAAATAATATACTTTTGCCCAATGGATCCCCAGGTCCCCATACCCTCCTTCCCTATTTGATCAAAGTTAATCTCATATACTCACATTTATATCTAACTACAGTTTACCACAATCAGCTCTGTCACAATCTGACTTGAGGGTGTAAAGAAGAAGATTTTTTAAAGAATACTGAAGTAAGTTAAAATTTGGGATCCTGCAGGGAGCCCATATATGACCCAAGGCCCTTGATTTGAACAAACTGGAATCTGGACCTCCTAAGGTTGCAGCATATCAAATGTCAAAAGGTTCTGAATTGTGGATCTGAAGAAGAATTTCAAAGTATTCCTCATATTGCACAAAGTTAAAAAAAAAGAAGCCCAAATATGGACCCAGGGACTTGATTTTAACAAGTTTGAATTTACCCCCTCTCCTCCACCCCAAAGATGTTTTATACCAATTATCAGGCGATTCTAACTGGTAGATCTGAAGATGATTTTTAAATAAATTTCCTCACATTGCACAAAGTTAAAATTCATAGAGAGCCCAAATATGAACCAAGGCACTTGTTTCAAACAAACCTAAACCTGACCCCTCTAGGGATGTTGTATACCAAGTATCAAATGCTTCTAATTGGTGGTTCTGGAGAAGATTTTTTTTAATTTCTAGAGAAGATTTTTTCAATTTTTTCAAAAATGTTGTGGGTGCCAAGGGAATTTATGCCCCTTGTGGCGCCTCGTGGGCAACTTTATTTGAACAAACTTGAATTGACAAATGACAAGGAACATGCATATCAAATTTGGCTCAATTTGGCCCAATAGTTTATGAGAAGTCGATAATGTAAAGTTAATGCCAGACGGTCAGATGGACAGAAAGTGATTACTGAACAACCCCTTGAGCTTTGCTCTGGTGAGCAAAAAAGAAGAGACCTCAAGGGGCCTTAATCGCTCACCTGTTTAAAGAAGGATTTAATGTCACATTCAGCATCTATGGCTAGTCAACACAACAGAGCCCAAATATGTACCAAGGCACTTGATTTAAACAAAATGCCCCAAAGGCCAGTAATTGTTCACCTGACAAAACTGTTAAACAAATGATTTAAGGTCACATTGATTCAGCAATTACATGTTAATATAATTGAACTAATTTAGCTATGGAAGTTGGGGTGGGGGAGAAGGGTCTGTTGAGTGAATTGTTTTTTTTTTTACATCACTCAAAATCCTCCAAATCTTGTTCTCAAACAAAAAAAAATCCATTTTACTCATTAGAAACCCTTCTCCCCCATCCCAGGCCTCAAGTGTACTGGAGGGTACCAATTTGAACAATCATTAATCTTATGTACTCACATTTACATGTAACTAAAGTTTTCACAAACAGCTCAGTCAGGCGTGGGAGCAATTCATTTAAACAAAGAGAAAATTCTCCAAAGGGTTGTTCTGTGTTAAATTTCAAACCCCTCTCTGCTCATCAAAATCGGTCAAACATAACACTTTCAACAAACTTTAACTCTTTACCTAACATGAAAAGCAGACGACACTTGCAAATAAAATTCTTGAATAACTAATTTTTTTTCATTTTTTGTCTCAAAAACATAGGTAAGACCCCTCATTGGAACGAGCTCGACGAGCTCGTTCCAAAGAGGGGTCATAACCTATGTTTTTGAAACAAAAAATGAAAATATTATGAAAATTAAGTGGCGATTTTTTAGAATAGCGCTGGCCAGTTTTGGCCGTTACGTTGGGTAAAGGGTTAATCTGAGAGTCATAGTAATGTTATATACTAAATATCAAAAGATTTTGCCTGGTGGATCAATAGAAGAACTTTGAAAAATATGGATTCTATTGTGCCAAGTTAAAATTTGGGATCCCATATACAGCCCAAATATGGGTGCATGGATCTGATTTGAATCACCACACTAAGGATGTCAATACAATACACTTAAATGTGAGTCTTCCATGGAAGACATGTGTCGCCTGGCGTTTCAGACAGAATTCTAAGTGGAAAAGGGGCATAACTCTGGAAAAAATACAGCGGATCAAAAAATAAAATAGGAGGTGCACAATGCCATGATGTGATAAAGAATCACTGAAAGTTTCATCAAAATCCATTCATAGGTTAAAGAGGAGTGGCAGATAAGAGAAAGTGTGACGCGGATGACGCAAGACGAAAAAAGTAATCCCTATATGTCGCTCCCCACTTCATGGGGCGGCGACACAAAAAGAATCTGACTTGTGGATATGAAGAAGATTCCTCATATATATTGCACAAAGTTAAAATTTGGAATCCCATAGGGCGCCCAAATATAACCAAAGGGACTTGATTTGAACAAATTTGAATCCAAACCTCCCAAGGTTGCTGCATATCAAATATTAAAAGATTCTGACCAGTTGATGGATCTGAAGCTTTTTAAAGGAATTTCCCCATATTGCACCAAGTTAAAATGTTTGTTGCCACAGAGATCCCAAATATGAACCCAGACTACATTTGAACAAACTGGAATCTGACCTCACAAAGAATATTGCAATTTATTTATTTATTGGTGTTTAAATAGTTGAGAGCTACAATTCTTACACTGTGCAGTTGATGCTTGTATATTTTTTTTCAGAAGTTTTTCAAATAAAGTATGATTCATATATCTTGACTTTTTTACCCTTTCTTTCGATGAAACCCATCAACATGCATACATATTTTTTAAGGTAATTAAATTTTCTTCAAGGCTTCATTTTTTATTTCACCGTATATTGTATTAATTACAGATAACACAGGTAACTAATTAACAATAAAAATGGTAAAAATTGAAAACATAAGGGAAAATAAAGATTTTTGACTTTGTTGTTGTTTACTTTCCACTCCCAAAACATACCCTTTTATCAAAGGTAACCCTATTGGTTGATTGTGGTGCATAGTAGGTGTATAACAGGTATATTATCATTAACGAGCAAACAGTTACAGGTGTTGCAGATAACTAATTAGCAACCAGGTAAAAAAAATGAAGAAAAAAAAAATTATATTTTTTTTTTTTGTTTACTGGAGTCCCACAAGATACTGCCCTAGCACATATCCAATAACAAATAACAAATAGCACTAGCATAACAAGGGCAACGCCCCCGGTTCCCCGACTAAGATGGCAAATTCAAGGGAGCTGTGAGGATGCAATTTGTTCGCAGAGCATGGCCATTTTTTAACTTGACCTGTATTTCCAACCAATTAAACCACATACTTAGTTTCGTTTCAATCAAATGATCCAAAGTAAAGTTATCCGGACAAAACAAAAACCGTATTTTCTAAGTCGAAAAAGGGGAATAAATCCAGTAAAAATCAGTGGAGCGTGCCCATTTTCGAACTTGACCTGCATTTCCACCCAAATAAGCGGCATACTAAATTTCGTTTCAATCAAATGATCCTAACTAAAGTTATCATCCGGACAACACAAAAACTGTATTTTTTAAGTCGAAAAAGGGGAATAAATCTAGTAGAAATCAGTGGAGCGTGCCCATTTTCGAACTTGACCTGCATTTCCACCCAAGTAAGACACATACCAACTTTAGTTTCAGTAAAATCATCCAAACTAAAGTTATCTCCGGACAAGGGTGTGACGGACGGACGGACGGACGGACGGACGCATGCACGCACGGACAGATGGACGGACGGATGGACGGACAGACACTGCTGATTACAATAGTCCCCCGAAGGGTCGGGGGACAATAACTTTGTCATATTATGACAGGTAAATTACAGGTAAAATATGTGAATGAATCAAAAAAGTTGTAGGATAACAGGTTGTGACCCTGTCTGCACACTGCATGTGCTAACCTGCAGATACACACACAGTTCCTCCCCAAATATGTTGGATAACCACAAAAAAATTGGGTTATCAACTTATCTCTTATTTTTGCCAACAGTTCCGACACAATTTTATTGTGGTTATCCTACAACTTATATGAGGAGGTACTGTACAAGAATGGCACACGGTATGTGACCCAAAACGTCTACAGTAGAGGCCGAAACGTCCCACTCCCAGGGACGAAACGTTCAAGTGCCTTGAGAACAAGTGTAAGTATTCACAGAGCCTTCGTTGGGTTATGCACTCTTTCAAAATACACAAGACCCAGGAAAGTATGAGGGGTGGGGGTGGGGACGAACATCTCGAAATATTTTTAAATGATATATCTGAACGGCAGTGTAAAAGAACTGTTGCCAATTTACCTTGGATTCTGATGCCGGTACACGTGTTTGACACAATTTGTATTGTATTTGTAAACAAGACGGCTGGCTTGCTTCAATTAATTAAAAATATATCTTACATAATGTTCCTGGCATTGGGGAAGGGGTCCTTTCTTTGTGTTCTCCGTTGGACATGTCAATTCTACATTTTTAATGCATGAATAAATATGCGTGAATGAACGCCAAACAGGCACAACAGATTTGAACAGTGCAATGATGCCATTGCAAATTTCCTGCAAAAATTAACTCAGATTTCGACCTTCACTTCCGTCTGGATAATTCTCGAATTCTGTATTGTTTTTGATGAAATAATCCACCCCGTATCATATTTATTCGGATAACAATAAAATTTACTAAAATTATTGATTTTAATAACTTTTATAGACAAAACTTGTCTTGTTATTTACTGCTAAAATAGTCCAAAATATCTGGGACAGACATTCGCACGTGCGTTTCAACTTTCATTCTCCGAGTTTACAATTAAAAAAATTGTGACATCGACGCCGTAGCTGCGACGGGTGGTGCAATTTCACAAAATTCTAAGTTCATCAAGGGCCATAACTCCAAGAAAAATATTTGGAACAACACATGCATTGAACAGTGGCTAGACGTCAATAAGATACACTTACATGCCAAATATAAAGTCATTCCTTCAAATATTTCAAAAGTTATTGAGTTTTGAAACTCGTTGGTCACAGACAGACCGACCGACCAACAGACCGACAGACAGACAGACAGACTGACATTGCCACTTATAGAGCTGCTAGTCGCAGCTAAAAATGACAACTAAATCATCAAAACAGGATGTTCACGCAAGAATGCATCGTTTTATTTAACTACGGATGTATTAAAACTGACAAGGGGGTAAAATTATTTCTATCTCTTACAGAACACCCCATTCAAAAATTTTTGACAACAGCAAACAAACTTGGGTCAAGTTGGGGATTTCCCATTTCGTTTTTATGAAAAATTACGTGAAAATTAATCATTTAATTTAGCTTAACACAGACCATTGGTCATTTCCCGCATGCGCAATTTGGTGAACTTACCAGTGGTCAATCTTATATACACCAACAGTTTCAAACAGTGAGCTATTAATTGTGTTTTATATGTAAATACAAAGGTCAATAAAATCACATTAATGAAAGCCACGATCGTGGCTCCCCACACTTTACAGGAGAGCCACAATCATGGCTTCCCGCACCCAACCAGTTAAGGTCCATATTTTTGCACAATGGCTAATCATGACCACAACAGGAGTATTAACTCAAGACCAGGGGTGAGCGTTAATAAGCCATGTTGCCCATTTTAGAGAGGGTTTGCACCTCCAAAGCATTGGTGACTGGGTCATATTTTATCAGAAAAACACAGCCTGTTTACCACAGTAAACAGGCACTGCTTCACATCCCGGGTTCCCGCGGGGGAAGAATATTGCAAACCAAATATTGAAAGATTTTTACAGGTGGAAATGAAGAAAGTTTTTAAAGAATATTCCCCATATTGTACTAATTTCCTAAGTTCAAATTTGTCCTCGCCCTCCCCAATATGACTTTAGGAAATGGATTTTAAGAAACTTGAATCCTAAGGATGCTTTCCTCATATTCGACAGTTAAAAATAGGGTTCCCCTAGGGAGCCCAAATATGAACCCAGGGACTTGATTTGAACAAACTCTCTCACCCACTAAGGATGCTACAAACCAAATATCAAACAATTCTGACCAATGGATTGAAGATGATTTTTAAAGAACATCCTCATATTACATCAAGTTAAAATTCGGGATCCCACCAGGAGCCCAAATATGACTCAAGTGACTTTTTCAATAAGCTTTATAAATAAATTTCCTCATATTGCCTCAAGTTAAAAGTTGGGCCGCCACAGGGAGACCTAATATGAATCCAAGGACTTGTTTTGAACAAACCTGAATCTGCCCCTTCTAAGGATGTTGTATACCAAGTATCAAGTGATTCTGATTGTTGGTTCTGGAGAAAAAATTATTTTTCAAAATTTTTTTATGGATGTTAAGTGATGGCCCTTGTGGTACACCCTGTGGGCATGGCAACATTATTTGGACAAAGTTGAACTGACATATAAGAAACATGTTTATCAAACTTGGTTCTATTTGACCCAGTACTTGGTGAGATGTCGAGAATGTAAAGTTCCCACTGACAAGCCAGACAGATAGACTCATAGGCAACGATGGATGGAAAGTGATCATTAAAGCTCCCCTTGAGCTTTGCTAAGCTTAGCTAACAAACTTGAATCTGACAAACCCTCCTTCCACATCAAAGGATGCTGCAAATACCAAATATCAAGAGATTCCAAGTGTCTTAATGTCTTGCAAGACATTAAGACACTTGGTTCATATTTGGGCTCCCATAAGGAGCCTAAATATGAACCAAGTGTCTTAATGCCTTGCAAGACTGCTGAGTACCAAATATCAAGAGATTCTGAATGGTTGATCTGGAGAAGAATTTCAAAGTATTCCTCCTACTGCACCAAGTTGAAATTCAGGCTTGCATAAAAAGTCCAAATATGGACCCAGGGACTTGATTTAAACAATTTAAATTTGAACCCCCTCCACCAAAGGATGTTTTATACCAAATATCAGGTGATTCTAATTGGTGGATTTTTAAACGATTTTTCTCATACTGCATAACATTAAACTTCGGGCTTTGACAGGGTAACCAAATATGAACCCAGAGTTTTGATTTGAACAAATTTGAATCCGACTCCCGTAAGGAACCTGTATACCAAAAGATTCTGACTGGTGGTTCAAGAGGAAGAAGATTTTTAAAGAATTTTTCTTCTGTTGCACTAAGTTAAACTTTGGGCTTCCACTGCATGCAAAAATACTAACCCAGGATGTTGAATTGAAGAAACTTGTATCTGGTCCTCCTTACGATGATGTATATCAATATCAAAAGATTCTGATTAGTGGTTATGGAGAACATTTTGCTAAAAAAATTTTTTTTAGGCAATATCAAAATTCAGATTGGAGGTTCTGGAGAACATTTTGTTGAAAATTTTTTTTTAGGGGTACTAACAGATTTATACCCCCACCGGGGCTCGAACACATGGCAATTGACATATAATGAGGAATATGGATATCAAATTTGGTTCAATTCAACCCAGCAGTTTAATAATAGTCAATAAATGTAAAGTTCATGTCGGAGGGTGGATGGATGACAGGACGGATGGAAAGTCATCTCTAAAGCACCCCCCCCCCCCCCCCTTAGCTTGGATCTGGTGAGCTAACAACACCAAAAAATTATTTCACTGCCATAGGATCCACATTTTAATTAATACTTTGCATTTAGATCAGTGCTTATAAACACTGCAGTGTGGTTCACAACACATTTGATGTTGACAAGTGCTCTTGACATTCACCTATAAATTAAACATCATACTTAATCTGCAGTTGGTCAAAGTTTGATGAATACTGTTACGATCAAAAGAATATCATGGCCTATAATCAACTAAGATTCACAATTATTTGATGCCTACAATAAATGGGTGTGATAGATGTAAAGCAGACAAGTATTAGGCCCAAAAAAGGTAAGAGTCTGTTTTTCAGGCCCTCTTGCATGGCCCGTTTGCACTCTTTTTATAACCAATGCAAACTCAAAATAAGACGCCCCACAATTGGACTAAGAGTTCTGTGTATTGATCTAGAGATGTTGTATACCAAATATGAAAGGATTCTGACTGGTGGATCTGAAGATTTTTAAAGGTTATCAAATATATACCCAAACTTGAATCTGATACTCCCCCTCCCCCCCCCCCCCCCACACCACCCCCAGATATTTTGTACACCAAAGAAAGCATTCTGGCCGGTGGATCTGAAGAAGAGTTTTAAAGATTATCCCTCGGATTGCACTAAGTTAAAATTTGGGCTCCCATAGGAACATGGCTTCAACAAACATGAATCTCACCCCTCTGAGGATGTTGCATACCAAATATCAAAACATTCCGACTGCTGGATCTGAAGAAGATTTTTAAAGAAAATTCCTCATTTTGAACTAAGTTATAATTCGGGCTACCACAGTGAGCCCAAATATGAACCCAGGGACTTGGCTTGAACAAACTTGAATCTCACCCCCCTATGCATGCTGCATACCCAATATCATATTGACTAAGTTATAAATCGGGCTCTCACAGAAAACTCAAGTAGGGACACAGGGACTTGGCTTTAACAAACTTGAATCTCACCCCCTAAAGATGCTACACACCACATATCAAAACATTCCGACTGCTGGATCTGAAGAAGAAGATTTTTTAAGAAAATTCCTCGTTTTGAACTAAGTTGTAATTCGGGCTACCACAGTGAGCCCAAATATGAACCCAGGGACTTGGCTTGAACAAACTTGAATCCCACCCCCCTAAGCATGCTGCATACCCAATATCAAAAGATTCTGCCTGCTGGATCTTGAGAAGAAGATTTTTAAAGAAATTTGCCTGAAATGCACCAAGTTCAATTTTGGGCTCCTATACTGAGCCCAAATATGAACCCAGAGGGCCGATTTGAACAAACTTGAATCAGATCCACCCCACAATGTTGCATACCAAATATTAAAAGATTCTGACTGCTGGATCTGGAGAAGAAGATTTTTTTAAGAAATTTGCCTGAAATGCACTAAGTTCGAATTCAAGCTTCAATACTGAGCCCAAATATGAATCCAGGGGGCCGAATTGAACAAACTTGAATCAGATCCACCCACAATGTTGCATACCAAATATCAAAAGATTCTGAATGCTGGATCTGGAGAAGAAGATTTTTGAAGAAATTTGCCTGAAATGCACTAAGTTCGAATTCAGGCTTCTATAGTGAGCCCAAATATGAATCCAAACATATGAACAAACTTGAATCAGATCCACCCCATAATGCTGTATACCAAATATGAAATGATTCTGCCCACTTGTGCTGGAGAAGATTTTTTAGTAATTTCTTGAATATACACATGGTGCTATCAGAGTTATGCCCCCTATGGAGCCCCAAGTGGGCATGTCCATTTCATTTGAACAAACTTGAATTGACATATGGTAATGAACATCCAAAGCAAGTTTCGAGCAAATCGACTTAGCGGTTTCAGAGGAAAAGTCTTTTGAAAAATGTTCATGACGCCGGATGGACGAGATGACGGACAGCAAGTGATAAGTTTAGCTCCCTTCGGTGAGCTAAAAACTGAGCAAAAACCAAAAGTTTTCCTGAAATGAAACGGAAACAGAAATTATATCTAACGAGATGACGGACAGCAAGTGATAAGTTTAGCTCCCTTCGGTGAGCTAAAAACTGAGCAAAAACCAAAAGTTTTCCTGAAATGAAACGGAAACAGAAATTATATCTGAAAATCAAAAGTGCCCAGCTCTGGTTGGGTAACAAGTTAAGTAGACTGTACTGTTCATAAGTTCATCTTATCTCATAAGCTAAGAAGCAGAAGGAAGCTTATATTATGCACTCACCTTTTCTATTAATAATGATTTATTGACTTCTATACATTTTTGTAAATTTTCTTTATGTTTTTCTAATAATTTTTGCTGAGCCGTCAACTGCCGCCTCAATTCATCATTTTGCTGAAAACAATAAAATACAGTTGAAAGAAAGTGATAATTTAACTGCAAGGCACATCATGTTTCAATAACATTACAATATTATTACTTTTGTTTCCTTAACACTTTGATACTTTTGTAAGTGTTATTACGTACAAAATGTTTTGTTTAATTTAACCCTTTGATACTTTTGTAAGTGTTATTACGTACGAAATGTTTTGTTTAATTTAACCCTTTGATACTTTGGTAAGTGTTATTACGTACAAAATGTTTTGTTTAATTTAACCCTTTGATACTTTTGTACATGTTATTACGTACAAAATGTTTTGTTTAATTTAACCCTTTGATACTTTTGTACATGTTATTACGTACAAAATGTTTTGTTTAATTTAACCCTTTGATACTTTTGTACATGTTATTACGTACAAAATGTTTTGTTTAATTTAACCCTTTGATACTTTTGTAAGTGTTATTACGTACGAAATGTTTTGTTTAATTTAACCCTTTGATACTTTTGTAAGTGTTATTACGTACAAAATGTTTTGTTTAATTTAACCCTTTGATACTTTTGTAAGTGTTATTACGTACAAAATGTTTTGTTTAATTTAACCCTTTGATACTTTTGTAAGTGTTATTACGTACGAAATGTTTTGTTTAATTTAACCCTTTGATACTTTTGTACGTGTTATTACGTACGAAATGTTTTGTTTAATTTAACCCTTTGATACTTTTGTACATGTTATTACGTACGAAATGTTTTGTTTAATTTAACCCTTTGATACTTTTGTAAGTGTTATTACGTACGAAATGTTTTGTTTAATTTAACCCTTTGATACTTTTGTATGTGTTATTACGTACAAAATGTTTTGTTTAATTTAACCCTTTGATACTTTTGTAAGTGTTATTACGTACAAAATGTTTTGTTTAATTTAACCCTTTGATACTTTTGTACGTGTTATTACATACGAAATGTTTTGTTCAATTTAACCCTTTGATACTTTTGTAAGTGTTATTACGTACGAAATGTTTTGTTTAATTTAACCCTTTGATACTTTTGTAAGTGTTATTACGTACAAAATGTTTTGTTTAATTTAACCCTTTGATGCTTTTGTACGTGTTATTACGTACGAAATGTTTTGTTTAATTTAACCCTTTGATACTTTTGTAAGTGTTATTACGTACGAAATGTTTTGTTTAATTTAACCCTTTGAAACTTTTGTACGTGTTATTACGTATGAAATGTTTTGTTTAATTTAACCCTTTGATACTTTTGTACGTGTTATTACGTACAAAATGTTTTGTTTAATTTTACCCTTTGATACTTTTGTAAGTGTTATTACGTACGAAATGTTTTGTTTAATTTAACCCTTTGATACTTTTGTACGTGTTATTACTTACGAAATGTTTTGTTTAATTTAACCCTTTGATACTTTTGTAAGTGTTATTATGTATGAAATCAAACAGCACGTTGATACTTTGTGGTCATTTGTTTTGTTATCATTTTTCGATTTTTTTTTTCGAAGTTTTAACATCAAATTCCCATTTTCTCCCGAATAGTGTTCAGTGATAATCGTTGAGCCAAATGTTATCGCAGCTTAAAACACTAACATAATCCTGCTGTAAAGACTTCTTAACTGGTGGAGTGCTAGAAGCCACTATGGGGTTTTCAAAAAAAATTAGGATACCAGAGCAAAAGCCAACACTTTCCTTGCTTATATTTCATATTCAGTCAAACACAAATAATATTTTGTTTATACAAATTGTTTTATTACAAATTATTGGAGAGTGCATGTGGGCACTCTCCAATAATTTGTAATAAAACAAGTTTTGAATGACAAATTCAGACCAAAAATAATCCAGCCCTCAACCAGATAATCACTAATGTGCAAAACATCTTATTATTTGTACTATTACGACAATTGACGTCGCATTTTGAAAAACATTGAAGAAACTGAATTCCCAGTGACGTTTGAACGTCAGGATAATTAAAGTCTCAGAGGGTTAAGGTACCACAGTCAGGGTTCCTGTAAGGAAGGAGAGATAAAATTCTAAGGCTATTCAAGACCATTTCTTGACATTTTCAAGCATTTGTAAGAACCTGAGATAGCCATAATCAATGATTTTCAAGGCCTCACCTTCATTAGTCCTAACCAGGACCTTCCAGCCATTACTTCCTCCTCTTTCTTCCCTTGACGGGAAGAGGTGGTAACAACTGAAGTATCCTAGTTACAACAAAGCTACATATACAATACGATGAGGAGGATACCCAGACATGTTAACCTCCAAAAAATTTTTTCAGGGAAATGGCATGGACTTCAGGGAAAAGTTTGTGTTACAGAAAATGATGTATGCGCCCTCCCCCCCCCCCCCCCCACCCCCTTCCAAAAAAAAAAAATAGAACCAAAAATACGATGTCAAACTTAAAAAAAAAATTGGTCTCTTGCACTTCTACAATCAGTTCATGACTGTGGCACTAATCTGAAGAAAAATAATTTATCAAAAATGAGGCATAATTAACGCCCCCACTAATGTTCAGAAATTTCTATTGTTCAACTTCCAAAAATTTCTTACAGTTCTTCTACAATCACTTCATGGCTGCTCTTACGCAGCTATGAGTTTAAAGAAAGAAAAGTTAAAGAAAATTCTCATGAGTATAAAAAGGATCACTTAACAGAGGACCTCTTGAAAAATGTAAAAGTGACACAAAATTAATTTCTCTGTAAATCATATCCATTTTAATATCATTTTGCAAGAAATAATAATAAATAAAATATTAAAATAAAAACACTTCCAAAAGAGGCCTTTAACTTAGAATTAAACCAGAGTTGTCATCAGTTCAACTTCCCAAACACTGGCCCATTTGATTCAAAGATTAACATGAAAGAGAGAGGTGATTCCCAGACAGATATTTTTATCATTGGAAATAGATCATACAGGGCTCACAAATAGTTAAAAAATGTGATTGCCCGTTGGGCAGGCTTCTATTGAGATCTGGTTGGGCCCGGCATTAGGACTGATATTTGATTGCTCAATTTATGCACATTTCAATGTGAGTCGATCAGATATGACAACAAACGATATTTAACAACAGGTGTTGAAAGACAGGGACAGATCAAGATTAAGTTGTGCAAAAAAAAAGCCATCATGCGTCATGACAACTGACACGTTGGATATGGCATTGATTCAAATACAACCAGACTCCACTCGAGAGCATTACTGAACAATATCAAAATTTGCCCTGAATGTCACTGTGGGAGGTGTGAGTGTGTGTGTGCCTGTTGATTACAGTATCAGTGGGACAGGGCTAAACAGTACCGACATGGTGACCATTTGTTTAGGTTTGTTGAATACTTAAAGCGATGCGTTATTGACAACAAATCCCAGAACATGCCATCGATAATATCATAGATCAGAAAAGGAATTATGTCCCTGTTGACTGCTGAAGTTTATGAGCCGCCGCCACTGTCTGAAAAGTACTTCCCCTAACCAGCGGAACGTGTATTCAACCATTTTAACAGTTGTTTAATAATTAATTCCCGATCGTTTTTATATTTTTATTTTCTCAAAGAATTATCTTTTAAAATCGGACAGAAAAAATCTGGTTGCCCGTCGGGCAGAGGGAATAGCATTTTTGGTTGCCCGAGAAAATTTCTGGTTGTCCTGGGACGTCGGGCGGCCCTATTTGCAAGCCCTGTCAAAGGAACTTCCCCAGTATCTCACAAAATTCAAAGTTAAAATGGCGGCACCCATCAACTGAATTGTGATTTACGTTCTTTTTTCAATGTTCAAACAGTGTTGCAGTTTGTAAAGCAAAACTTGAGCACCCTTATTCAAATGCAGGAAAAATATAATTGAACACTATTAAAGGGGAATTCTCTGTTGAATAAAATGTTTTTTTACAAACCAAACATCTGAAGTTGTTGGTGATCAGGTGTTTGAAACTGGATCACGACAAATTGGCACAATGAAAACAGCTGATCGAGACGAATTTTAACTAGAGATGGTCTGTCGCCCGGTAAACCCCCACCGTGGCATATCGCCTAGTGTGGGTGACTGAAAAGGGGCATTCAATATTTCGAAGTAAAAAAAAAATCCAACATGGCTGCCAGCCGGCCATCTTGAATCCGATCGGGAAAAAGATTGTCATGCACTACTCATCATGTTGATCATTTTGGTGAAGTTTCGTGAAAATGCGACTAAAACTGTGGAAGTAGTTCATAGAGCTGAAACGGTTAAGCGATTAATCAATGATCAACATCTTGGTCGATACAAAAAATAATTGATCGATTAGGCCTAAAAAATAAAAAATCTGTTTCTCAGGCCCTCCCGCATGGTCCTTTTTGCTGCCGCATGCTCTCTTTTTATAACCAATTTAAACTTAAAAAAATAAAAATTAAATGGTTTATGTCTGATATTTTACCCAAATTAAAAAAATTGATGAACTTGTCCGTTGAGTGCAAGAAGGCTTTGCAATGCTTTAGCATTGCAAAGCCTTCTTGCACTCAAGGGATGAAATACACCACCAACCCTGCTTTTCTGTAGATTATGAGGCCTACAACTTGAACCAAAAACATGAACTTTTGATGGCAAAGAAGAAATTACTGAAATAAAAAATAAAATAAAAAAACGCTCGCCCGCATGCAATTTCACAAATAATGGCCTGAGAAACAGAAGATCTACTTTGTGTGGCCTTAGCCATTACGTTTGAACTACTGTATTATATGGGTTAACAAAGGAACAAACTTGCTTCAAAACAGGCAAACATTGTACCGTCAATTATATGAGACAGAGTAAAGCATGCAAGTTACTTGCTGACATATTTGTTTACTTGCCTGATCATCATACTGTATCAGTGGCTGGAATTGGTCATTCTCAACCCTTTACTCATTGCGGGTAGCAGACGATACTTGCAAAATAAATTCAGGAATTATTAAAAAAAAATTCAATTTTTGTCTCAAAAACTTAGCTTATGACCCCTCATTGGAACGAGCTCAACAAGCTTGTTCCAATGTGGGGTCATAAGCTATGTTTTTGAGACAAAAATTGAAAACATAATAAATCTGAATAGAGATTTTCGTATATAGGCCTAGTCGGTTTTGTTTGTTATTTTGGGTAAAGTGTTCATGCTGTAAATCATCAACGGTATGGCAATTATTCAGATATCTATTTGGACAAGTGATTAATCGGTTAACCAAAGTTAATCCACTTGATTAATCGATCATGAAAACCCCTTAACCGTTTCAGCTCTCGTAGTTCGCAACACAAGTATTTCGCAAAATGATAAATTAAAAGTAATTTGTATATTTTTAATACTTACCAATGGCCCAGACTTAGCTGGTGGAATCTCAATATTATTAAGAGCCAAACACAAATTTTGAACCCCCCCCCCCCCCCCCAATCCCCAAAATTTGCATACAATACCAAAAATTAAAAGACCTATCTGGCCCTCCATACTTTTAGGGCTCCCTCACGTCTGACCGACTCCATAATGCCACTAAGGACAGAGGGGGACGTGATAAACATGGCACTATTGCAAGGAATATACCTGCTGAAACAGTGTCGACATATTCCTCGAAACTAAGTCAGTAAATAATACACCACATAGACATAATATCGAATCCATCAAGTGGAAATATAATCCACAGCAATAGATTTGATAACTAGAGGGGGGTATCAGTACCCCGTGGCTCACCAACAGGTGGCCAATGTAAAGGGGTGGCTAGAGTAAAAAAAAAAAAGTTCAAAACTTGCACACAAAAGTCCAAAATTAAAGAAAATAAGCAGCTAAAGGGTTAAATAATATAATAATAACCCCTAAGAAGCATGCTAACATAAAATAGGAACCATGGCAATATGGTACAAGGTAAGTCTCCACTTTGAAAAAAAGAAAGACAAACCTCAAAACCTGCACATAAAAGTAAAAAAAGTATCACATTTGTTTCAAAGGGTTAAAATTTAGAAAAATACCCTAAAAATATTACAATAACCAGCGTGGCAATATGCCAGTGAGATAAAACTCCACTTAAAAAAAAATATCAAAACCTGCACACAAAAGTACAAAACCTGCACACAAAAGTCCAAAATTAAAGTAAATAAGCAGCTAAAGGGTTAAATAATATAAAAATAGCCCAAGAAGCATCCTAACATAAAATAGGAACCATGGCAATATGCTACAAGGTAAGTCACCACTAGGAAGAAAAGAAAGACAAACCTCAAAACCTGCACATAAAAGTAAAAAAAAGTATCACATTTGTTTTAAGGGGTTAAAATTGAGAAAAATACCCTGTCACAGTAACCACAACGGCAACATGCCAGTAAGGTGAAAGTCTACTTGAAAAATATCCACTTGGAAGAAAAGAAAGACAAACCTCAAAACCTGCACATAAAAGTATCACATTTGTTCCCAAGGGTTAAAATTTAGAAAAATACCCTGAAAATGTTACAGTAACCATCATGGTAATATGCCAGTGAGGTAAAACTCTACTTAAAAAAAAATATCAAAACCTGCACACAAAAGTACAAAACCTGCACACAAAAGTCCAAAATTAAAGTAAATAAGCAGCTAAAGGGTTAAATAATATAATAATAACCCCAAGAAGCATCCTAACATAAAATAGGAACCATGGCAATATGCTACAAGGTAAGTTGCCACTTGGAAGAGAAGAAAGACAAACCTCAAAACCTGCACATAAAAGTAAACAAAAACATCAAAACCTGCACACAAACGTCAAAATAAGTCCAAAATTTGATTCAAAGGGTTAAAATTAAGACGAAATACCCTGGAAAAGAGTTAAATGTTATCGTGAACCCCCACAGCAATATGCAAAGAAGAAAGAAATTTTTTTAAAAGCACAAAAATCCAAACCTGTAAACAAAAGAAGTCCAAAATTGAAGTAATTAAGCAGGGAAAGGGTTAAAGAATACAACGTAGCCCTAAGATGCAAGTTTACATACAATAGAAAGCATGGACATATGCTACAAGGTAAATCTACACTTGGAAGAAAGGAAAAAAAAACCCATGAAAACCTGCACGCAAACGTCAAAATAAGTCTAAAATACTATTCAAAGGGTTAAAAAAATTTTAAAAATGCACTGGAAAGATATCAATGTTATAATAACCACCACTGCAATATGCAGTGAGGTCAACCTCATTTGAAATTGTTTTTTTTATCGCAACCTGTACATAAAAGTAAGAAACTGTAAGCCTAAGTCCAAAAGCTGTACATAAAAGTCCAAAAATGAAGTAATTCAGCAGGAAAAGGGTTAAATAATACAAACATAGCCCTAAGATGCATGTTTACATACAATAGAAAGCATGGACATATGCTGCAAGGAAAATCGCCACTTGGAAGAAAGTAAAAAAAAAACATCAAAACCTGCACGCAAATATCAAAATAAGTCTAAAATTTGATTCAAAGGGTTAAAATTAAGACAAAATACCCTGGAAAAGAGTTAAATGTTATAGTGAACCACCATAGCAATATGCAGAAACTCTACACTTGGAAGAAAGGAAAAAAAAAAAACCCATGAAAACCTGCACGCAAACGTCAAAATAAGTCTAAAAATCTATTGAAGGGGTTAAAAACTTTTTAAAAATGTACTGGAAAGATATCAATGTTATAATAACCACCACTGCAATATGCTGTGAGGTCAACCTCACTTGAAATTGTTTTTTTTTATCACAACCTGTACATAAAAGTAAGAAGCTGTAAACCTAAGTCCAAAAGCTGTACATAAAAGTCCAAAATTGAAGTAATTCAGCAGGAAAAGGGTTAAATAATACAAACATAGCCCTAAGATGCATGTTTACATACAATAGAAAGCATGGACATATGCTGCAAGGTAAATCTCCACTTGAAAGAAAGGAAAAAAAAAACATCAAAACCTGCACGCAAACATCAAAATAAGTCTAAAATTTGATTCAAAGGGTTAAAATTACGACAAAATACCCTGGAAAAGAGTTAAATGTTATAGTGAACCACTATAGCAATATGCTGAAACTAAAAAAAAATGTGAAAAGCCAAAAAATCAAAACCTGTACACAAAAGTTCAAAATATTTGAGAGCGGACGCCGACGCCGACGCTGACATGAGGGCTATGCCATAGGCTCACACAACTAACGTTGGTGAGCCAAAAATGAAGCGGGAGACAAAAACTATGTTCCGGCACCCGATCATAACAACCTAGATGAACTCCTTGCGCCTCATTCCAATTATAGCAGTAAATATATTCCTGAAAAGAGTTAACTATAGGCATTCGAAAGAACACTCATTAATCACACTAGGTTAATATGACATCATCAATAGGGCTAAAAGCCTCCGACAACTAACACAAAAACAATACCACTAAGGAGAGAACAAACTCTTCTCTTGTAATGGTACCTTGTCTGATAGGACAGTGGTCTCAGCCTGGCTGAGACAGCTAAAGGTCTTCCTATTCGTGAATTAAATGGCTGATAACTGCGGCCCTAGAAGCTCACTAAAGGAGACTTACAATGCTAGCCGCTAATGGTAAGGAAAAAACACCGCTCATAATACCAGCTAGACTACTATAGTGTCAACGATAAGACTAAATTCTGTGACACTAAAGAAAACACTGAGAAGGAAAATATGAACTCTTTCCTTTAGCGGTTCTATTCCCAAAAGACAGCGGTCTCAGCCTAGCTAAGGAAGCTTAGAAGACTTCATCTCCGTGAAGACAGATGTCTGGGTGTAATTTTTGCGACTTTAGAAAGCTCAGTAGATGGAGACTTACAACTTTAGTTGCTCAAGTTAAGGAAAAAAGGGCTGCACTTGATTCTTATAAGGCATCAATAAAAGGACTATAAGCCCCAGACGCCTAAGATTACAACACCGAGAAGGAACCAACATACTCTTTCCTTTAAACGGCCCTAATTCCAAAGAGACAGCAGTGTCAGATTAGCTAGCGCAGCTAATAAGGCTTCATCCAGTGAAGACAGATATCACGGTGAAACTTGCTACTTTGAAAGCTCACTAAACGGAGACTTACAGCATTAGTCGCTCAAGGAAAGGAATGAAGGACCGCTCTTCTAACAGCTGTAATTTCAAAGAGACAGCAGTCTCAGCTTAGCTAACGCAGTTTATTAATCTTCATCTCCATGAAGACAAACATCTGTGTCACCTGCGGCCTTGGAAAGCTCACTAAACGGAGACTTACGACAATAGCCGCAATGTACAAGAAAAAGACCGCTGTAAAATATATAAGCCACTATGACGTTAGCCGCTAATAATATATAAACACAGACCACTCTTAATTCACTTAACCCTTTACCTAACGCAGACGATTTCAAAATTTAGTATTTTAATTATCATTTTTAAAGTTTTTTCAAACAATTTCAACAAAACCATATCATGTGACCCCTCTTCGGAACGAGCCCGACGAGCTCATTCCAAAGAGGGGTCACATGATATGGTTTTGTTGAAATTTTTCAAAAAATGCTACATTTTCAGCCACTGAATTTGCATATTATGCGGGTGGATGCGGGCAATTCGTTGGGTAAAGGGTTAAGCCAAACTACGGCGACAACTATAGGACTAATTGCCTGTGACGCCTAGGAATACTACACCGAGAAGGAACAAGCCAAGACCAATACCGGGTCTGGACCTGCGTCACTGCATGCAACTGAATCGGCCAACAGGAAGTGGCTGCACAGCAGATCTGAAAATTGCATACACGATACAACTGATTATTATCAGGCTCCAGATGAAATATAAAATCAATCCCTTGCATAGAAGCCGAGAAAAGTTTGACGAAAAATTTCAATGTTCAGTGGGTACAGTAAAATTTCAAAGTATCAGGAAACAGGAAGTGGCTGTACGGCAGATCTGAAAATTGCTTACACGATACAACTCATCATTATGAAGCAGCCGACCAAATATAAAATCATTCCCTTTCATAGAAGCCAAGAAAACCTTGACAGAACTAGAATTACTGTGAGCACTGCTCACTAAAGATACCACCCACTCCAACCAAGAAACATTTCACAACAGTAAAAAAGTATTTAATATACACAGCACATCTGTATGTTCTCCGAAAACATGAGAGCAATTTTCAATATGAGAAAGGGTAAATATTACAAAGAGCATGCAAGATGAAAAAATAAAAATACCTGAAAGCAGAATAGAAGGTGCACATCTATAATGTATATAAAAGAACGTCTGAGAGTTTCAATGAAATTCGCCCACTGGTATAAGAGGAGTAGCGGATAGCAGGAGTGTACCCCCCTAAAGCATCACAACAATTTGGCTAAGTTCATTTCGCCCTTTGGGAAAGAGTAAAAAATAAAAATACCTGAAAGCAAAATAGGAGGTGCACATCTATAATGTATAGAAAAGAATGCCTGTAAGTTTCAATGAAATCCACCCACTGGTTTAAGAGGAGTAGCGGATAGCAGATGTGTACCCCCAAAGCGTCACAGACGTACGGACGTACGGAAGTACGGAAGTACGTAAGTACGGAAGTACGGACACCATGAATGCTATATACCGCCCACTTTTCAAGTGGGTGGTATAAAAAGTGTTTCGGGCAGACGGACGGAGTCCAGCAGTTACTAGACCTGCTCTGCCGCTGGCGACGCAGGTAAAAACAATCTTTCCTTCTAACGGCCTTCTACCAAAAGGCTAGCGGTCTCAGCGTAGCTAACACAGCCTAGAAGTCATATATCGGTGAAGCCAGGTTTTTGTGTGTGTCCCTGCGGCCTTAGACAGCTCACTAATCGGAGACTTATGACTTTAGCTGTCAATGTAAAAGAAAAGACCACTCTAACTGTACATAAGGCTACTATGGCAAGCACAATAGCACTAAATGCCTCTTAACGCCAAAGGAATACAACGAGAATGGAAAGATGTACTTCTTCCTTTGAACGGCTCTATTCCAAACAAGACAGCTGTCTCAGCCTATTTATGACCTATTGATCTTCTATTCGTAAGGAATAGATCATTGCCATTCTTGTACTATTGCTAGGCCAAGGGAGGCGTCAGTAATCGGACTAAAAGCCTTCAACAGATGAGCAGAAAGATCCGGGAAGGAAATATCTTCATCTTCCCTTCACCCGGTACATTAAGCTGTTTTTTGCCTAGCCAACACAGACTTTTGTTCAGATGGAACAAGATTCGAAGCGCTTATGAATAAAAATTCATAGTCTGAATGTGCCGTTCAATGAGGGATGGAGAATCAACCTCCATTGCCCTCTCATGAAAAGAATGTTCCATCAGAAAACATGGTCAACACCATCTGAATGTACAGTTGACTGGACCAACCCAGCACCATCCAACAGCTCACTACCGGAGCCTGTTGACGGTAGGACCTGCAACTATTGGGATGCTGCGATACACTGCACAATCTGCGACAGCAGGTCCGTGAACGAGGCTTGCAGAGCAGCAATTAACCGCTTCTTCACCATATGCTGCTCACAGGATGGAGAGCTGACCCCAGATCTTTCAACGCATGTACCGTATAAAAATGCCTCGAACGATTAGCTACAGGTTAGTCCAACTTCGATGGTGAAGATTGGGAACATCATGGAACAGCATAAATAAGTGCTAAGTTGGATAGCTAGTCTGCGGTTGAACATGCTTCATCAAAGAAGCAGAGGAAGAAGTCATAGCTGCAACCAGACCTGGATGCAGTGTGGAAGGAGCGTCCCAAACAGCACGTGTGAATGGGCATCCCAACTCACTAAAGTTTCTCGAATCGAAAATAGTCGACCCCGACGGCTGACGGAACGGAGAGGGTTCTCCAGCTCGCGGTCTGGCTCCAGACCTCACCAAGCGTTCCATTTAGAAACCTGTAGGCTTCTACCCCTTAACATGCTTTTTTCATGGAATAGGAAGCCGTAACAACAGCCGACCCCGGCTGAAGTGGCGAAGGAGCATACCGACTCGCACATTTCAGACGAGTGCACCGACTCATTGAAGTTTCTCACGACAGAAAGCCGACCCTGTGTGCTAACAGGACGGAGAACGCTCTCAAATTCACAATCTGACCCCAGATCTCGCCAAGTACCCCGTTGAGAAACTTGTAGGCTAATCCCCTTTGCATGCACTTTCATTTAAGAAGAAGGGATGGAGAGCTGACCCCAGATCTTTCAACGCATGTCCCGTATAAAAATGCCTCGAACGATTAGCTACAGGTTAGTCAACTGTCCATCCCAACGCATGTTCCGACTCATTATAGTTTCTCGCAACGGACACAGTCGACCCCGACTGCTACTGGGACGGAGAGGGTTCTCCAACTCGCGATCTGACCCCAGATCTCGCCGAGCATCCTGTAGAGAAACTTTCAGGCTTCTCCTTTTGCCATCATCATTGGGTGAGTTTTATACTATGAGGTGCTCGCTCTACACATGTTATACTACTCAACCTTCAACGGACCTACCCGGCATCCCGGCTCCCATATAGAGACAACCGCTTCACCGGTCGAGCTAGCTGCATGCAGAGAATTAACCTTCTAATGGCTTTAATCCTGTGCAAATATCATGACCACCTTGGCAGCTAGCTCTGTTTACTCCTCAAAGAGGGGCTCATCAGAGTGCGACGATGGCAGTACGTAACAGACAGGTATCAAAGTACCATCACCATGTTCTTGTAACTAAGAAAAAGTGACTGAAAGACTAGTATTAGCCAGCGGTGAAAGCTCCTACATCGGAACTTCACCGCCCACCACACAGATCGACACCCATTTCCAACTATCGCATCCCATAGTACAAGTATTGAAGGAGTGCCGTGACTATCGGCAAACAACAAGCCTTTAATCCCGAGGCTACCTGGACTTACACTAAGTACCAATTATCATAATGGATATAATAATAATGAAGCCAAAAACATAAGTCCGCTGCACTCCCAATAATAATACAGAATAAACATAAGAAGGATACATAACATAGACAATCACAAAAATTTTCGAATTAAATTAAAAAGTGCCCCAAGGGAACCTCATGAGCCCAAAGGCTTCCCGATAGAGCCTAAGTGTGGCCAAGCACTAACCAAATAAAGCTGAACTACCGGAATAACATATAATATGAATACTAATAGAAAAAACAATAATTGTTTTTAACTAAACACTAAATTAATACGAATGCAAAACGTTATAGAACAGACAACAACGTCAAGAGGAAAAACTGGAAACTAACCAACAACAGGCACATCAAAGGCCCAGAGTCAGTAGCCAATCAACAACCACCTGATGCAAAACGAGATCTTCATATGAAGAAAAAACAATGCATCTGGTAGAAGATGCAAGAATACAAAACGTCCTGAGCCGAAATGAACAGGATGTAAACATAGGAGATAAACGAAATACCTATTCCATTTTATAAGTTAAACTCCCAAGAATTTAATAAAAAATTCTTCAATAAAAAAGCCGAAAGAGCTTGGGAGTATAACAGGAGGGTTCAGGAGAGGGAAGGGAAGTAATACTAACAAAACAACAGTGGAGTCATAATATAATGACGTTCAGAAGGATATCCCGAAATTGGGGAACATGCATAATTTTATATAATGAAAGTGTCAATGACACTGTAGCTCAACTTGACAAACTTGAACTTGGTAAGTTATAAATGAAATGGCAAAATTGAAGATCATTGGGACCAATGTCAGTTTTTTTGCCAGTGGCAACATTTTTTGACAGAAACCAAAGAAAATCGATAGCTCCCATCTAGAGGCCTCCCCAAACAAGCATGCCAGGTTTCAAAGCAATCCGATCATAAATGTGCCCTGTAGGGTGTACAAAAGGGAAATATTGTGGTCTGACTAGACTAAATTCTAAGAACGTTGACCGTGGCAACATTTTTTGACGGAAATGGAAAAAAATCGATAGCTCCCATCTAGAGGTCACCGTAAATAAGCATACCAGGTTTCAAAGCAATCTAATCATAAATGCGCCCTATAGGGTGATCCAAAGGGAAATATTGTGGTCTGACTAAACTAAGTTCTAAGAATGTTGGCTGCGGCAACATTTTTTGGTGGAAATTGAAGAAAATCGATAGCTCCCATCTAGAGGTCACCCCAAACAAGCAAGAAAGGTTTCAAAGCAATCCAATCATAAATGTGCCCTGTAGGGTGTGCCAAAGGGAAATATCGAGTCTTCTGACTAAACCAAGTTCTAAGAACGGTGGCCGCGGCAACATTTTTTGATGGAAATTGAAGAAAATCGATAGCTCCCATCTAGAGGTCTCCCCAAACAAGCATACCAGGTTTCAAAGCAATCTGATCATAAATGGGCCCTGTAGGGTGTGCCAAAGGGAAATATTGAGGTCTGACTGAACTAAGTTCTACGAACGTTGGCCGTGGCAACATTTTTTGCCGGAAATTGAAGAAAATCGATAGCTCCCATCTAGAGGTCACCCTAAATAAGCATACCAGGTTTCAAAGCAATCAAATCATAAATGTGCCCTGTAGGGTGTGCCAAAGGGAAATATTGTGGTTTGACTAAACTAAGTTCTAAGAACGTTGGCTGCGGCAACATTTTTTGACAGAAATTGAAGAAAATCGATAGCTCCCATCTAGAGGTCACCCCAAACAAGCATGCCAGGTTTCAAAGCAATCCGATCATAAATGTACCCTGTAGGGTGTGCCAAAGGGAAATATTGAGGTCTGACTAAACTAAGTTCTACGAACGTTGGCCATGGCAACATTTTTTGCCGGAAATTGAAGAAAATCGATAGCTCCCATCTAGAGGTCACCCTAAATAAGCGTATCAGGTTTCAAAGCAATCAAATCATAAATGTGCCCTGTAGGTTGTGCCAAAGGGAAATATTGTGGTTTGACTAAACTAAGTTCTAAGAACGTTGGACGCGGCAACATTTTTTGACGGAAATTGAAGAAAATCGATAGCTCCCATCTAGAGGTCACCGCAAACAAGCATAAGAAGTTTCAAAGTAATCTGATCATAAATGCGACCTGTGAGGTGTGCCAAAGGAAATTGTGGATGTACGTACTAGGACGTAGGTACTAACGTACGTACGTACGCCGACGGACGAGAAGTGATGGCAATAGCTCAGCTTGACTTTGTCAAGTTGAGCTAAAAATTATAAAGTTACAGCCCTGAACATCCGAAACCACCGTTATTCACTTCCAGCATCCTACTACACTGTTGATTCCATGAAAACCATCATTGATTTGTGTCTGGCATCTTCAAAAATTAGATTTTAAAGCACAGATATCAGTTCAGTTGTTACTGACTTTGGACCAAACAGAAGAATGATGTTGCGCCAATTCCGGTCTCTTAATGGGTACTGCACATGCACACAAGTACTAAAAGTATGGAGGGCCAGATAGGACTTTTAATTTTCGGTATTGTATGCAAATTTGGGGGATTGGAGGGGGGGTTCAAAATTTGTGTTTGGCCCTTAATAATACTGAGGTTGCACCAGCTAAGTCTGGGCCATTGGTTTTAGCATAAAATATCCCATATGGCCTCCAGTCAGCCAACTTGAATCCGATCTGGAAAAAATTTATATGACGCACTGCTCATCATGTCGATCAATTTATATTGAGTTTCATGAAAATGCAGCAAAAACTGTAGAAGTAGTTCGCACCACAAGTATTTTGCAAAATCCAATATGGCCACCAGTTGGCCATCTTGAATCTGATCTGTTAAAAAAATTGTCATGCACTTCCCCTCATGATGCTGTGAAGTTTCATGAAAATGCAACTGAAACTGTGGAAGCAGTTCACTCCACAAATTCGATAGACCGACCAATGGACAAGTTGACTCTTATATAACCACCCCCCCCCCCCTAAACTTTGTTTTGTGTGGGTGTTAAAAGGTTCAAACATCCTTTTTCACTTTTATTAATGAATTTTACGATCATTTTAAAAAGAACAGGGTAATGCCAAGACTACAAATCTTTAGAAAATCGCAAATTGACCCTCGAATCACTTCAAAACTGTCAAATGTTTTGATTTATATTTTCCAAGGTTTTTGGCCCAAGATCTTTTTCCAGGATGCCAGGAACAACGTTGAATTCCCCGGGAATTCCGGGAGGGTTAACATGTCTGTGAATACCTACAACTTCACGATCTATGATACATAAGAAAAAAATGTATGATTACGCACTGCATCAGTCTTTGTATTCCGTGAATATTCAGTTTTTCAAAGCCTTGATTCATTTCCCGGGTTTTCAAGGCCTTGAATAGCCCTTGGCCAAATGCAAGACCATTCCTTTAATCGAAGGTCCTGCAGGAACCCTGACAGTTGTAACTGATGTTTATTCAATGATAAATGGAGCAAATATTTCAATGTATTTAACATTCGAAAATTGACATCCATGAACGGATATTTAGATACACATCTCAAAACAACCCTTTAATATCCGATTTAAATATGTGAAGATTTATAAGAAAGCTATCAAAATGAAATGATGTGAAGCTGTAAAAGTGAAAACTTACCCGCATTAATTCATCTATTTTTGTAGATTTTCTTTCTAAATCTGTAGAGGATTTATTTTCTATAGTATACAGCTGTGTCATGGTTAGATCAGTCTGAAATGAATATACAACCAATTTTTACCATATACTCACACATGAGCAAACAACTTAACTGATTGAGTGCGAGAAGCCACTGTCATGGCTCTACTGAAAAGTGTTGGATGACACTTTAGTGGCTTTACACTCTATGCATTAGGTTGTTTTCTGCTCAGCAGCTGAAACAAATCATTATATAAAATTGTTTTATTGCAATTTATTGGAGAGTGCCAGTAGGAACTCTCCAATAAATTTAACCCTTTACCTAATATGAAAAGCAGACGACACTTGCAAAAAAAATTCTTGAATAACTAATTTTTTTCATTTTTTGTCTCAAAAACATAGGTTATGACCCCTCGTTGGAACGAGCTCGACGAGCTCGTTCCAACGAGGGGTCATAACCTATGTTTTTGAGACAAAAAATGAAAATATTCTGAAAATTAATACGCGATTTTTGAGAATAGAGCTGGCCTGTTTTGGCCGTTACGTTGGGTAAAGGGTTAACAAAACAATTATTTACATAGCATATCTTGCAAGACTAATGCTTCCCTAGCTGGGTATCTTTGAAAAATACTCACGTTACAAATGACCTTCGAAAAATAATTTAGCACTCTTACCAGCTAAACAGAATTTTATTTATTTATAAGGGTTCAACTTTCACTTTCAGCGCCTGTGGCTCCAGTATAACAAAAGTTTAAAGTCAAGTTTAATAGTCACGTCAGATGGGGATACAGATGGCCTTGTGGATGGAGATACGTAAAATAAATCTCGACCCCCCCCCCCCTCCGAACCGTGAAAATACCACGTATATTTTGGGAAAATAGGCATATAATACGGATGAGATACGGATGGTCTGCAGATAAATACGGATGTATGCGTGTTACTCTGCGGCCATACCTAAAACCTGCGGCAAGAGATACGGATAGATATGCATAGATAATCAAAGATACGGATGAGATACGGATCAATACGGATAGATACACTGCGATGCTGTATTTTGTGGTATCAAACCTCGCGTTGGTAGACTCCCTTTTCCACCGTATTTATCCGTATCTGATGCGGATGAGATACGTATTAATATGGATCAATACGTATTAATACGGATTTTGTGTGGATTGGCCATCCGCACGCGAATGAAAAAAAGTTTTGAAATTTTCAAAACTTTTTTCATATTGTGCGCTTTGTGATACATTTTCACAAGGATTGATATGGATGATACGGATGTCTGTGGTCAGATACGGATGTCTGCGGATAGATACAGATGGTCATCTGTATCTATCCGTATCAACCGTATTTCCCCGCCTGACGCCCTTTTAACTATTTATTTATTTCACAAGACTCTCAAAGGTGATGGTGGGTACAAGCTCCAATTATGCTTTTCGTCTCCATTTCTCCCAGGTGTTCCGGATTCATGTTTTATGGTTTATCATCTCCAGGACAATATTTAACCCTTGAGCCCCCATATAGCCCCAAACCGCCACTTTTATATTGCAGTGAAGCAGGTGCTCCCTTGTGTAATCTTTTTTATTACTCTTGTGTGTAGACTGAATTTTCTTTCCCTAGCAGTGGTTCTACATCACTGCTGGCTGCCTGTATAGGCAGCCAGCAGTGATGTAGAACCACTGCCAAGTCATCAATAACTATGTAAGCAGAAAAAGGCCATAAATACTTTAAAATTAATCTGAGGACTTAAGGGTTAAAAGGTTTACAATAGAAAATGGAAATTCAAGACAATAAAGGGCAGTAACTCCTTAATGAAATGTCAAACAGATGTCAAATTTGAACTTGACTGCATTTTGTTGGGATACGGTCATATACGAAATATGGATTGGCTGTGACCATTATAACACAACTTATCGTCCGAAAATGAAAAAGTGGATGCATGGATGATGGTCATTCCATAACACGTTCCATTTACACATGCGAATAAAAAAGTAGTAAACAAGTGGTGTCTTTGATCAACTGCAAGCAATAGATGGATTAAAATTTCAAGCTACAGCTATCAGATTTTTTTCTGCTTTCTGTTCATTTTAATCCCTCCCCCCCCCCCACCCCCCAACCCAATGAATGTGATGCAGATTCCCAAATGATGCAGATTCCATAGATAAGCCACTGATTATATTTTCATATGTAATGCTGGCGAAATAAATGAGAAAACAAGAGCAACACAAGGCGTGGCATCTGCGCCCGATGGTGTCATAAAATGGTAGGTAAGTCTTCAGTGGCATAACCAAATCAAAAGGAAGCTTCCTGTAGACACCAATAATGCATCAAAAAAAAAATTGATTTGAGTCAGCTTTCATTAATTATTGGACAGCAACCAAACTTGATATGGCTGCCATGGTGGCCATATGGAATTAGCTAGCTGAACCAAAATCAAAAGGAAACTTCCTCTGGACACACAATAATGCATAACCAACAAGAGCACCACATAGCGGGGCAACATATGCTCGTCAAAATTGGAACATGCACAAGTTTCTCTAGGTTAATGTTTGAAATTTTTGTTGACTCGATTATGTCTGTCCCCCCTTACAATCATTGCCCATTCCCCTGCCCTGTCTGGGGTAAAAGGTTTCAAATTGTATGCTTGTGTGCACACATTTCATAATATTTTTAGGAAATCTTAGTATGCAGAATGGAAATGCAAACAATTTTTAGGTGCAGAAGATTCTCCTCGCCGTTTACAATGGTAGCATCCATTCATTGACATGTTAACTTCATTGATAACGATTGACGATAGGTGGCGCCAAGGAAAAGGACATTTTAAGGATCATAACAGCTATAAATGGCAAGGATTCTCGTTGTTTAAAAATAAAATGGAGTTAGCTGCTCCTGTCACATGCACAACGACAATTGATGATCAATATGAGTGCAAAGTTTGAACAATAAAGCAAGTAAAATGTTGAAGGCCTATAGGGCTTCACGGTATTTCGGTATATTGGTAATACCGGTATTAATATCATTACCGGTTGAATACCGAACACTTTTTTTATTACCGGTATACCGCCACAGACGATATTGATTTTTCAGCTTCTGAAAAAGTGAAAACGAAAGTAGATTACCTTACGTTTACCTTGAAACATTAAAATTTAAATGTAGTTTCATAAATAACTGTAGGAATATAATTATCTGCAATCCCATTGTAGTCCAGTCGATAGTTTTCATAACAGTAAAATCCATTTGATAAAAAAAAAAACTTTAAAAGGTGTACAATTATGAGACCATGACATTGTGTGTCGCGTGTCCAAGACATCTTTGCAAGTCGCATTTCTCTTTTGAGGTCGGCATTGTTTATACTTGTGCAACGACTGCGATGTTTGAAACACCATTCAAACCGTCCCGACTAGATCAGAGAAACCACTGATAGGTAATTAAGCAGTGTTTCTTATATTACAAGAACAACAACATCTGTCTGCTTGGGCAGCCATCATAGTTGACAGATCATGACCAAAAGGGTACGTTTTCATCTAGATATTATACAGAGGCATCCTACCAAGTTACAATGAAATCCCTTCATAAATACGACCTGTAGACTGTGCTAAAGGTTTTTGGGTTTTGGGCTCGGGCAGCCACCACGGTTGACCGATCACGCACAAAAGGGGACATTCTCATCTAGACTTGACTCCAAACCTGCATATGAAATTTCGGGACAATCAGACAAGAACTACGGGGTGTAGCCTGTGCTAAAGGAAAATGTGAACAGACTCACTGACTTACAGACTAACAGACTTCTGCACGCGTGATGGCAGTAGCTTATCTTGACTTTGTCAAGTTAAGCTAATGAAGCGAAAATGCCGCTCAGGATCACAGATCCAATGTCGAGTTGTGACCTTGACCTTTGACCTGGCAAGTCCAAGGTCAATAGGGTTCTTCCTCGCACCAAGGCCAACACACCTATGAAGTTTCATGACTCTAGGTTGAACCACTATCAAGTTCTCATCCGGAAACCAATTGTTGCGATATACTATGTTCAAGGTCACTGTGACCTTGACCTTTGACCTGGTGAGTCCAACATCAATAGGGTTCTTCCTTGCACCAAGGCCAACACGCCTGTAAAGTTTCATGGCTCTAGGTTGAACCACTATCAAGTTATCATCCGGAAACCAATTGTTGCGATATACTATGTTCAAGGTCACTGTGACCTTGACCTTTGACCTGGTGAGTCCAAGATCAATAGGGTTCTTCCTCGCACCAAGGCCAACATACCCATGAAGTTTCATGACTCTAGGTTGAACCACTATCAAGTTATCATCCGGAAACCAATTGTTGCGATATACTATGTTCAAGGTCACTGTGACCTTGACCTTTGACCTGGTGAGTCCAAGATCAATAGGGTTCTTCCTCGCACCAAGGCCAACACACATATAAAGTTTCATGACTCTAGGTTGAACCACTATCAAGTTATCATCCGGAAACCAATTGTTGCGATATACTATGTTCAAGGTCACTGTGACCTTGACCTTTGACCTGGTGAGTCCAAGATCAATAGGGTTCTTCCTCGCACCAAGGCCAACACACCTATGAAGTTTCATGACTCTAGGTTGAACCACTATCAAGTTATCATCCGGAAACCAATTGATGCGATATACTATGTTAAAGGTCACTGTGACCTTGACCTTTGACGTAGCGAGTCCAAAATCAATAGGGTTCTTCCCCTCACCAAGGCCAATCTACCTATGAAGTTTCATGAATGTGAGTTGAACCATTATCAAGTTATCATCCGGAAACCAATTGTTTAAGATTTACTATGTTCAAGGTCACTGTGACCTTGACCTTTGACGTAGCATGTCCAAAATCAGTAGGGTTCTTCCACCCACAAAGACCAACCTACGTATGAAGTTTAATGAATGTGAGTTGAACCACTATCAAGTTATCATCCGGAAACCAATTGTTTACGCCCGCCCACCTGCCCGCCCGCCCGCCATTCACCAAACTATAAGTCGAGTTTGACTTCGTCACAACTCGACTAAAAATTAAGGTAGTATAACCACTTGATGCTTTTCCTATTTTTATTAGTTTTAAATTTTCTTTACCACCTCATACAGTGCATATACACCAAACTGGATCTTCACAATGTTTTGTCGCCAACTTTGCACACATTTTTTTTTAACTCATTCTAGACATTTTCAATTAGAACTAAATTTGGTAAAAATCCGATGTTAAAGTTATCATGCTGACATTGCAACACAGACCTGTGCCTGATGATATGAGAAGGGTGATTGCCCTCATTTTTGTTGGCCTTTGCAAAATCAAAATAAGGAGAGCCATAAGCACCCTCTCGGCAGTACTTTTATCCCTCAACATTTGCACCGTGGAACACTCAAAGCAACTGAAATAAAGTAAAATTACTCTCCTGGACTAGAATAAGGAGGGCGATAAAGGTCCTCTTTGACTTTACAAACAATCAGGCCTGTGGAAGGATGGATGGATGGACAAAAGAGAGGATGCCCACCAACCTTCATCAAAACATGCATCGAATTGACACAAGTCAACCAGAAATAATACCTACTGTGTTTAAGCAGTTATCAGAATTATCTTGTTCATAATCGCAAGGAACTCCAAGTGTTCACCCACGGAATGAAAACTTATATTTCCTAGCAATTACAGTTCCGTTGCTGTGGACTGGTCGTAATCCACGTAAGGGCAGTCATGTCCACGCATGCGTTTACCAGGTAATAAAAATCATCATCAGCAAAATTTTAATTAATGAATCACCAGGTTGTACTCGGTGCATTGTTAATTCAATTTTTGACGATTGTTCCAATAATTATTGTCTGGAATCTAAAATTATATGCGTCAATGGAAATATTGTCCACCTGTGGAAAGTGACCAGTCCACGACGGCCGTACTGTACTCATGAGATAATTCTGACACCTACCCAGAAACAATTGGTATCCTCTGTAATATCATCCTACAATAATTTAGATAAAAGAACAAGACTTCTCACCTGTACAGTTTTAGAAGGTGAAAACATAGGTGCTGGAGGATAACCCATGCTGTTGGAATTGCTATTTCCACCTGGTGACAATGTTGTGAAGTTCTGAAACACATTAAAAATAGTATGCAACATTCTGCTTGAAAAGATTACAGAGTTGAAAAAAAGGCCCTTCAGAAGTGCATCCCGTAGGATTTAACTCTTTACTTAATGAGTCAACCACATCTGCCCACATAATATACAAACTCAGCAGTAGCAAAAAACATTACATTTAAAAAAATTTCAACAGAACCATTTTATATGTCATCACATAGGAATGGGCTTCAAGACGGGTTACATATGGTTTTGTTGAAATTTTTTGAAAATTTGAAAAAATATTTAAAATAATAAATTCTGATATCGTCTACATTGGGTAGAGGTTTAAATAAGGATTACACATCGCTGATTTTCCCCACCAGTAAATATAAGAAAAGAAAATTTTGATATTGATATTTGGTTCAAGTTATAGCACTAACGAGGTGAAAACAGGCAAAAATTAACTAATTAGGGGCCATAACACTGCTCAGTATGGCCATACCGCACTAAGAAACAGAAAGGACCATTCCCCCATGCAGGTCTATCAGCATACCAAAGGAGATCCAAATCTGACCAATGGCTATGATATTACAATGCAAAAACATTTGTGTGGACAGAAGGACAGACAGATGGACAAATAGACAGATGGACAGAAGCCTTCACCAGATACCCCTGAATCTTCCTTCGGATGTCGGGAGGGGGCATAATTAAGGTCCATTACTTCACTCTGTATGGGTGAACCGTACAAGTTTTCAAGCTCCTTCAACACAATTGTTAAGAAAGTAAAGACTCACATACCAAATATTGACCAAATCTATTATTGATATTTGTTCAAATTATAGCGTTAACAAGCTTAAAACAGGCAAAAGTTAAATTAAGAGCCATAACTCCACTCAATATGGCTAAACTGTACCAGTTTCCAAAACCCATTCAAAACATTAGGCCCCACAAAGTAGATCTTCTGTTTCTCAGGCCATTTTTTGTAATATTCCACCTGGGTGCGTGTTTTTTTAATTTTTTCTAGTTTTGTCATTATTTCTTTGCCATCAAAAGTTCATGTTCTTCATTTGTATTATGTTTTAGGCCTAATAATCTACAGAATAGCAAGGGCGATGAAGAATTTCATCCCTTGAGTGTGTCAGGGACACCTGAGGCCCCGTAAGGCCTGGGCTGACGTGGGGTTATTTAGTCCCGCTGATGAAGTTGCAGGAAAATTAGACCAACGTGGAGGGTCGGAATCCAAGTGTCGCGAACTCGGCGCAGAGAGCTGAGTTAGACCGACGCTGTGATTCCTTTTCTGCCAAATTGGCCTGAAATAGGTTCGATTTCCGTTAGGTGTGATTCCTAATCACTTTAGGCTGTATAATGGAAAGAATGATTTAAAGTAACAACGATTCTTTTATTTACACATAAAAATAAATCCGTTTCAATATTTCAACAATCAACAATTCGATTCTTTTCACAGAAAATGGGTCGCTATGGTTAAATAATTCTAAACAATCATATAGTCATTCTATAGCGCTGTACTGGCACTATAGTCTACACACTGGAAATGTTACTACCGTGAGCTCGCCATAAGAGCTTCACAAATCTGAAATGTTATTACTGTGAGCTCGCCATAAGAGCTTCACCCGCTTAGGCTCAAATGTCAACGTCTGCGCGTAACTGTACCTCTAGCTGTCGGAGGGTTCCGACCAGCAATGTTCGTCATCTATAAGGACACCGTACTTCTGATTTGGGTCAGATATTGTCTATTCATACCTTATGTGCCTTTGAAAGTCCTCCGTGAAAGTCCTATTGAAATATTCACCGTTCCTGGTTGAATTCACGATTCACAAATGCCCCTTTTGTGCTAGGGCGAAATTGTCACTCACACCGATCTCCAGTCGGTATTACGATGCTTCGACAGCAAAACAAACTACTCAGAACGCAATCAGTCTGACGCTTCAAAGGGTTAATACGCACAATACAATTAACCTACACTTCTGACTATTGCAGGCCGATACCTGCTACTCGACAATCTAAACTTTAACGTTCCACCTGGGGTGTTCCTTCTCACAAATTCGGCCCCGTAGCCGCCTATCAACGTTAAGCTAAATCAATCATGGAATGCCCTCTCTGGCCGTTTCAGGGTCCTGTGATCAAAGGTACCCTTATGCCAGGAAACAGAGTCCGCCTGTCCTGGACTTCACCAACGTGTGTGTGTGACCCCAAGTGTGTGTCTAATGCTCTCTCTTCCAGGTATATATACTTTTTACCCTGAACTGTCAGGTGGACCGACGCTCATCTGTCCACCTGTCAAAACGGTGGGAGATGACATATATCGAGACAGAATCAATACAAGTCATCTCGCGCGTGACTTAACGGTGACTTCACTTGTCGAGAAAACCGATTCGTTCTTGCCATGATTGTTACCTAATGATCAGGTGACGATACGATAGACATTTCTATCGTTTAGAATCTCGTTTCTCAATTGGCCGTGACGAAAACCGATTACGTCTCGTAAGATTCGCGACTACTGTATAAATTAAATGAGATTAAACCTTATCTAACATACCGTTTCTTCCCTGGGTCCCTGCACTAAAGCTGGATATACACCACGTGTGTTTTTCCAGCTTTACAGAGAAGTGAAATTCATGTGGGTTTTTCGCCTTGATGCGGAATATATTTTGAACTTACAATATCTTTAAATGTGGGGCCCCTTGCCCCTATATTTAGGCTGGCTTTGCCCTGACAGAGTGCAAGAAGGCTTTACAATGCTAAACCCTTGTTGCACCCTAGGGACAAATTTATCAATGTTATTAAATTAGGTAACGTATCAGACATAAACCATTTAATTTTTATTTTTTTGAGTTGATGTTGGTTATAAAAAGAGAGCGTGTGGGAGCCAAAATGACTATGTGGGAGGGCCTGAGAAACAGATTTTTTACTTTTTTTAGGCCTTAATGTCCCACATACCAAATAGTGACTGAATCTATTGATATCTGTTCAAGAAAGTATCATATCCTAAATCTGTTAATATTTGTGGCTCAAGCCCAACTGGGCACACAACCGTCCAGTAGCTCTATGGACATCACAATATGGATACCTTTTATTAGCCTACTCCTACCCCCCAGAAAATATATCTACAGACCATATAGCTCCTTAAGTCTTTTTTATAAAATCCCTCACACTGCCAATATCAACTAATATATAGCTATTGTTGATTGGACATGTTATACCAACACAAGCGATTTACACAAGATTCAGGAGCCTGTATATGGGCCCTTCATAAGGAAAGAACAAATTTTCACGCTTCGAGTGAATCAGCCCAGTCACTTGCCAAGTCAGTCGCCAAAATAATTCGGAGGACTGCACAAACATTTTTACTCTGCCTCTGACGAAGTACACAAAGGTACGAAACCGGTTAGGATATTTCTGGGATAACGGATACTCAGGTCCTCTCGGTCTCCTGTTGTCAATTTCTTCTATTTATTTTCTGTTAATATTTGTTCAAGTTATTACACTAACGAACTGAAAACAGGCTACAATTAACTAATTAAGGGCCATAACTCTGCTCTATTTGACCAAACAGTACCAGTTTTACAACCCCTTCAAGATATCGTTAAGAAAGTCTCACATAACAAATACTGACCAAATCCATAGACATTTGTTCAAATTATTGCGCTAACAAGCTGAAAACAGGCAAAAATAAACTAATACAGTAGAATCCTCTTAACTGAATATCCATTTTGCCAGTGAAATTTATTCAATTAACAAGAGTATACAATTAACAGGGATTTGGTCAGTTTCCTGTGTTTTTGAGGTAAACTGAGCATTTATTCTATTATATCTTGTTTGACAGAGCTCATAGAGCTCTGTCAAACAAGATATAATAGAATAAATGCCTGTATTGGATATAGTGAGGCCAAAAAGGTTGATAAATAAGGGGAATTTGGTGTGTGTCACAGTAATTTTTTTGACGTATTACAAAAATTTATATACAAATAATAGGAGTTTACTCTACAACCCATATGCAATTAACAGATCAAATTTGTACTGAAGGTGTGGTAAATGGTTTTGTGTTTGAAAATTATATTCAATTAACACGGATATACAATTAAGAGATATCCAATTAAGTGGGCTCCATTGTATAATCAAACTGCACTGATTTTTCGAACTCATTCAAGATATTAAAGTCTTGCATAACAAATATTGACCGAAGCCATTAATATTTGTTCAAGTAAACAAGCCAACGAGATGAAAATGTGCAAAAATTAACTAATTAAGGGCCATAACTCTGTTCAGTATGATCAAACTGCACCGGTTTTCGAACTCGTTCAAGACGTTAAGAAAGTATCATATCCTAAATCCATTAATATTTGTGGTTCACGCCCAACTGGTCACACTACCGTCCAGGAGCTCTACGGACATCACAATATGATATGGATCCCTTCTATTTCTATTACCGAAACAAACATTTTTACTCTGCCTCTGACGAAGTACACAAAGGTACGAAACCGGTTAGGATATTTCTGGGATAACGGATACTCAGGTCCTCTCGGTCTCCTGTAGTCAGTTTCTTCTGTATATTTTCCATTAATATTTGTTCAATTTATTGCTCTAACGAGCTGAAAATGCGTAAAAATTATAAATTAAGGGCCATAACTCTACTCAGTATGATCAAATCACACTGGTTCTGAACTCTTGTTCCACACATTAAGAAAGCCTCATATACCAAATCTGGACCAAATCCATTAATATTTGAACAAGTTATCATGCCAACGAGGTGAAAGTGGGCAAAAATTGACTAATTAAGGGCCATAACTTTTCTCAGTTTGATCAAACCGCACCGGTCATCTAACTCGTTCAATACATGGTTGAGAAAGTCATGCATACCAAATTTTTACAAAATCCATAGATATTTGTTTATGTTATCGCGCTAAAGAGAAATTCTAAGTACTTCTAAGTTTAACCCTTCACCCAGCGTAACGGCCAAAACCGGCCAACGCTATTCTCAAAATTCGCCAATTAATTTTCATTATTTTTTAATTTTTTGTCTCAAAAACATAGGTTATGACCCCTCGTTGAGGGGTCATAACCTATGTTTTTGAGACAAAAAATTAAAAAAACTAGTTATTCAAGAATTTTTATTGCAAGTTAGGTAAAGGGTTAAATTAAAGCCGAGTAACTTTGTAAAAATATCACCCAACCTCAGTAAAATTCAATTCCTACAAGTATGTGGTACAGACAAAGGCACATACTAAAATCAGTGCATACTAAAAAGTGTTAAAATTAAAGTTAAAGGTAAGTAACTCAGCAAAAAAAATAAAATAAGACTATTTAGGGAGCCACAACTCTGCCCCGAATTATCAGACTGGGCTGCTTTTCGAACTTGACATGTAATTCTTTGGATGAACTTAAATACCGGATATTTGCTTAACCAATAAATACTTTTTCAAGTTATCTCGCTAACAAATGAAAAATTAATTAAAATCGACTAATTGGGAGCTGTAACTCTGCCCCTAATCGGTATCGGCTGATAAGTTGATTATGGGCAACATATCAGTATCAGCAAAAGGAGGTTGCTCAGCCTGTATTGTTGCCGATATTTGTTTCAACAATTTTGCATCCTAAAAATCCTTAAAAATTATGGCAGTCATCATCGCTTTCTGATCAAATTTCCAGAAAAAAAACAAATACTGGGATCTTCTTTGTTTTGAATAATATAATTGCAACACAGTGACATTTTATTCAAATAAAACATAATTGTTCAGCGTTGTTCTCCTTATTCATGTATCACCCATTTTTGAAAATTTTCAGTTCTCATGTATAATGTATAAACCACCTGTCACTACAGTCATCTGTAAAGAATTAAAAATAGAACACACATACAAGAGAACCACAATAAATCAGCAGCCGATCAGTGTCATGACTCCAGTGCAATGCAAATGAACAAAGTGTCTCACTTCTGTTTTGATTAAACAACAAAACTTATTCTTGACAATGTTTTGATTCTCTGATCCAAGTTTTCATCTCATGAATTGATGTCAGAAAGTTGAGTGATAATCAGTATTAAAACATTGTAACACAAATTCGAGATCAGTACAATAAATAAGACGTTGGTCACTCTGTGAATCTTGATTGTTTATTTGTAACAAAGCACACAACAATTCAGTTTCCTCTTATCACTGCAGCAGTTCCTGGAACTATAGTCTGTTTTAAGGCATCATGTTTCACAATTCCCGGAAATAATTCTGTTTACAATACGACACCAGCATATGTATTTTATGAATAGTTAATTATTGGGTAAAAATTTTTCTATGCACTTGATCATAAGTATTATTCCAAAATGTTCCCTTTGAGGTGATCTGAAACAAAATATCTTATTTATTGTTGGCTACAAAACTGTTTGACATGCCATCTACTATTGCCCTCTTGACGAGTTGACTTCACATGTGCTTAGTCAGTGAAGTATCGGTATCGGCATCGTTATCTGCCGATATCTAGATCGGTAGATATCGGTTTTGGCAAAACTGATAACAGGGATATCGGCTCACCTCTAGTTTTAAATCTCGACCTGTAAATACTGGACATTGGCCCAATTAATTTTTGGTGAAGGTATTGTGCTAACAAATGAAAATTACTTAAAATTCAATTCTGAGCAGGAACTTTTCCCATAATGCTTCTAGGAATTTAACAATTCAATTAAGGAGCTCTATCAAACAGGATTGGGTTAGTTAAACCTTTACCTAACATGAAAAGCAGACGACGCTTGCAAAAAAAAAATTCTTGAATAACTAATTTTTTTCATTTTTTGTCTCAAAAACATAGGTTATGACCCCTCTTTGGAATGAGCTTCATGAGCTCGTTCCAACAAGGGGTCATAACCTATGTTTTTGAGACAAAAAATGAAAAAATTAATTAATTTTTTTAGAATAACGCGGACCGGTTTTGGCCGTTACTTTTGGGTAAAGGGTTAACTTCCTAGTTACATTGTGGAGAAAATTTGCAACTAAAATGTTTGTTATTTATTTGTCTTTAAGCTCATATATTTCTACACAAGAGTTAATCGGGGCCGCAACATGGCTATAAAGTCAAGTTCTGCCAATTGTTTATTCCCATGTGACCCATTTTAGAGGACTTCCACCACAGGCCATGATTTCTGGGTCCTATTTCATCACGGTAAACAAGATTTGATTCACTTCCTGGAGTTCCCACAGGGATGAAAGTTTGTTAAATCGACATCTGTTTGCAGTGGGTTGCCCACTATTGTGTGTCAAACCAATATTTTCAGCAGTGAAAATTTCCTGTAATGTAGTTGAAAATTTAACCAACTCTATCTTGTTTGACAAGAGCTCCAAACAAGGTGTAGTTGGTTAAATATTTGTCCTGCAAGTGCAAAATAGTCACATATAAGAGATTTCAAAGTGAAAAAAAGGTGACAAGACAGATTTTCTATGACGAGGGAGGTACCAGAGAAACAAGAATTTTATTTTTAATAGCTTATTTTAACAGAAGTGAAGCATGGTTTGATCAACACTTACATAATTTAAACCTTGAGGTGATGGTGACTTTGGTCCAGTGGACTGAAAATTTCTATTTGGTGACTGGTTTTGTTGTTGCTGTTGCTGTGATTGTTGTTGCTGTTGTTGTTGTTGCTGTTGCTGCTGCTGCTGTTGTTGCTGTAAAAAGGAAAAATTAGTTTTGAATCAACAACTGGATGAAAGATTACTACTGAAACACAATCGGTCAGATTTTCAACTTGACATTTATTAACCCTTTACCCAACGAATCGCCCGCAACCGCCCGCGTAATATACAAATTCAGCAGCTAAAAAAATACTATTTTTCGAAACATTTCAACAAACTCATATCATGTGACCCCTCTTTGGAACGAACTCGTTGAGCTCGTTCCAAAGAGGGGTCACATGATATGGTTCTGTTGACATTTTTTGAAAAAATTTAAAAAATGTTATTTAAAATAATAAATTTTGATATCGTCTGCGTTGGGTAAAGGGTTAATAATTTCAAGTACGCACTGACAATCTTCTGAATGAAGAGGATACCAACTGTTTTTGAGTACTCTCCCCTGCGAAATAAAAGTGACATAACCATTATTATTTATGTATTTATTGGTGTTTAAGGTCACATACTTCTGCAGAATGGCTAATCATGACTACAAGATGGAGATAAAGTCAAAGTCAGTCAATCGATTAACCCTTTACCCAATGCAGATGATATAAAAATTTATTATTTTTTAAAACTTTTCAAAACAAGAGGCCCCAGGGGGACTGAGGGCACACACCTGTTATGGTAGCATAAATATCAACCCAGGGAATTGATGTTAACAAGTTGCTAAGAAAAGCTTATACCAATTATCAAAAGATTCTGACCAGTGGATCTAAAAAAAAAAGATTTTTAAAGAATATTCCTCATATTGAACTGCGTAATAATTCAGGCTCCCACACAGAGCCCAAATATGAACCCAGGGACTTGGCTTGAACAAACTCGAATCTCACCTCCAGTGGGATGCTGTATACCAAATATCAAAAGATTCTGATTGGTGGATCTGAAGAAGATGATTTTTAAAGAATATTCCTCATTTTGAACTAAGTTACAAGTCGAGCTCCAACAGTGAGCCCAAATATGAACACAGGGACTTGGCTTCAACAAACTTGAATCTTACACCCTAAGGATGCTGCATACCAAATATCAAAACATTCTGACTGCTGGATGTGAAGTAGATTTTTAAAGAAAATTCCTCATTTTGAACTTAGTTATAATTTGGGATCCCATAGTGAGCCCAAATATGAACCCAGGGACTTGGCTTGAACAAACTTGAATCTCATCCCCCTAAGGATGCTGCATGCCAAATATCAAAACAATCTGACTGCTGAATCTGAAGAAGATGATTTTTAAAGAAAGATTCCTCATATTGAACTAAGTTAGAATTCGGGCTCCCATAGGGACTTGGCTTCAACATACTTGAATCTCACCTCCCTGTGGATGCTGCATACCAAATATCAAATCATTCCGACTGCTGGAAGAAGATTTTTTAAAGAAAATTCCTCATTTTGAACTAAGTTATAATTCAAGCTCCCACAGTGAGCACAAATAGAAAACCAGGGACTTGGCTTGAACAAACTTGAATCTCACCCTCTTAAGCATGCTGCATACCAAATATCAAACGATTCTGATTGGTAGATCTGAAGAAGATGATTTTTAAAGAATATTCCTCATACTGCTCTAATTGAAACATTTGGGCTCCCATAGAGAGTCCAAATATGGACCCAGGGATTAGATTTCAATAAACATGTGAAACAATCGTCCAGAGATGAAAGCTTTTGGAGCAGTGGTTTGGGAGAAGAGTAGTCTTAAATGTTTTTCCCATTACCCACAGTGTTAATAAATGCTGACTCAGCACTTTTTCAAAGTTTTTTCATTTTTTTTTTTGTTGGTCCTAAGGAAGCTTCACACCAAATAAGAATTCTCAGTGCCGTGTAGTTTTGGAGATATGGGCGTTTTAATTTTTTTCTATTTTTAGCTCCTGCGGTTCCCATGGAGCAATGGGAAAATTTTGTTTGGCAAAAATTAAGTACTTATGACCCAATAAGCCCTCACATCAAATTTGGTTCAAATCTGCCTCTCCGTTTGGAAAATAGAAATTTTGGGTGAGGCAAAAATTCTTGCCCCTCCCATAACGAAGGCAAATAGAGCTCCTCGAACTTCTCTGGAACAAATCTGAGTCTACACCTCAAAAGGAAGCTGCACACCAGATGTCAAGTCTCTGCTACTGCTGGTTCATGAGAAGAAGATTTTTTTAAGATTTAAGCGCACTTTTTGGGCATGGCCCTACCGAGGGGAGAGGCAACTTGATTTGAACAAAATCAAAATGCAATATCATAACAAACTATTATCTCAAACAAAATAATTAAATTGGTTCAGCGGTTTGGGAGAAGATGATGCAAACACCATGTTCACGGACGGCGGACGGTTAGTGATCAATGTAGCTCCCCTGACTGAAAGTCAGGCTAGCTAAAAATTTCAACAAAACCATATCAAGTGACCCGCTTGTTGAGCTCGTTCCAATGAGGGGTCACATGATAGTTTTGTTGAAATGTTTTGGATAAATGATTTTTCTCTTTTGTTTAATTTGAACATTATGCGGAGGGATGCAACCGATTCGTTAGAAGGGTTAAACCCCATATTGCCTATTTTTGAGGACTCGCACCCCAAGCATTAGTGACTGGGTCCTTTTTTTACCAGTGAAACAGAGCTTGTTTACCACAGCCAACAAGCACTGCTTCACTTCCTGGAGTTCCCACAGGGAATCACCATTATTATTTTTGGAGAAAGAGGACAGCATCATGATTATTACGCACTATCATGATTCATGATTATTAAAATTAAAGTGTCAATGACACTGTAGCTTCACTTGATTGTGTAGTGTTTGATGAAAAGGATAATGTTCAATGTTTATGAAAGGATTAAGAAAGACAAGAATTGTGATAATTGAGAATATGTTCATTTATGTTACCTGTATGTCATGTTTTCAATAAGAATAATTTGAGGCGTAGACTGTACTAAAGAATTGAGTTCTGGGTAAATGTGGCCCTCACAGTTAATGCATGTCAACCAAAGTTACCAAGTTGCAGTAAAATTATTCCAAATCGAGTCATCCTACCAAGTTACAATGAAATCCCTTCATGAATATACCTCGTTGACTTTGCTAAAGGAATCTTGGTCATGTGACAGTTTGGCGGTCACGGTTGAGAGCTCATGACCAAAATAGGAGAGTCTCATCCAGATATCATACCAAGTTATCCAACCAAATTACAATGAAATCCCTTAAACAAAAAACCCTTGTAAACAGTGTTAAAGGAATCTAGGTCACATGACCAGGTGGCAGTAAGGCTAACTGATCGTGACCAAAATAGGACAGTCTCATCTAGGCATTATACCATGTTATCCTTCAAAGTTACAACGAAATCACTTCATAAATATGAACTGCAGACTATGCTAAACAAATCTAGGTAATGTGCCTGTGTGGCCCTCACGGTTGACCGATCACAGCCAAAATAAGGCGTTCTCATCTAGACATTATACCGAGCCATCCAACAAATTTGCAATGAAATCCCTTCATAAATATGACCTGCAGGCTGTGCTAAAGGTTATTGGGCTTCACGACCAAAAGGGGACATTCTCATCTAGACATTATACGGTCATCCTACCAAGTTACAATGAAATCCCTTCATAAATACGACCTGTAGACTGTGCTAAAGGTTTTTGAGTTTCAGACTTGTGTAGCCATCAGGGTTGACCGATCATAACCAAAAGGGGACATTCTCATCTAGACATTATACAGTTATCCCACCAAGTTACAATGAAATCCCTTCATAAATACGACCTGCAGACTGTGCTAAAGGTTTTTTGGTTTTGGGCTCGCACAGCTATCATGGTTGACCAATCGCAACCAAAAGGGGACGTTCTCATCCAGACATGATCTCAACTCTGCATATGAAATTTTGTGATGATCGGACAAGAACTACGGGGTGTAGCCTGTGCAAAAGAAAATGTGAACAGACTCACAGATTCACAGACTTCCGCACGCGTGATGGCAATAGCTTATCTTGATTTTGCCAAGTTAAGCTAATGAGTTACTGTCATTTGAATTTAGAAAGTCAGCCAAAATACAGCATTTGTTTGAGGAAAATATGTAAAATTTCATCAAAGTTCACCATCCAGGCTTATCAGAATTTAAAATTTGCATACCTGTGAAAAGGTTCTAAAAAATTTTTCGTAATCTCCCACTTTTATGTACCCCATCAGTTGGAGTTCCTTTGATCCATGTCAAATTTACAGGAGGGAAACACGGGTATTGTCAAGGGGCATTTGTGGGAATTGGGAATTTTCATGCACTGTAGCTGTCAAACCCGTAATTTTGGTAGGTTTGCCATCACGATTATTTTTTGAACTCACAAATGTGCAGCATCACAATTACTTGGCAGAAGAAAGTAGGTACCAGAATTATCTCATAAGTGAAATAATTCTAATAATCTCACATGGTACAATTAGAATGTTTTAATTGCAATCAAAGCCCCCCCAACATCAAAAACGTAGTGATATCGATGAAAGATTTTTGCATGATGTTCGTCTCTTCCGCTTACATATTTTATCTCAATCATGACAATAGAAAACAAAAAATATTAGACATTTCTGCGATCTCATGAGGTAATACGATCTTACACACAATCAAATTTATTTATAATGGGATTTAACGGAACTTTCAACAGGCACGATCACCTCGTGTCAAACAGTTTTACAGGTGAAGGATGCCGGTATACCTAGCAACAACCACTCAAGCAGTGGTGAACAATTATCAGACTTAACGAACAATATCCTCCGTAACATACTAACTCTGTACATGCAGTGTTAGCATTGGGTAAGGTCAAGTGCACAATTGATGTGCAAGATGCCCCAGAACACAGAATCACCATGCACAGACAACCAAATAGCAGATGGTGGTTCATGGACTGAAAGTAGTGCTGTAAGACCTCAACTAAAGGTTGCGATACTTCAAGTACAGTGGAGCCCATTTAAATTTTAACCTGCTGAGTATTTTGAAAATATTTTTCATCAAATCTAGCCATGGCTGCTGGGAAGCAGCCATGACTAGATTTGATGAAAAATTCATATATTTATTTATTGGTGTTTAAGGTCTCATACTTATGCACAATGGTCAATCGTGACTGAAAAGTTTTACGAGTGGAGGAAGCCTGAGCACCCAGAGAGAACCACCGAGCATTGACGACCAACTGTCAGCTCCTCAACATTCTAACTCTGCTCAAGCACCACTCAAGAAGGGTTACAGCTGTTGAAGACATGTGCACCATCAGCGTGCAGTACGCATTAGTACACGGCGTAATCGTGCCACCAGAAAAATTCATCTAAATTCATGTAAAGAAAAATTTATGACGATTCAGATGGTATCGGTATTCAATGATTGGTTCGGTTTGGGTTTTCGGTATCCCCATATCGGTATCAGTTCGGTTTTTCGGTATATAGCCCACCTCTAATTTATTTATTAGTACTTATGGTCACTTTCAGCATCTTTGGCTGTATCATTTATTTTTTTATGTTTACAGTCATTTTAAGCTTTTGGCTTTTTTGGATGTCCCATAATGGCACTATACGGATGAAGTCAAGTTTAGCCAATTGTTTATACCTATGCAGCCCATTTTCGAGTACTTCCACTCCAGGCATTTTTGTTCAAGGTCCTATTTTACCTGTAAAATAAAACTTGTTTACTACAGTAAACAAGCACTGCTCCACTTCCGAGTTTACACGAGGGTCATTTTTTAATCAGTGCACACACGGTTAATGGAATATGACTTCCCAAACACAAAGCCATTTACAGTACCGTTAGTACAAATTTGACCTGTAATTTACATATAGGTTACAGAGCAAACTCCAGTTAATTGAATAAAGCATCTTATAATTTGTTGGGAAATTACCCTGACAATCACCAAATTCTTCATGTTTCTAGACCTATTTGGTCTCAGTACATCCAATACAGGCTTTTACTCCATTATATCTTGTTTGAAAAGACCCATGGGGTTTGTCAAACAATATAATAGAATAATGCTCAGTTTATCTCCATAATACAGGAAAGTGATCAAATCCATTTTAATTGATCAGTTCTGTTAATTGAATGATTTTCACTGGCAAACTGGCTCTTCAATAACCAGGGTTTCACGGTATAAAATTGTGGATGATGGTTTAATCACAATTTTTGATATTATCAGGGTTCTGTGATCTTTGTGATGTGATGCTGTTCCATTTGAAACAGTGAAAGTGTCAATGACACTGCAGCTTAACTTTCACTGTGTGTAGTGTTAATGAAAAGGATAATGTTCAATGTTTATGAAAGGATTATAAAATAAGACAAGAATTGTGAATATTGAGAATAAGTTAATTTCTGTTCCCTACATGCAATGTTTTCCACAAGAATAATTTGAGGTGTAGACTGTACTAAAGAACTGGGGCCTGGGTTGAAGTGGCCCTAACAGTTAACGTATGTGAACCAAAGTTACCAAGTTACAGTAAAATCATTCCAAAACGAGTCATTCTACCATGTTACAATGAAATCCCTTCATAAATATGACTCACAGGCTTTGTTGAAGAAATCTATGTCACATGGTGGTCAGGTGGTCATGGATGACCGATCGTGACCAAAAGATCTCATCAAGATATCATACCAAGTTATCCTACCAAGTTACAATGAAATCCCTTCATAAAAACAACATGTAGACAGTGCTCAAAGAATCTTTGATCACGTGAGCAGGTGCCAGTTATGGCTGACCGATCATGACCAAAATAGTACAGTCTCATCTAGACATCATACCGTATTATCCTTCCAAGTTACAATGAAATCACTTCATAAATATGAACTGTAGACTGTGCTAAACAAATCTGGGTTACATGCCTGTGCGGACAGCACAGTTGACCGATCATGGCCAAAATAGGACGTTCTCATCTCAACATTATACCGAGTCATCCTACCAATATTTCCAATGAATGCAACCTGCAGACTGTGCTAAAGGAATCTAGGTAATACGCCCCTGCAGCTATCACGGTTGACTGAACCTGACCAAAATAGGATGTTCTTATCTAGACATTATACAGAGTCATCCTATCAAGTTACAATGAAATCCCTTCAGAAATATGACCTGCAAACTGTGCTAAAGTTTTTCGGGTTTAACAGTCTATACTTCACAGGCAATAAAATGGCTTTCTGATCGTTTACCTAATGTAATGGACAAAACTGACCAGTGCTATTTACCAAAATTGCCATTCAAATTTGATCAATTTTGTAATTTTTTTCCCTAAAACAATTATTGCTTATGATCCCTGATTGGAACAAGCTTACTAAGCTCATTCCAATAAGCGCCATAAGTGATATTCTTCGATAAATATGAAATTAGTTATTTAGGTAATTTTTTGCAAGTACCATCTGCTATTCAGATTGTGTCAATGATTAGAATTAATTTTATTTATTGGTGTTTAAGGACACATATTTCTGCACAATGGCTAAATGTGACCACAACATCGATAAAAAGTAAAGTCCAGCCAATTGTTTATACCCATGTTGCCCATTTTAGAAGACGTCCGTCCCAGGCATTGGTTGTGGTGTCCTATTTTACCAGATAAATAGAGCGGGTTTATCACAGTAAATAAGCACTGTTTCACTTCCCAGGGTTCCTATGGGAATTCTGTAGAGATGGGCAATATACCAAAAAACCGAACTGATACCGATATCATGGGGATACCGAACTGAATCAATCACTGAATAATGAAATGTGAATTTTAAAACTTCCCTACATTCACTAGATATAAGGCCTCTTTGAGGCTTGATACCAGTTGAAGTGTTCATTTTCATGAAAGAAGTGACTGAATTTCTTTTCAGTTTTGTTAACCCTTAAAGGCCTGGACAATTGTCCGGAATTCCCGCTAGACTACAACCTGTGTATGTCCAATTGATTCGATGTGATCTGTAGTCAAGTCTTGGCTCCCTGTTAGGCAGCTACGACTCAACTATAAATCACTGCCCAAGTGATTTGTCTAACTGCAGCAGGACATCCTTTAGATGGCATGGTCAGGGCACATGTTCTGAAAATACAAATGCCTGAAATAGGCCTTTAACCCTTTGATACTTTTGATCCTCTTATGACGTACGAAATCAAACTTTGTGGTCATTTCTTTTGTTATTATTTTTCGATTTTTTAACGTTTTAATCTCAATTCTTGTTTTGGCCGAATAAGACTCAGTGACAACCGTTGAGCTAAATGTTATCGCAGCTTAAAATACTAATATAATCCTGCTGTCAAGACTTCTTAACTGGTTGAGTGCTAGAAGCCACAATCAGGGCTTTCAAAAAATGAGGATACAAGAGCAAAAGCCAACACTTTCCTTGCTTATATTTCATATTCAGTCAAACACAAATAATATTTTGTTTATATACATTTGTTTTATTACAAATTATTGGAGAGTGCCTGAGGGCACTCTCCAATAATTTGTAATAATACAAGTTTTGAATAACAAATTCAGACCACCAAATCCTGCCCTCAACCAGACAATCACAAATGTGAAAAATATCTTGTTATTTGTACTTTCCGACGTTTGACGTCACATTTTGAAAAACGTTGAAGAAACTGAATTCCCGGTGACATTTGAACGTCAGGATAATTAAAGTCTCAAAGGGTTAAAGGTTAAGGGGTGTATAGAACAAGTCACAAAATTACTGAAGATATGATTTTTGTAAAAGAATGCCACTGTTGAGCTCCTTAGCAGTGGCATATGTAGTGCTGTAGTAGAATGATACAAGAACAACTTATTCTGTATTTTCCTGGTGTGAATTCCCCTTTGGTACAATCAGCAAATCTTAGTTAAGCCAGATACCCATACCGAACCCAGGTCTTTAAATTCAATTATTTTGGGCACACCACTTTGCCCTAATTTGGGCACATTAAAACCGGAAATAACATCTGTATCCTGTTTTGTTTCACTGTCATGTCTTTCTTTGTATTTCTATGGTTATATTATGATGGAAGTTATTTTCAAATGTAGAAGAGGCACAGAGAATTTATATATTTTTCTTTATCTCTTCACACCTTCTTTAATTTGGGCACACCTGTAAACATGTGTGACATTGGGGTAATCTAAAGCCCTGCAAACCGATACTGAGTTATACCACCTTAAAAATACCGAAATCCATATCGAACTCAAAACTCCAAAACTACCCATCTCCAGAATTCTGGTGCATGTGCCATGACAAAAGCAAAGTAACTTCCAGAAGAAAAATGGTGTATTCTTTTAGTGTAATAGATAATCATCACACAAGAAATTCCTTCAACACAAATGCATCATTCAGGTTCATAATTCCATGTTAACAGATTTGCAACTGCCGTGAACTGGTAATAACCCACGCGTGGGCAGAGATGTCCATGCATGCATTTACCAGGTAGTAAAAATCGTCATCATCAAAATTTTAATTAATGAAGCACAGGACTGTACCCGCTGCTTCATTAATTAAATTTTTGATGATTATTCCCATAATTTGTGTTTGGAATCTGCTATTACTGTGTCCGTGGAAATATTGTCCACCCGTAGAAAGTGACCAGTCCACGGCAGCTGTACTGTAGAGGCGCCCCCCCCCCCCCTCCCCCTATGGTCTCTCATCACTTATTCTATCAGGAAAAGGAGCAAATACCTGGGTGATCTGTTCACATTTTCTCACTTATTGGCTCGGCCATTGTACAGAAAAGCTCTCCTTTACTATTTATTTATTGCTGTTTTACACTTTATCTAACATGAAAAGCAGACGACACTTGCAAAAAAATATTTCTTGAATAACTAATTTTTTTCATTTTTTATCTCAAAAACATAGGTTATGACCCCTCATTGGAACGAGCTCGATGAGCTCGTTCCAATGAGGGGTCATAACCTATGTTTTTGAGATAAAAAATGAAAAAATAATGAAAATTAATTGGCAAATTTTTAGAATAGCGCTTGTCAGTTTTGGCCGTTACGTTGGGTAAAGGGTTAAGGTCACATATTTTTGCACAATGGCTAATCATAATCACAACATGGGGATAAATTCAAGTTTAGTCAATCATTTATACCCATGACGCCCATTTCCTAAACACTGATGACAAATGTGGGAACTTTTTGCCTCAAAAGGACCATGTCACAACCTTTCAAGAATAAATCCAAGGCTAAAAAATTCAAATATATTCAGGTACCGTATCCCATGCATTTCCATGTTACTGAAATCTGGGAACACAAACTGATATGAGGTTCTGTAGAAAAAATAACCTCATTATAAAGCATGAAACTGCTTCTCAATACACAATGAAAGTCAGACCATATCTTTTGAACTATCAACAACCAATTTGTTTATTTGTGAAGATGTGTATATTAATAAGATACTTTATTGAACAGTTTAGCAATCTGAATGTATCAACCATTCTCATTGAAATTAAACCCACTCACTGAACATTTTAATGACTTGCAGTGTCTTTCAAAATTAGTATGAAATCATGAGACTTTAAATCAGTGCACTGTGTTCTGCAGAAATCAAATATTATGCAGACAGTATTCATTTTCTGAAAAACATGCATAACAAGAGCTATTGCTGAAGGCAATTATACCCTCACTGCAGTGCTCGACCGATGAAGCATAAATGAATTAAAAAAAAAGTAAGGACCAATAAATCAAGAAAAAATGAGATTGTAAGTACCGTAACTGTGGTGAAAAATATGCATGCAACCTTTTTTATAACATGTGCAGGAGAGGCTTGTCACAAGGATCCCTCACAATTTTCTTTAAAATCCATTCACTCACTGCTGAGATATCACTGCAGAAGAGAGGGACACAAGGATACACGTGTAGTGGACACATGTAATCCAGTATACCCCCTCACCCCTTCTCTTCAAAAGTGGGAGTATAAATATAACTAAACCCAAATGTATTTGGTATTATCTCTATCAAATACATTCCGCTTATTCAAACGTTTTTTGCCTTGTTACAATTTCTGGGAGAGTGCCTCTCCCAGAAATAGTAACAGGGAAAATCCTTACAAATTAAATAAATTCACTTCAAAGATAATGTAAACCGCAACAACAGAATATACACCTTTTAAGTTGTGGTACTTGCACTTAAGAATGGAGCCCCAATATGACCTTTGAGCTAAACTAGTCAACAAATAGAAAAAAATAAAAATAAAAGCATCCCTTCTTCATTTATTTGAAAAAATAATTTCTGGAGAGACAAATTCAATTTTTTATTTGACCAAACTATGGTTGTGAGAAATCAAATTTTACATGCCATATTAATTTCATGTAAAACACAACGCACCATGTTTACAAAGACACAAAATGGAAATGACACTCATGCTAGGTATTTAAGGTTCAAGAGATTTCTTAGAAAGCCTTGAATAAAGGGCTAATATTTGTTTTGGGTATACAACAGAGGTTCAACTGTGGTGGCCTCATGGGACCTTGGGACACTCATAGCAGGCATGGGTTCTGGCAACCATTTTCGCGAGAATCCAAATGGATTTTCCCAAATTTAGTTGAAATATAAGCCCTGATTATAAATCATTACAGTATGGTTGTCATGGAAAGGTCAAAATCTATGCGTGGGCAATATTTTGAACACTTGCAAAGTTTCATTCAGCTTGTGACCTGCTGTTAAGTGAATAACTTGAGTTACCATTTATTGGGAGTTGACAAAATGGCCAATATACAATTTTTCGAGGGAAGAAAGTCTTTGTATCTGGAAGAAATCTTAAGAGAACCTGTAATAAACCATTTATGCTAGAAACAAATTTCCAACTCACCAATTTGGCTCAATGCAATTTATCACAGGTCAAATTGGTTTGAGATGTGGACCAAGCCAGAAAATAAGCGGACTGTCATCTGCAGAATGAGGTCCCTAGAGGGTGAATTTGGTGACGCTACCATGCACAGAATGGACGCATCACTAAATTTACCCTCTGTGGACCTCAATCTAAATCAAAGTCTCAAGCCTAAACAGAAAGAGGTACCCTGAGGATAAATTGGTCCACTCTCTGGGATAACATAAGGAAATTCACTCTCTGGGGAACTCATTCTGCAAATGACAGGTTGGTTATTTCCAGGCTTGACATGTACCATCAGTGAACCTTATCCCTTAATACACTGGTCAAATCAAATGCTCTCACTTCATCAGCTGGAGTTATGCACCTTGCTAAAAAAATTCCTATGCAGATAATGCGATCAGATTCAAGCAACCTATGTTAAACATACTAACCATATTGCTTCTATGACACTGTTGTGAAAACACCAAAATTTCAAACAGGAAATATTTCTATAATGCAAATAAGATTTTAACTGAATCAATCTTGGTTGGCAGAGCCCAACTTGGTTCTGTCAAAAAGGAATGAATCAATTAAATTTCTAGCTACATTATGGGAAAGACTTTAAGGCTGAAATTTTTAATATTTTATTTATTTTTTTTTTATTATGGTTTAACGACACATTAACAGCCAGGGTCGTATCATGTCGGTGACAGTTTTACAGGTGGAGGAAGCTGGAGTACCTGGAGAGAACCACTGAGCAACGCCGAGCAGCTGTCAGCTCTCCAACATCGAAACTCTGAACCCTGCACCGCGGCACAGGCAGGGTTAGATTGGTTGAAGACATGAGCACTTTTGACGTGCAGTACACCTTAGTACACAGCGTCATAGTGCCCCCATGTAGGCAATCGGGGTTAAGTGCCTTGCCCAAGGACACAACGCGGGAGCGTGAATCAGTTGCTGAAACGATCACCCATCCAACTACTAACCGTGCTCGACGTTGCTTAACTTTGGTGATCTGACGAGAACCGATTACCACGATGTCACCGCACCCCTTTTAATATTTTAACCCCCTACACACCGATGTCAAAATATCTAAATTTTGGGATGAAAAAATTTCCCATAATGCAACTAGAAATTTAACCAATTCAATCTCAATTGAATTGGTTCAATCTCATTTGACAGAGCTCATTGAGCTCTGTCAAACGAGATTGAATTGGTTGAATTTCTAGATGCATTATGGGAAAAAACAGCTTCCTGAAATTTTGGTATTTTGACATCAGAGTGAAGGGGGCTTATGCAGGTATGAACAGGATTAAATTGGGAGAATATACCTTTCATTGCCAGTCAAATGTATCACAAAAAAGTTGTTTTTATCGTCAGTTTTCATTTTCTGACCTCAAATGGTCTAACTGTGGTTTTGAGAAATCAAATTTTACATGCCATCTTGATTTTATGTAAAACACAATCGACACACCATGTTCACAAAAACACAAAAAAGAAATATGACACTGATGCTATTTATTGAAATTGTCATTGTCTTCATTCATTTTTAACTTTTCCAGAAGGATGATCTAGTTTATAATGGTGAAGAAACTTTGTTAATTTTAAACTTGACTGATAGCATGCATTGATGTTATGAAATGTTGGAAAGGACTCTGAGTGCTTATCTTTCCAACAATTTTACTGCACTGCATATAATCAGCTCAATGGATAGAAATGAAGATAGAGCTGAAATGATTAATCGATTAACCAGTGATCAAAGTCTTGATCGCTCAAAAAAAGTAATTGATCGATTAATCATTGCCTTAAACTACTTTATTATATGGGTTAACAAAGGAACAAACTTGCTCTAAAACAGGCAAACATTGTCACACTGACTTGCATCAATTATTATGAGACAGATTAAAGCTTGAAAGTTATGTGCAGACATACTTGTTCACTTGCATGATCATTGTACTGTATCAGTAGCTGGAAATGGTCATTCTTAACTCTTTGCCCGTTGCGGACAGCAGACGATACTTGCAAAATAAATTCTTGAATTACTAAAAATTTTGAATTTTTGTCTCAAAAATATAGCTTATGACCCCTCATTGGAACGAGCTTAATGAGCTCGTTCCAATGAGGGGTCATCAGCTATATTTTTCAGACAAAAATTGAAAACATAATAAAATTTGAAGGAGATTTTTATATATAGTGCTTGCTGGTTTTGTGTTACTTTAGGTAAAAGGGTTAATGCTATAAATCATCAACGGTACGGCAATAATTCAGCTACCTACTAAAACAAGTGATTAATCGGATAACCAAGGTTAATCCATATGATAAATTGATCAAGAAAACCCTTTAACCATTTCAGCTCTAAATGAAGAAAAAACCCATATTATTTGGGCTTCTTTTGCACAGTATTCTGAATAAAAAATTCTCTTAGAATGAATGCCAATTGCAAACAAAAAATTTATGAGGTCCTTATTTCTGATCTGAATAGGCCCAATAATCCTTTTTCAGCAGTATACCACATAATAGCATTCAGCTTAACCTTTAACCTACTATGACAAAATTACAGTTGACAATCTTTTTTAAACACAAATTTCATTTGTTGTTTCCAATACCTAGCTTATGATTTCTCATTGGAACAAGCTCATCAACCAATGTTCCAAGGAATAATAAGCTCAAGCACACTCCAATGAAGGGTCATAAGCCATGTTTTGAAAGCAATACAGAGAAAATAACATTATTTGAATGGCCATTTTGTATATTATTTATTTTTTGGAGTTTTCAGTTAACTTTCAGCATCTGTGGCTATAGCATAACCACAACACAAGCGTAAAGTCAAGTTTAGCGACTCTTTTATACACAACCTGCATATTAGAGTACTTCCACCCCAGACACTGATAATCGGGACCTATGTTATCCATATAAGTTGTGTACCAAGGTAAACGTGCACTGCTCAACTTTCTGGGAAACACATGAATATTGATGTTTAAGGTAACATTCAACATCTATGCCTTTATCATATATTTTTCATATATAGTCCTGGATGGATTTTGCTAACAGGTAAGGCGAAGGTTTATTCATTTATTGGTGCTTCAGGTCACTTTCAGCATTAATGGTTATATTGTGACTGCAACACCAGCATACGTCAAGTTTAGCTACAGTACAGGTGCGTGGAATGGTCAAAATCCATGCGTTGGCAGTGTTACCCATGGGTGCTTTTCTCAATCAATAATCAGTAGTTTTCAGAAAATAATCAATGGAAGAAGCACAAAGTCATACCCAGTGCTTAAGGCCACACAAAGTAGATCTTCTGTTTCTCAGGCCATTAATTGTGAAATTGCATGCGGGCGAGCGTTTTTTTATTTTATTTTTTATTTCAGTAATTTCTTCTTTGCCATCAAAGGTTCATGTTCTTGGTTCAAGTTTTAGGCCTCATAATATACAGAAGAGCATGGGTGGTGATGTACTTTGTCCCTTGAGTGCAAGAAGGCTTTGCAATGCTAAAGCATTGCAAAGCCTTCTTGCACTCAAGGGACAAATTTATCAATTTTTTTAACTTGGGTAAAATATCAGACATAAACCATTTAATTTTTATTTTTTTTTAAGTTTAAATTGGTTATAAAAAGAGAGCATGCTGCAGCCAAAAGGACCATGCGGGTGGGCCTGAGAAACAGATTTTTTATTTCTTTAGGCCTAATTCACCAAAAATATGAGAGCGATGCCATTGTTTTATGTCAGAATTTCACTGTTAACGCATGCATGGAAATATTGCCCACATGTGGATTTTGACCTTTCCATGACAACCTTACTGTAATCATTTATTATCAGGGCTTATATTTCAACTACATTTTTGAGAATCCATTTTCTTGCAAAAATGGTTGTGAGAATCCATACCTGCAGTGAGTATGCTAGGATCCAGGGCTTATATTTCGACGCGAATCTGTGAATCAATTCACGTAAATATTCACGCAAACGAAATTACGAGAATCTACTTGGATTCGCGTCATCTCGGTACCAAGATTCGTGCAAAACGTGGACAGGAATGAAGTCGCAATGACTATTCGAATAAGCACGTATCCACAACATGCCAAATTAGCACTGAATGACACAGATAATAGAACAGTGAACTGACAGAATTTGTCAAAACGGCATGTGCTGTATGCTCACTGCTATTCAAAACTGGAATCACTCTGCTGTTGCAAAGTGTTTGTTTCTCTTTCATTTGCCGTCAGTCTCTTTCATCCTGCCGTCACTATTCAGTGCAATGGGTCACACTGTGAACTCGCACTGTCAATAAATTGTTTGATGATTCGTTCCTGGTTAATTTCAAAGTTCCACAAGAGATAATTCAACCCCCACACCCCTTACTTCATGAATAAAACTCGCCGGGCCAACTTGGTAACGGTTTATAGCATTTTTACTTTTGGAGCGTCGAGACTCATTAAACAAGCCAAGACCAATACCGGGTCTGGACCTGCATCGTTGCATGCAATAAATATCGGCAAACAGGAAGTGGCTGCACGGCAGATCTGAAAATTAGATAACGGCAGATCTGAAAATTAGATACACGATACAACTCATCATTATGAAGCAGCAGACCAAATATAAAATCATTCCCTTTCATAGAAGCCAAGAAAACTTTGACAGCAGAAGTGTTTCAGACGGATTGACGGACGGATGGAGTTGAGCAGTTACTAGACCTGCTCTGCCGCTGGCGACGCAGGTAAAAACCTCAGTGACAAACAAACCTCCATTATTATCCGTTCTGGGACTCCACCACTGAACCACCAGTCTGCACATCTAAAAACTATGTAATAGTAAGAAAATTGAGTATTTTGAGAGATCATTCACTTGCTCCATCTTCCAGCCCCCAACAGTTATGCATACAGTAACTGTATGCATTATTGCTAGGGGCGAGAGGGTGAAGCAATTCAATGATCCTTGTCAAGTAGACTTCGGGATCTGCTTGCTAGGGTCGTTGGATTCTCGTAACTACATTTACGAGAATCCATTTGGATTCTCGTAAATTTAGACAAAATATAAGGCCTGGGATCCCATGACGCCACCATGGTTGAACCCCTGTTGCATACGGATAACATATGTTAACCCTTTACCCAACACAGCTTTTTAATTTTTAAAAGATTAACTGATTTTTCTTTAAAAAATAAGCAATATTTACCAATAAAACCTTAAAAAAAATATGGATGTCATTCAAACCAGCTCATCAAGCCGCTTCCAATGACAACCATACAGTAGAACCTGTCTTGTGAGACAATTTTTGCTAGGCAGAAGTGGCCCCTCAAAACAGGTGGTCTCTCATGACATGTCCATTACAGGGTAAAACAAACAATGGGTACAAGGTCAGAGTGGTCTCTCAAGACAGGTGGTCTCTCAAAGAAAGTGGTTTCTTAAAACAGATTTTACTGTTCTTGTAAAATTTTACTGACAAGATGTGAGGATATTTCAGGTCAGGTTAGCCTTGTATTGTTTAATTTGCTGCCGCTATGTTTGGTAAAGAGTTAAATTGACTCAATTCTTTTCATGCGAATCCTAGCAGAGGTGCAGCGAGAATTTACATGGATTCTAGCTGGTTTTGTTGCACAAATCTTTGCGTGAATCGATTCTTGGATTCTCGTCAAAATGTAAGCCCTGGTAATTATGTTGCTTATTTTAAAGGATTTATATGCCCAGAGATGGTTGCCAGATCTTATTATACCAGTAAAACCGCACATACTCAACTTCCCAGGCATGGAAAAAGTTAAACCCTTAACCCTTCAGGGTTCCTGCACCTGACCTGACATGAAATTCCAGGCTTTTCCAGGCCATATACACCCCAAATTCAAGGAGTTTCAAGGCTAATAGAAAGTTAAATTCAAGGTTTTTCCAGGCTTATCGCAGTTGAACCACTTGAACCATCTTGGATGTATTTCATTCATCTCAACTCGGCGCGCAATGCTTCATTTTTCAAGTCTTTTCCAGGCCCAGGGAGCCAAATCAAGGCTTTTCAAGGCCTTGAATTTCATTTTTGAAATTCCAGGCTTTTCAAGGCCCGCGGGAACCCTGCCCTTAAGGGCCTGGAGATTTTAAAACATTTTTGCTATACTTTGAAAGTCAACCTCCAGTGGCTTTGCAATTTTTCTTGTCAAGTCTTGGCTGCCATCAGACGCAGCCAAGACTTGCCTAGAAACTGACACGGTACAACAAGTTTTGAGTTTACCCAAACAATGCATGTTGGGCCACTTGTTCCGTTGCATTAAAAAGTTATCAAAGTCAGAATTAGGCCCTTAAGGGTTAGAGGCCTAATTTAGATCACTTCTTACAACAACAAAACAAATGCCCCAACATGCAGTCTTTGGAGTAAACTTGCAGGTTACATTCCATGCCTCTTAGCAGTTTTTTCTGGGCAAGTCTTGGACTCTTGGTTGCCTATGTATGCAGTGAAGACTTGTTCAAAAAGAACTGCAAGGCCATAGGATGTTGAAAAAAAATTAATAAAAATCTCCAGGCCTTTGAAGGGTTTAACACAAAGCATCCACTAGAATTTGTTGAGAGATCATGGCACTGAAGCAGTTAAAATCATTACATGCCTTCAATATTTCATGTTTTAAATTGAGTATTATGCTTCATACAACATTTTTGGATTATATAATTACCAGTTTGAATATTACCTGGAACACATTTAATGTAACAGGAGGGTTTCTGTACTTTTTGTGGGGAAAGGGGGCGGTGACAACTTCAAGGACTTTCAAAACTGTTGTCAATGCAAATTTAAGACATTTCAGTGATATAAAAAAAACCCCAGGAATCAAGACTTTTGAAGGTTATTCACACTAACATACACTACACACAGGGAGAATTTGCTACATCTACCTATACAATCATAGAATGCATTTCCCCAAATTTTTTCAGGACTTCTGATAATCCATACAAACAAAATTCAAGACTTTTCAAGAGTCATTTTTCAACTTTTCAAGATTTTCAAGACATCACGTCGCCTTGACAGTACTGTGATCATAAAAATCAGATGGTGAATATATCATGTCCTACAACAGCAGTATGTTGTGATTTCAGGAATAAAATATTGAGAAATCAAGGCATGAGATTTACAGTGTTTAAAATTAATCTGAAATAAACTGAAAGTCTTTGTGTGCAGAAAATATTTTCAAACTTCAGTCTCAAAATAACTGATACCCTGTACAGAAAATGATGTGGTGCACAATTAATTTCTTTGAATTCATATGAAATTGATCTTGTCTTAAAGATCATTTTCATGTAAATTTGAAGAAATAAAAAATCAGTTATTGGGTAAGAAATAATCTAAAATGAGATAAAAAACTGAAAAATCTCATCCCTATCAAGAAAAACAAACAGAAGTAGCATCTGAGAATCATCTTTCCTGCATTTCTGTTTTTTTAACATTCAAGTCAGCACACCATTATTGGGAGGGTTGCAGACATAGAATTTTGACAACAACATGAACATTTGTGATCTTGTCAAACTTCTCTGTCTGCTATTGAGAATTTTAACCCAGATACTTTCAACATTTTAATGTATAGTTCTGTTATTACAGAAGCAAACAGAAACTTCTGACAATCACAGCCCAAGTGCAGATTTGGTCAAAATTCTCCATCCACTTCCATGACGACATTACTTAGATCTTACCTGTCAAAAGAGAAATAAAAACATTGCATCTCAAATGCTATTATCTTTGTTTTTCTCTATTCAGCCTTAAGTTCTCAATTTTATTGTGAAATGTTTTGCAGCCAGATCCAGATCTCGGGGCACCCCCAACAATTTCAGGAACCAAATTCAAAGACTATCAATGTCTTTCAGGGTTCAATTAATTCCAAGTTTTCAAGGACCACATTGATAAACTTCATGGACTTCCAAGGAACTTCGATACTTGATTTACAACATTAGGGTATCGTACATGTACAGTACCAGCTGAAAGTTTGCAGGATAATCATTAGAATATTTCTTTAAGGCCCCACAAAGTAGATCTTCTGTTTCTCAGACAGCAGCCTGGCCATTTTTTGTAAAAGTGCATGTGGGCGGGTGTTTTTTTATTTCATTTTTTTATAAAGTTCATGTTCTTGGTTTGCTTTATTTTTTAGGCCTCATAAGCTTACAGAGTAGCATGGGTAGTGGTGTATTTTGTTCCTTGAGTGCAAGAAGGCTTTGCAATACTTCTAGCATTGTACAGCCCTGTTGAACTCAAGGGATCAATTTATCAATGTTATTAACTTGGGTAAAATATCAGACATAAACCACTGAATTATTATTTTTTTAAGTTTGCATTGGTTATAAAAAGAGAGCATGAGGGAGCCAAAAGGTCCATGTGGTAGGGCCGGCGAAACCGATTTTTAACTTTTTAGGCCTACAGTTTTTCTTTGTTGGTCCCATTCAAGTTGTTCCTACACAATCTTTCGAGTACCAGTTGACCACAAACATTTTCAGGTACTTTTCAAGGAACTTGGGGTTTTCAAGCCCCTTTCCAGGTACTTTCAAGGCCTTGGAAAATAAGTTTTTGTATATCCAGAACTTTAAAGGGCCTGTGGTTACCCCGCTTCTGTAATTGAAAAAGATTGTTCTTGCGATCACAGCACTGCAAGCTATAGTATGCATCAAGTAATTTTTACTAAGTTTTCTGATGGGGGACATCTACCTGTACCATTGCTTACTAGTCCTCAACTATCTTCCAACAAGTGAATTTGAAGTTTATGAATAACCAAGTAATATACCCAGTGGTCCATAAGCTACAAGTATGCCTGTTCAGTCCCTGTATTTATTTATTGGTATTTAAGGTCACATATTTTTGCACAATGGCTAATGACCACAACATGAGTATCAACTCAAGACCAGAGATGAGCATTAATAAGCCATGTTGCCCATTTTAGAGAGGGTTTGCACCTCCCAAGCATGGGTGACTGGGTCCTATTTTACCAGTAAAACAGAGACTGTTTACCGCAGTGAACAGGAGCTGCTTCACTTCCTGGGGTTCCCGTGGGGAGTTCAGTCCCTGCATTTTCACTTGACTATCAAGAAAATCTGGAGGTAGTTGTCCATTTACAAGTTCTACACATTTCAAATTACCCTATTCCAACTATATCACGCAATATCAGTAGAAAACCTACATTGTGTGTGCCAGAGGATGACCACTGGGATGTGTGATAATTCTAGTGATGAGAAAAATAAAACATTGAAAGATATGATACACATATTTTTGAATCTTCAACTATGAATCTCCAAAAATTGTTCCTTTCAGCCAAGAGATCTTTAATTTGCCATTCCAAAAAGAAAATACAATGTAAAACAAAGAAAATTAACAAAAAAATGAAGACATCTGACTTTTTGCTGAACAAAACATAAAAACATTCAGTGTCGTGAAATTTATAAAAGGAATGAGTAAATCCCTTCTCCCACAGAATGCAAAACACCAAAAAACTTGTTTTTCAAAATCAGAAGATAACTCACCATCTGAAACTGGCAATAACGCATATTAACAACTTCATTGCGGAATTCCTGAAAAAATGCATTAATGCCATCTTTTAAAAGCAATTTCTTGGTGAGCGTGGATCTCTTTTCTAATACTAAAATGAGGGAGTTTTGAAGTACTCTGCTGCTGAAGTTACAATAACCAAAAAGCAAATCAACAATTTTCTGCCATGGACCAATCATATACACTGGGAACAAAATTTCCCTCTAGATGCTTTGGTTAGAGAATAGTTGCAGTAAACAATTGCAGTTAAGAGTTCCAGTGGAGCTCAAATTATTAGATATCTTTTAACTATATAACCTTTTTAACCCTTTACCTAACATGAAAAGCAGACGACACTTGCAAAAAAAATTCTTGAATAACTAAATTTTTTCATTTTTTGTCTCAAAAACATAGGTTATGACCCCTCGTTCCAACGAGGGGTCATAACCTATGTTTTTGAGACAAAAAATGAAAATATTTTGAAAATTAATTGGCGATTTTTTTAGAATAGCGCTGGCCGGTTTTGGCCGTTACGTTGGGTAAAGGGTTGATTACATATACCTTTCAAACATTTTATCACACATTCACAACATATACTGTTCAAAAAAAGAAACACAAAATAGGTTTTCTGTAAGGAGGGACCTTTCGGCATTATGGGATAATGAGATATAGAATGAAATCAATTCATAACCAAAGTTTTAATGGATGAATGAAGCACAAATGAAGACATTTCAGACGTTAACATCACGAGTCGACATCATCCAAACTCAATATCTGGTGTGACTGCCATCTGAGTCCACAACTGCTTGGCACCTTCTGTTCACTGATTCCGGATGGAAGCTTGAGGTATGGTGGCCCACTCTTCCTACAACGCTTGTGCTAACTGTGGTAACGCCTGAGGTTGTGGTTGTCGCACACGTTGATCCAGTTGATCCCACAGATGTTCGATCAGGTTAAAATATGGCGATCTGGAGGGCTAGAGCAAGACTTTGACGTTGATATTCTGCAGATAAGCTGTCCTGAGCCTTGCTGTGTGCGGTCGGGAGTTGTCATGCCGGAAAATGGCGTTGGCATTCTGCATAATGGGGAGCATGTGTGGATGCAAAATTTTATTTCTCTACCTCTGCGCTGTCAAGTTACCCTCAATATGGATGAGGTCCCTTCTATCAGAGTGTGAGATGGCTGCCCACATCGTAACACTACCACCACCAAATCTGTCCACAACGTCTGTACACATGGCATAATCCATCAACTCGGCGAAGAAGGAAACGTTACTTGTCACTGAATCATACCATTCTCCATCTCTGATGAGGCCATGCCCTATGCATCTGACACCACTGAAGCCGCAGACTACAAAGCTGCGCCGCCAAAATGACGCCACGAACTGGACATCTAAAATGCAGACCTGCCTCGCATAGACGGTTGCGAACGGTCTGATCGGAAATCCTCCACCGACCTGGTCGTGTCGACGCTGTAGAGATTGCTGTGGTTGTTCTCTTCCACAAATGACGTAACCGGATGAATCGATCCTGAGATGGGGTGGTCACTCTGGGTCGCCCAGATCTTGGAAGTTCCTGCATTGTCCTCTGGATTTGTCAGTGGTTCCACAGGTGTGTGATGGTGATCAGTGAGACATTGAACACTCTCACTACATTTGAAGCTGATTCGCCAGTTTCCAAGCGGCCAATGGCATTATTTCTGAGCTTCGGTCAAACACGGCATTTTGCATAAGCAAGATCCCTTTAAGAATTTCCATGTCCATTTATACCCCCACATGCTCAGCTCGCAAGCTCGGAACGTGCAATTTATGATCAGGTATTCACTCAATGGAAACTTTGTTTTGTTAATTTTCAATATTTTTGAGGTCATGGTGGCCTTAATTATGCCCCATTGTCCAAAATGTTACATAATGTTTAGACCACCACAATATGTTGTTAACCATATCTACAGCCACACTTCATCACTATATTCTTCAAAATTTGCCATGTTATCGTGACTATGCTTGTTTTGCGTTTCTTTTTTTGAAGAGTATATTTGGCCTGTGGATTACATATAGGTTCTAGAATAAACTCTTAAATGAATAGAAAGATTGAGGAATCCATCAAAGAACAACCCTGACAATCACTAATTCCCCATGTTTATTGAACTACATGGCCTCAGTACATCCTGTGTAGACATTAATCTTTAAAATTTTGTTTGTAAAAATATTATAATCTTCTTTTATTAATAGAATAAATGCTCAGTTTATCACTAGAAAACCAGAAAAATGATCAAATTCCTGTTAACTGAATATTCATGCCAACTGAATATATTTCACTGCAGGGCTTATATTTTTGGCGAAAACTCAAGAATCGATTCACGCAACAAAACCAGCGAAAATCTATGTAGATTCTTGCTGTACCTCTGCTAGTATTCACGTAAAAAGAATTGAGTAAATTTAACTCTTTACTTACATAGCGGCTGCAAATTAGCCAATACAAGGCTAACATGACCTGAAATATCCTGACGCTAACACTGTCAAAAAATTTGTACAAATATGGCTGTCATTGGAACCGGCTCAAAGAGCCGGTTCCAATGACAACCATATTTGTAGGTTTTATTGGTAAATATTCATTTTTTTTTTAAATTATCCAATTTAAATTATCAAACATGCTAACAGTACATAACAGGGGCTCAACCATGGTGGCTTCGTGGTATCCTGGGACACTCACAGCAGGTAGATTCTCACATCACAATGAATCTATGATGCTACTTTCATAAATTTATCTCAATCAGTCTCAATTTCACAAAACTTTTGTTTCTGAAATCTCAATCCGCTGGAATAATTGTATGACCATTTTAGGTCACCTTCATATTTCTAAGTTGTAGATGTCTGAAAACTGGAATTAAAATTCTCTTTTTTTTCCTGATGTTTTACTGCCAAAAAAAGAGCCTGTTAATCTACTATGAAAAATGTGCTCATTGAGCATACTTTAAGAAAAGGTCACAATCTACCGTTACTAGTCATGAAAATGGAATTGTCAAGCTATTAAACTGGAGGTTGCCACCAAGGGTGTCCAATCCCCCCCTAAAAATCACCCCGATACAGTAACCTTGATAATATATTACATTAAATTAACACAGCCACTGATGGTATTATTTACTCAAATAATACAGATAAGATTACCTCTATTTGAAGGCATGTCAAGATTGGTTCCAACCGGGAGCAATACAATTTTATGTTCAAGTCACTATGACTTTGACTTTTGGCACAATGACCTAAAAATATTTAGGGTCCTTCCTCTCATCATGCTCAATCCACATGTCAAGTTAGGTTTCGATCGGGAATGCATAAATTTAATAATTAAGTAAAGAGAAATGAAATCAGCTCAAACCGATTAAATCTGATATCAAGGTCTCTGTGACCTTGACCTTTGGCACAATGACCTAACAAAATAAATAGGGTTCTTCCTCTCATTATGTCCGATCCACATGTCAGGATTGGTTGCAATCAGGCAAACAGCATTTTAATTATAGTAGGAACAAACTCTGACCGATGAATCTTTAAATTCAAGGTCATTGTGACCTTTGACACAATAACCCCAAAATAAAAGGGGTTCTTTCTTTCATCATGCTCAACCCATAAGCCAAGTTTAGTTTCGATCAGGCAAGCAAAATTTCAATTAGGGAAGCCACCTCTGGTAAATGTTCAAGTTGTCACTGTGACCTTGACCTCAAAATAAATAGGGTTCTTCCTCTCATCATGCCTAACCTCATGCCAAGTTTGGTTTCAGTCTGCCAAGCAAAACTTTAATTACAGAGTGGAAAGCAACACTGATAAAAATTAAAGTTCCAGGTCATAATGGCCTTGACCTTTGGCACAATGATCCTAAAATGACTAGGGTTCTTCCTCTCATCGTGCCTAACCGACATACCAAATTTGGTTTCAACAGGCCAAGCAGAATTTTAATTACAGAGCAGAAACCAACTCTGATAAAAAAAATATAGTTCAAGGTCACTGTGACCTTGACCTTTGGAACAATGATCCCAAATTGATAGGGTTCTTCTCATCATACTTAACCCACATGCTAAGTTTGGTTTCAGTCGGACTAGCAGAATTTTAGTTACACAGCGGAAACCAACTCCATCTACAGATGGATGGACAGATGGACAAACAGCACCACAGGTATACCACCCCCCCCCCCCCCCCCCCACTCTCCCAAAAATGTTTTTGTTTATGCCAGTCTGGGTGGAAAGGGTTAACATTTAAAAGAATGTGTATTTTAACCGGTGGTTTGATCACACACTTCACGGTGTTTTAAAGTCCAAGCAACAATATTTTTACAAGTAAAAATCAGTTCCTACAACCTCCAAGCTCAAAATGTGTGGGCTTTGATAAAAATAATCACTAATCACAAGGTTGCATGAACCTCATCCAGCAATCATTTACTTAGTGGTTTTTAAGGTCACATTCATGTGGTAGGGCCCAACGAATCAAGACTTTTTCCATTCAAATCAAGTATTTAGGTTCGACTGTGAACCGAACTCAAACAAATCGGACATTCAGTCAGTATGTGATCAGAGATTTTTGTATACAGCTTTCATGATTCTAAATAATCGTACATATGGCGAAGATAGTCGTTTCTTTTAACACAGAACGTTCCTATGGATCAACACAGAAGAAGAAGTGATTGGTAGTTGAATAATATGGAATAATACGACTGTTTTTACAAACAGGCATATAAAAAGGTTATCAAACTCACAAGAAATATGATTTGTGTTGTGTTTCTTTTATTTCACTGGTATTTGAAGGGGGAACCATGAAGACCGGGGCAGTTTTTGGTCTGTCTTGAAGCGATGTCTAATTACCAAAAAAAGTACAACTATTGCATATTATCCTTCAAAACCATAGTAAGAGCATAGTCGATCCTCAAAAAATAAGGAATTGTTGATTTTTGCTAAAATGTAACTTTTTTGTCAATTTTTTTATCTTGACAAAGCCCCATATCTCACTGACAGAACAAGGCAGATCCCATCAGTGGCAGAACCCTGGTCTGAAATCAAGGGGGCAGACCATGCTAGTAAAAAATGGAGGGGGTAGAATCTCAGGACAGATGTTTGTACTGAGGGCAGGAAGTCATTAAAATTATTTTGGAATTTAGGGAACAGGAGGAAGTGGGATTGGGGGAGTAAGGGGTTGGGCTCCCTAGACATCCCATGACTCCACCTGTGGATCCCACTAACTTAGTTTTTAGTGTTTGACAGGTCTATTGGTGAATTTAGAAATATTAAATTAAATTCTCTTTCTCAAGATTTCTTTCTTTAGAAATTAAACTTCCCCCAAACAGTTTTCACTTCTCCCTATTTTTTGGAGAGCAGGACTAAAAAAAACTCGTAATTGGATAACGTGAAAAAAAGTTATGTAAAATAAATTTGCTTAACCCATTTTGCTTTGCATTATCTTTTTTAGAAATTGTGTAATACACATGCAAGACAGCTATATACTGCCTCTCCTTCACCACGGGGCACAAAAATGTTTTACAGGCTAGTCTATACCTAGCCCTCCTGTCAAATTCAAGTCTGAAAAATGAGGGGAAAGAACTGGAATATGAGCATGGTTTCAGTTAATGGGCCACTGGGATAAGGAAATATACATTGGACGAAAATTTGCCTGCAGACCTGTCAAACACTGAAAACAAGTCAGTGGGATCCAGTGGAGGAGCCATAGGGTTTTTAGAGAGCCAGCACCCTACCCCAACCCCCTCCTCCTCTGCACCACCACAATACACACACAAACACAATTCCACCAGATGGCTCCTCCCAACCCAAAATTTGAAAAGAATTAATTTGATTTCCTTTCCTTAATACAGTACAGCACCCTCAATTCTTGGATTCCACCCCACTCCACTCTTCGCTAGCATGCCCCCCCCCCCCCCCCCCTCCTCCCCCCATGATTTCAGGCCATGGCTCCACCACTGGTGGGATCTGCCTTGTTCTGTCAGATTTGGGACTTTGTCAAGATGCAAACATTTACCAGAAAAGCTAAGCACTTTCCATAGTTTTGCGGGATAATATGCAATTGTTGTGTTTATTTTGGTAATTAGACATCCCTGCAAATATACGTCACAAGAACATCTTTATAGTTCCCGCTTCAAATGCCAGTGAAATAGAAGAAACACAACAAAAATCTTATTTCTTTTGATTTTGTTAACTTTTATTGAAGTACGTTGTGATATTCGAATCACTTTTGTTGTTTACTCGCTCCAATGTTTTCATCAATATCTCTTCTAATTTTGACTGTAGAGATTCGTTTTTACAAAATTATTTCTTTTTCCAGTTTCTTTCAGTTATTCTTTCACACAACTGAATTACCTCCAGTCCAGGAAAATATAAGACAATTTGTTTGAAATATTTTTTCTATCTTCCATGTCCCACTCAGCTTATTTACAGTAGTTAGTACACTAAACTGAAAACTCGATACTCTAGTTTTCAAAACAAAACATGGGATCTCAACTCTCAAAATCATGAAAATTTGTCCTCAGATCGGGAGATGGCATAAAAAATCGAGAGCCTCCTGCCAAAATCGTGAAAGTTAACATGTCTGCTGACACCTGGTTATTAATCAGATATCGCTCCATGTTCCTGTGTGATTTTTTGTCCTAACAAAAAAAAGGTTATGTCAGTCCGACCATGCATGAACAGTGCACAAACAAAAGAGTTCCTGCCATTTTGCGAGCCCTGTGAGAGGGAGAAGTCACTTCCCCCCATAAATTCATTTCTAAGATGGTCCCTAGGCAATACTGTCCACACTTATACAAACAAAAGTTTGAGGAAACAACTTTAATGAATGTCAATTGTTGACACGTCTCTTGTCCTTTCAAATTCACGCTCTGTTCAGACGTCTGTATAACCCATACATGTATGTGCATTCTGACAATAACATGTTCAGCTTCCCTTAATTATTTTATTTGTGCTTGACTACAAACTTTTAAAATAATAACCACCCAACAGCTAAGACTGATCAGTTAACCGTAATATTCTTTATATTACTGGTACCATAACTGGAGAGAAATGATGACCACATATACAGGATTCATACCCTCAAACTTGGCTGAAATTCTAGTACTTTTCCAGTATATTTGCAGTGTCTATTGATAATTTTCCAGTAGCGACTTCAATGTTCTTGACTATACAACTACTTAAAACTTGTGACAACAAAGGTCTGCTCCAGGCTTTGGTTCCAGGTCCTATTTTACCAGTAAAGCAGAACTTGTTACCACAGTAAACAAGCAATTCCACTTCCTGGGATTCCTGAGAAGGGGGTGAATAACTTTTTCTATGACAAATATCACCTTTGACAGTCTGTTCACATTCTCGCATGACTCCATTTTGTGCCAAAGCATTTCATTCATGTTATAGGATAACTTAGATGCATAACAATCAGTCAGATACATTCTAACAGGACGTTCTTCAGATTCAACATGTGGTGTACCTAGCACATTTCTCAATGTCTGTATTGTGTGAAAACACATGGCAAGCATGGTATAATTATCAATAAGTACTGTACTTTTTCTCGACTGCCATATTCTCTGTTTCAAGTCAAGAGTGCTGTCTGAGAATATATATGCATTAAATATAGCAATGAGAGCTCTGTCAAAAAAGATATAATAGATTAAATGCCTATACTAGATGTATTGAGGCCCAAAATGTCCATAAATGTGGGGAATTCAGTGGATATCAGAGTAGTTCTTGGACAGTTCACAATATTCTTTTAATGAAGAGGACCTGTCTACCATAGTAAACAAATGCTGCCTCACTACCCGGAGTTCCCATGTGAAGCTTTGAAAAACAGTGAAAACATTTGTACTAACTGTTAACCCAATAGTATTTTAATATTTTTTGTCAAATCTAGTGATGGCTGCTTCACAGCAGCCATCACTAAATTTGATGAAAAATTTGTCTAAATTTAACTCAATGAATGATTGGTGAAAAAGCTCTTTCAAATTACAAGGGCAAAACCTGATTAAATGTGTCCAAATTATACTTATTTGAGTGGTAAGAGAAATTTTATCCTGGGTAGGAATATCTGCTAGCAGAAGACAAGGATTTAATTACTCCTGTTGTCAAGTGTTGGATCTTCCAAAACAATGATTGGAGGCACACATTGAAAAAATAAAATTTGCATGGCGAATTTGGGTGAATAGTCAGAATAGCACTGGCTAGACATGGTTGTTATACAGGCCTGGAAATAAAAAGCTTACATCATAACCTGTTAGCAGCTCATGGTATCCAACATGGTAGTAACCTATAGGGAAAAGTGTTTTAATTCTTTTCCACTTTCTCTGTTTTTATTACTTGTGTCATGTTTTTTACATCTTGACAAAATTTCCGCCAAAATAAATATCAATAAGGCATGATCTTGTTTAGAGAGATCGAGGGTTAGTGGTTGCTATTTTTTTTTACAGAATATCTGTTAAGATGTAAACGGCATGCCACTGTAGTCATGTGGATGCAATGCACAACCTTTGAGTCAAGTTTGTTTCAAGAGATTGTCCTATCAGACTGGCAAGGCAAGCGGGATTAGGAAGGTAAGTTATGGTTTGTTGTTTCAAATCTGTACTAGTTCGAACTTTTCATAAATGACATAACACCCATGTAACCTAAACGATTGTTTGTGTGTTATTTCCAAGCCTGTTATATTAGGTAAATGGTTAAAAAATAAGCCAGGCCAATGTAACAGTTCAAAAAAACTATTAACTAATGTTAATACATGTATTTCTACTTCTTGCCCCATTTTTTGATAATTCCTGCAAAAATAATGAAACAAAACAAAACAATTATGAATGTTCACCTTGAAGTATTCATTTATCTTCTTGCCATTACTTTCTGCTCTTGTTGATTTATTTTGCACTGTAATATAAGCAACAAAATGTTATTTATAAATCAACATCAATTAAAATGAATCATCAAATTTTATAACACTTGAATGAACAATAACAAAAGACTGTTCATAAATCTAAATTCAGAGTACCCCCCTCAGATGTAGCAATGAATGATCTGTCAGTTAAAATCCGAGTCACCCACAGTATACCAAGTGTGTTTTTGTACTTTTTGTACATTCCTCTTGAGTAAAAAGTCTACCAACTTGTTTACTTGTTTAGTGCTCAGAAAACACTAGAGGAGCCTGGAGCACTAGAATAACTACGTCACTAGGGCTGCACAGTATTTGAAACTGAATACCGGTATCGGTATTCCAAAAAATACCGGTATCGGCATTCAAAAAAATACCGCAGTGTACCGGTATATCGAAAGACTCTTCAGATATCTGAACATACGTACCATAATCGGGACTTAAACTATCAAAAGTCGGGACGAATCAGCATGCCTGGATGATGCAGTTCGAATAAAGCTTTACCCAACGCAGACCATATCAAAGTTTATTTTTTAAATATTAGTTTATCGAATTTATAAAAAAAAAAAAAAAACCATATGATGTGGCCCCTCACTGGAAGGGGTCACATCATTTGGTGTTGTTGAATTTTCTGAAAAATTATATATTTTCAACTGCTCAATTTATATATTACCCAAGTGGATGCGGAGGACTCCTTAGGTAAATGGATAATATTATTCATTTGGGACTGCAGTTTAAAAAACTCAAGACATCTTGAAAATTAAATTCTGGATAAATAAATAAAGACGATATAAACGATATCTTTGTAATTACACATTACACCGTTATTCAGCCGATACTGGTTTGAATACTGGTATGTATCCGTTTATCGATATACCATGCAGCCCTATAAATCACTCATCTCCTCGAAAACAGTGCAAATATTATTTTCATAAACATGCTTGTTGAGACAAGAGAGTTCCGAGTTCGGTCCCTGTCCGTGATGACCTGCGTTGTGTCCTTGGGCAAGGCACTTAACACGGTTGCCTACATGGGGGCACGATGACGCCGTGTACTAAGGCGTGCTATTTGTCGATGGTGCACATGTCTTCAACCACTGTAACCCTGCTTGAGCAGAGCTTGAACAGAGTTAGAATTTTGAAGAGCTGACAGTTGCTCGTCGATGCTCGGTGGTTCTCTCCAGGTACTCCGTCTCCCTCCACCTGTAAAACTGTCAGGGTCACGATTAGCCATTTTGCTTAAGTGTGTGACCTTAAGCACCAATAAATAAATAAATAAATTGAGACAAGAGATGGCCCTCACCCTCAATGGTTTGCACGATTTGAAAATAAGGAGGGGCAAATGCCCACCAGAAAAATCTTGATAAACCCCAAAGTGATTTTAAAAGATGTGTTCACACAGTTAGTCTAATGGAAAGGAAGCATAACTTTTTAACTCCTCATAGTTTGGGCAATTTTCCATTTTTTTTTTTACTACACAACACACCTTGTGTGTCGAGTGGCTTAGCAGTGATCTGTCATCAAGTCTTGCCTGAATATAGAAGCAGCCATAACTTGACTAGAAACCACTGCAAAGGTAATTTGACTATTGTCCATGGGACCTCCACTTGATTGTATGTTCATGCAGCTGTTCGAAGACCACACTGTTTAACAGTCGATAAAGAACTTCCAATGGATGGTAATAAGGAAAAGCCTATGATAGTATTTCTCATTATAGTGATATGTCAGTTATACAATGGGGGCAGTTAGACTGGAGATTAAGTTGAAAAACATCAAACGGGTTTCTCTCTGACAAGACCACCTGGGTATGTTGAAATTTTGTGCTGAAATTCGTTGAAATATTCAGCGTTTCTGGAAGACATCAGTTGTGTGAAGTTATGGAGTGAAATAGCAGCCAACAAAAGGGTTCACACTGCCGTTTGCAAAATTTGCAATATGCAAGAAAAAATCTCATTTTGCAAAAAAAAATTTCCATTTTGCAAATTGTTTGCAAAAATCAAAAAAATTTTCTCTTCGACCTTGATTTGTGAACAGTTGTACAAATATAATTGGTGACGTCTCACTCAGCCAACCCTTTTAAAAAATGGGTCGCGTCCACCCAACTTCTAACAGATAATTAGTCGCATCTAGCCAACCTTTTTTCCTTCACACCTTCATAATTAACGCTATAGTTTGTTCTCACGTTTGTTATTTTAAGTTTGGTGAACTTCAATCAAATAGTTTGCTTATGTTTTAGCATATCACATCAGTCTGTATCGGGTGAGCTATTCTCAAATGAATGTTTATGTGTTTGTTTCTTTTATTTATTTTGTCTATTTGTTTGTTTGAGATAAATTCATTTACACGTCCCCGTGAGTACATTTCACTTGTTGGTTTTGCTAAAGTTATCCAGTATATATGGAGCCCAATATTACCCAAATGAGTCTTGCCGGCAAACAGCCCTTTTATTAAGGGTTTTTTTTGGGTGGGGGGAGGTCATTTGGAATTCCGGAAGGATAACCAGATACCTCATAATCACATATGGCATCCTATCTCCATGAAGGCTTGATGGATGACTCCCGGTTTTTTAAATCTAAACTGTTGGAGTTTTCTCCACTCCTTTTTTGTAACCGCTATGGTCATATACCGGGGCCGCTACCAAACCGGCGTTGCTGTTTGGTTTTCTTTTCTTCCCTTGAATGTGATGAGTTCAATATCATGGCATACACATAATTTGTTGTTTTTTTGTTTTTTTTTGTTGTTTTTTTTTTTTTTTGGGGGGGGGGGGGGTGGGGGGGGTGGGGGGTGGGGGGGTGGGGGGCAAAGCCTACGGTGACCCCATACTTTGTTGAGGGGGGCATGCCCCCCTTTCCTCCACCCTTGGTGGGAGATGTTTGGCTAAATGCACTTGAAGATGCAAATGAACTTGTGACTGATGTTAGTTGTTTCATCGACTATGTTACGGAATACTGGGTGGAAGGCATCTCTCTCTCTCAAGATGGAACCATTATGAAAACGATTTATTCATCCGTCAAGATGTTGAAGGGTAGACGGTCAACAAATGAAGCCAAGATCATGCAATTGGAAGCAGGGGGAAACAAACACTAAAACGAAGAAAGTACAGGACCATAGACAACTGCCTAACAGTTCTCAAATCTAGGTTGGAGAGAGGGGAATTGAATGTCATAAACTATGCCGATCAAGCGTCGCAGTTGTTAAAATTAGATTAATTTTTGTTACACATGTGTTTTCTATATTATTAATGGTGTTTTTTATTATATCCTCCCGATTTTACTGAATATCGGCAATCATATCATTCATGTCGACTTCTATGTATCCTGTATATTCTGTGTCGGTTTAACAAGTTGAATTTCATATCGAGCAAAAGAAATATCAACATCCTGTAAATTTTTCTTTCGTTTGTAACCACATTCAACAAAATCTTTGATACAGACTATACCTTCTTCCCTTAATTAATAGTAGCGTTCAGCCAACCTTACACCTATCCGACTCTAGTTAGGAAAAATTAAAAAAGGTTGGCTGAGTCAGACTAAACCATATAATTATAGGATTATGTCATGCTCCACAAATCTGCAAAAGGTAATTATATTTGTAATTTACTTAATACCCTTTGTCCAGTTTTATGGCTTTTGTCTTCAGTTATCAGTCTGACACTGATTATTTTACAGCACATTATTGTCAAAAATAAAGTTTTATGATCTTATATATTGTTCTTAGTTATTAGGATTATGAAATTTACGATCCAATTAAACCTTGAATGTAATTTGGGTAGAACATGAATTTTCAATCATGAAAAGTTTGACACTGAACGTTGATATAGCAAATTTCATAAAAACAAGTGTTTTTATTTGAACTGTCATTTGTGCATGTTGTTTCATTTTCAATATGTATTTTTTGCCATTGCAACTGTATATAGCAAAACTATGATAAAAATAAATTCAATTTTGCATGCTTGGAGAATAAGCTAATGTGTAAAGGAGGTCGATTTGAACACTTGTATTTGACCATCCTATGGATGCTGTATATCAAATATCAAAAGATTCTGATCAGCGGTTCTGAAGAAAATTTTTTTTTTCAATTTTTGCAATATGCTGACTCAGCATTTTTTCAAATGCCCCTACATAACACCCTGACACAACCGATGGCCATTTTTTTTTTTAATCCATTCTACCGGTCAAAAGGATGATTCATCCCAAATAACAGTTCTCTGTTCCGTGTAGTTTGGAAAATATGGACATTTGAATTTTTTCTATTTTTAGCCCCTGGGGTACCCACGGGGCAACAACAAAAATTTCGGGCATCAATCAAGTACTTTGGACCCATTTATGCTAGATGCCAAATTTGGTTCAAATTGACCCATCGGTTCATGAAATAGAAATTTTGGGCAGAGACCAAATAGAGCTGTAGGTTAACCGAAACCAAACCGAGGTTTTTCGTTTTTTTAAAAAAACGAAACCGAAACCATCGACATCCCGTAATCTAAGGTTTTTCGTTTTTTATTAAATATGCTCTTGCTGCAGAAATTCACAGAATGTAGCCATCCCAGAGTAGTGAGAGTACCCAGACACTGCCAATGGCAGTGTCTGGGTACTCTCTCTACTCTGGGAAGGCTACATTCTGTGAATTTCCGACATTTCAGTTTAGTTGTGTTTGCAGCTTTCCTCCAGTTGCGTGTAGGTGTCAGACCTCGAAAAATGGCCAAGCACAATAAAAGTTCTGTATATTTAGGTAATTATTATATTGGACTTCCTGATTCTTCATGTATTATAGCTTATTTCGGGCATTCATTGAGTTTCACTCATTTTCAATACCATTCAGTTACGACTCCGGACATAAGAATGAGTTTTATTGAATTTTACTTGGCCTCATGAACAAACCGAAAACCGAACCGAACCGAGGTTTAACTCCACCTGAAAAACCAAAACCGAAACCGAACAAGAAATTTAAAAACCTACAGCTCTAAGTCAAAGAGCACAAATATTGATCTACCAACTTCTCTTGAACAAACTTTAATCTTCAACACCAAAGAGTGTTACATACCATATATCAAGGCAATCTCTCTGGTGGTTCAGGAGATGATTTTAAAGATTTTTAGGCTTTGGCATCATTGCCCAGAGCCTGAAGAAGGCAGCCCCTTCATTTGAACAAAATAGAAAGGGTATACCCCAGGGATGGTTTGTGCAATATATATTTGAATGGCTGTGATGAAGAAGCCAGGTTTGCAAAAGTTAACGGACGACAGACGATGGATGCCAAATGATGACAATTCCTCACACTGACTTACAGTCAGGTGAGCTAAAAGGGGGGCAGGGGGTGGGGTGGGGTGGGGTGGGGGGGAAGGAGGGGGTTTGGTATGAAGAAGATACTGTATATCAAAGTGAATGCATTCTGACAGGTGGATCTGAAAGAGAACATTTTTAAAGAAATTTCCTCATATTGCAGTAAGTTGAAATTTGAGCTACCATAGGGAGCCTAAATATTAACCCAGGGACTCAATTTGAACAAACTTGAAGCTGACCCCCATCCCCCTAGAGATGTTGTATACCAAATATCAAAAGATTCTAATTGATGGTTGTGGAGAAGATTTTCAAAGAAATTCCCTCATATTGCACCAAGTTAAACTTTGGGCTCCAATAGAGAGCCCAAATATTAACCCAGGGTTCCAATTTGAATAAACTTGAATCTAAAGCCCCTAGAGATGTTGTATACCAAATATGAAAGGATTGTGACTGGTGGATCTGAAGAAGATTTTTAAAGAAATTTCCTCATATCGCACTAAGTTCAAATTTGGGCCTCCAGGCACTTGATTTGAAAAAAATTGAATCTGATCCCCCCCCAAACTGTCCTGCCCGCATCCCCATCCCCCAATTCGAACTTTTTTTCCGGCACTGCACTTCCATTTTACAAACTTGGAAGGTTATCCCTCAAAAATAATGTATGCCAAGTCTGATTGGGTTTGGTCAAGTGGTTTGGAAGAACACTGATATGCAAATCTAAAAGACGATTGATGCCAAGTGATGGCAATGGCACACCCTGACTTTCAGTCAGGTGAGCTAAAAAAGAATCTTGAACAGACATGCTACAATTGAGGTTCTTTCTAAACTTTACTACAGCCTCACTGGAACCAATAACATTATATATAACACTAGAACTATCACTGAAGGTGATTAATACCCCCGCTTTGGATTTTTAGAGGAATGCACTTCTGATCATGTAGGCGAAGGCCATAAGGAAATGTATACATAAAGATCATTTTTTGTTGTTGAAATTTGTATTTGCATGTGGCCTTCCACAGAACAGCACTGAATACTTAAAGAGCCCACACATATATGGTTTACATTTGGAAAAACACATTTACAATGTGCAACACGTATTCAAAATCGGTTCATTAATGTAGGAGGAGTTGCACACACAAGAATCCCATTTGAAAACCCACAATAAATCCAAGTTAAAGGGAGATAACCTGGTTAAAATTGTCGCACATCAAAAATTTGGGAATATGCGTATGTTCACTTAGTTGTGATAATGTTTGAAAGGTTTCGTCAAAATTGATTGATAAATGTAGGAGGAGTTGCACGCACAAGAATTTCATGTAGAAACCCATAATAAATCTAAGTTAAAGGGAGATAACCTAGTTAAAATTGCCACAGCTCAAAAATTTTGGAATATGCGCATGTTCACTTAGTAGTGATGATGTCTGTAAACTTTCGTCCAAATTGATTGATAAATGTAGGAGGAGTTGCGCACACAAGAATTTCATGCAGAAACCCATATTAAATCAAAGTTCAAGAGAGATAACCTGGTTAAAATTGTCGCAGATCAAAAAGTTTGGAATATGCACATGTTCACTTAGTAGAGATGATGTTTGAAAGGTTTCATCAAAATCTGTTCATTAATGTAGGAGGAGTTGCGCACACAAGAATTTGTTCGGATGGAAAGACATAATAAATCTAAGTCAAAGGGAGATAACCTGGTTAAAATTGTCGCAGATCAAAAATCTTGGAATATGCGCATGTTCACTTAGTAGTGATGATGTCTGAAAAGTTTTGTCCAAATTGATTGATAAATGTAGGAGGAGTTGCGCACACAAGAATTTCATGTAGAAACCCATATTAAATCAAAGTTCAAGAGAGATAACCTGGTTAAAATTGTCGCAGATTAAAAAGTTTGGAATATGCACATGTTCACTTAGTAGAGATGATGTTTGAAAGGTTTCATCAAAATCGGTTCATTAATGTAGGAGGAGTTGCGCACACAAGAATTTGTTCGGATGGAAAGACATAATAAATCTAAGTCAAAGGGAGATAACCTGGTTAAAATTGTCGCAGGTCAAAAATCTTGGAATATGCGCATGTTCACTTAGGAGTGATGATGTCTGAAAAGTTTTGTCCAAATTGATTGATAAATGCAGGAGGAGTTGCGCACACAAGAATTTCATGTCCGGAAAGACGTACGTACGGACGTACGGACGGACGAACGGACGGACAGACGGACGGATGGACGGACGGACGGACGGACGTACGTACGGACGTACAGGGCGATTCCTATATAGCCCCCACTTCTTCGAAGCGGGGGTATAATAAGGATTCAAAACATTCTAATTTATATAACTTACTTCCATCTTGTGAATCACCAGCTGGTTTTCTTTTTCTCTTTCTATCAGTTGGTGTCCTTGATTTGTCTGGTGTCAATAAGCCACTCTGCTAGAGAAAAGTAAAATTATTAGACTGTCATGATTTAGCATCCTGCTTTATCTTTATTTTTGCATCGACAGCACTTTCAGTATTTATAACCAATGCTATACAGTGGAGCCCACTTAACTGGATATCTCTTAACTGGATAACCCTGTTAACCCTTTACCCAACGAATCGACCGCATCCGCCACGTAATATGCAAATTCAGCAGCTGAAAAAATATTATTTTTCGAACAATTTCAACAAAACCATATCATGTGACCCCTATTTGGAACGAGCTCATCAAGCTCGTTCCAAAGAGGAGTTACATGATATGGTTTTGTTGAAATTTTTTTTAAAAATTTAAAAAATGATATTTAAAATAATAAATTTTGAAATCATCCGCGTTGGGTAAAGGGTTAACTGAACATAACTTCCAAACACCAAATCATTTACCATACCTTCAGTACAAATTTGGCCCATCAACCCCTTGAAACCAAGACACTGTTTTAATGTCCACTCATAAAGTTGACAATGAAGCTCAGACTGCTTTGAATAAAATAAAAACACGAGATGCGCATCAGAGATGCAGGCCTCGAGTTGCGATGGCAATCAGAGTGTTGCATGTCCATAACCCGGTTATCAATCATATCCTGGTTGTCAAATCTGAAACCTTTGTCCAAATTATAATGCTAACCCGGTTATCAATCATATCCCAGGTTGTCAAATCTGGAACCTTTGTTCAAGTTATAATGCTGACAAGTTCAGAATTCGTAAAAATTATTCGAGGCACTCAACTCCCTAATGAAAAATCTGGCCAGGCCAGTTTTTCAACTTGCTTGAGATATTATTGCAAAAGACCTGTATGGCAAATGTCGGTCGAATCAAATCGGAGAACGTTTGTTTCAAGTTATTGCGCTAACAAGCTGAAAATTCGTAAAAATTTACTAATTAAGCCCACAGATCTATAATGAAAATTTGTCCGGGCCAGTTTTTGAACTAGCTTGAGATATTATTGCAAAAGACCTGTATGGCAAATACTGGTCAAAGCATAGAATGTTTGTTCAAGTTATTGAGCAAACAAGCTAACAATTTGACAAATTGCGGCCCATAACTCTGTAACAAATTCACAGCAAACAGAAGTGATCGACTTTTATGTCAAGAAAAATTGCATTGCTGCCAATCTAGCCAAGTACAACAGTTGTAACAGAATTGTAGTTATATGAAATGGAAGTTGTCCAAAATCGTACTTCCAGGCATTTAAATTCCACCTCATGCATACTAGTAACCTGCGACCCCAAATTACACGATTCCCAAATTGGAGGGGATAACACATAATATGTTTGGTTTGTTATTCTTTTTGTCCAATTTCACAAAAACTGATTTAACTCTGAAAGGTCTGGAGATTTTTATACATTCTTGCTACCTATTTAATGTCAGTCTATATCCTGTTGCTTTGCAGTTGTTTCTGGCAAGACTTGGCTGCCAGGATAGGCAGCAAAGACTTGCCAAGAAACAACTGCTAAGGTGCTTATAATACTGTTATTTTGATAGTTTAGTTTGACTAAAACAATTGATTTTCAATTTTGATTTCGGTTCCATCAAACAATACCATACAGGACTGTGATGAAAGAATTAGAAATATTTTAAAGTAAGAATAAATGCCAACATACTTCACAGGCACTATAGGAAATTTTGTAATTATATAAATGTAATACCCAGTCGCGACCCAATTGAAGATCTTTTCCAGTTTGCCTTTCAACAACTTGGTAGAATATCATTTGTCGAAAAAGAAATGTGGGAAGATGGAATCGCGAAGTTATTTTCATCTGCTTTTCTTGATTTCGAAAATTTTGCTTTCTAAAATTTTGAAACACTGGAGTAATTTTATTGAGAGGGGATCACGGTCTGATCGAGAAACAAGCCATTTTTGTTATCACAGTACTAAACTAAAGCACACAGAATTTTGACTGGATCACAATCTGATAGAGGCCAATATTGTGATCACATTATATATTTATTGGCATTTAAGGTCACATATTTCTGCACAATGGCTAATCGTGACTGCAACATGGATATAAAGGCAAGTCCAGCCAATCGTCTATACCCATTTTGCCCATTTTAGAGGACATCCACCTCGGGCATTTTTTTTTTTTTTTTTTTTTTTTTTTTTTTTTTTTTTTTTTTTTTTTATTAGGGTTTAACGACACATTAACAGCCAGGGTCATATCATGTCGGTGACAGTTTTACGGGTGGAGGAAGCCGGAGTACCCGGAGAGAACCACCGAGCAATGCCGAGCAGCTGTCAGCTCTCCAACATCGTAACTCTGAACTCTGCACCGCGGCACAGGCAGGGTTAGATTGGCTGAAGACATGCGCACCAACGACATGCAGTACGTCTTAGTACACAGCGTCATCGTGCCCCCATGTAGGCAAACCGGGTTAAGTGCCTTGCCCAAGGACACAACGCGGGAGCACGAATCAGTCGCTGAAATGGTCACCCATCCAATTACTAACCGCGCTCGACGTTGCTTAACTTCGGTGATCTGACGAGAACCGGTTACCGCGACGCCACCGTGCCCCCCACCTCGGGCATTGGTTACCGGGTCCTATTTTAGAATTAAAACAGACCTTGCTTACCACAGTAAATAAGCACTGCTTCAATTGTGAAGGTTCCCATAAGGGTTTGTGATTTCAATACTGTATTATTAAAACATTTATAACATTACAAAATATCCTGTGATACCAGTGAAATAAGTCAACATTTATTCTTACTTTTGATAAATTTCTCAAAATTTTAATATCAAGACCCAGGCCTCAAAATAAGCAATCTGACATTTGCAGAATGAGGTCCCCAGAGGGTGAATTTGATGATACTATCCCATACAGTGGGCCAATTTAGCCTCTGGGTACCTCTTTCTGTTTAGTTTTGAGACCCTGATTCAGATTGAGGTTCACAGATATTCTCCCTCTGGGGACCTCATTTTGCAGATGACAGTCTGCTTATTTTCTGGCTTGTCAATACTTACTTTTATAAGAGAGCAAGAAATTTAAGGATTACCCAAAAATGCATTACTGCTAAAACTCGGACTATAGTACAATGGAGCCAACTTACCTGAAAAACTTTGTTAATTACATATAACTTCCAAACACCAAGCCATAACCATTCCTTCAGTACAAATTTTCCTTATTACTTGTAGTGTTGGAATAATATAATACCTTGGTATCCAGAAAATGATACTGTGGTATTTTATTGGATTGTGATATGCAAAATAAAGCATAGGGATAAAACGCCTGCCAGCCAAAACATCTGCTTGCAATTTCACCCAAAATGTTTGCCAGAAGCTCGTAATGTCCACTAGAAATTGCAAAGATTTGACAATATCGGCAACAGTATTAATGAAAGTGTCAATGACACTTTAGCTTAACTGGTGCATTGTGTTTGATGAAAAGGATAATATTCAATGTTTATGAAAGGATTATGAAATAAGATAAGAATTGTGATACTTGGGAATATGTTCATTTCTGTTCCCTATATGCTATGTTTTTGATAAAAATAATATTAGGTATACACTGTACTAAAGACCTGAGGGGTGGGTTAATATGACCTCACAGTTAATGTATGTGGCCCTCACAGTTAACATTTATCAACAAAAGTTACCAAGTAACAGTGAAATTATTCCAAAATGAGTCATCCTATTAAGTTACATTGAAATCCCTTCATAAATATGGCCTGTAGACTGTGCTAAAGGTTTTCGGGCTTCGGGCCCCTGTAGCCGTCAGTTTCCCAATTGCGTCCAAAGGGGACGTTCTCATCTAGACATTAATGGAGTCAAACTAACAGGTTACAATGAAATCCTTCCATAAATATGACCTATAGACTATGCTAAAGGTTTTGGGCTCAGGCAGCCATCAAGGCTGAATGATCGCGACCAAAAGGGGACGTTCTCATCTAGACATTATTTGGAGTCATCCTACCAAGGTACAATGAAATCCCTTCACAAATATTACCTGTAGACTGTGCTAAAGGTTTTCGGGCTTCAGACCCCTGTAGCCGTCACAGTTGCCTAATGGTGTCCAAAAGGGGCTGTTCTCATCTAGACATTATATGAAGTCAACCTACCAAGTTACAATGAAATCCCTTCATAAATATGACCTGTAGACTGTGATAAAGGTTTTCGGGCATCGGGCCCCTGTAGCCGTCACAGTTGCCTAATGGTGTCCAAAAGGGGCTGTTCTCATCTAGACATTATATGAAGTCAACCTACCAAGTTACAATGAAATCCCTTCATAAATATGACCTGAAGACTGTGCTAAAGGTTTCCTGACTTTGGGCTCGGGCAGCCATCATGGTTGAAAGATCGCAACCAAATGGGGACATTCTCATCTGGGCATCATCTGGAGTGATCCTACGAAGTTACAATGAAATCCCTTCATAAATATGACCTGTAGACTGTGCTCAAGATTTTTGGGCTTCGGGCACCTGTAGCCATCACAGTTGACCAATCACGACCAAAAGGGGATGTCATCATCTAGGCATTATATGGAGTCAACCTAACAAGTTACAATGAAATCCTTCCATAAATACAACCTATAGACTAGGCTTTTGGGCTCGGGCAGCCATGAAGGCTGAATGATCACAACCAAAAGGGGACGTTCTCATCTAGACATTGTTTGGAGTCATCCTACCAAGCTACAATAAAATCCCTTCATAATTATGACCTGTAGACTGTTCTAAAGGTTTTCGGGCTTTGGGCCCCTGAAGCTGTCACAGTTGCCCAATCATGTCCAAAAGGGGACGTTCTCATCTAGACATTATATGAAGTCAAACCTACCAAGTTACAATGAAATCCCTTCATAAATATGACCTGTAGACTGTGCTAAAGGTATTCAGGATTCAGGCAGCCATCATGGTTGAATGATCGCGATCAAAATGGGACGTTCTCATCTAGACATTATTTGGAGTCATCCTACCAAGTTACAATGAAATCCCTTCATAAATATGACCTGTAGACTGTGCTAAAGGTTTTCGGGCCCGTGTGGCCGACACAGTTGCCCAATTAAGTCCAAAAGGGGACTTTCTCATCTAGACATTATATGACCTGTAGACTATGCTAAAGGTTTTCGGGTTTTGGGCCCGGGCAGTCATCACGGTTGACAGATCATGTCCAAATGGGGAAATTCTCATCTAGACATCATAAGTAGTCATCCTACAAAGTTACAATGAAATCCCTCCATATTAAACATGACCTGCAGACTGTGCTAACAGTTTTGGGGTTTTGGGCTTGGGCAGCCATGACGGTTGACAGATCATGCCCAAAAGGGGACGTTCTCATTTGGGCATTATAGAGAGGTATCCTACCAAGTTACAATGAAATCCCTTCATAAATACGACCTATAGACTGTGCTAATGGTTTTCAGGTTTTGGGCTCGGGCAGCCACACCGGTTGACCGATCGCAACCAAAAGGGGACGTTCACATCTAGACATGACCCCCAAACCTGCATATGAAATTTTCATGACGATCAGACAAGAACTGCTGGGTGTAGCCGTGCTAAAGGAAAATGTGAACAGACCAACAGACTTCCACACGCGTGATGGCAATAGCTTATCTTGACTTTGTCAAGTTAAGCTAAAAATTATACTGATTTCAAACAAAAAACAACCTCCAACTTTAATTACTTTCATATTGGTATTCGAGTAAACTTATCAATTGAAAAGAAGGATTGCGCATCGCTGATGCGGGGGTCGCGTTTTTTAGCACATGTAAGGCTTGTCATTATAAAACAAGCCAAGACCAATACCGGGTCTGGACCTGCGTCGCTGCATGCAATTGAATCGGCAAACAGGAAGTGGCAGCACGGCAGATCTGAAAATTGCATACACGATACAACTGATCATTATCAGGCTCCAGATGAAATATAAAATCAATCCCTTGCATAGAAGCCGAGAAAAGTTTGCCGAAAAATTTCAATGTTCAGTGGGTACAGTAAAATTTCAAAGTATCGGCAAACAGGAAGTGGCTGCACAGCAGATCTGAAAATTGCTTACACGATACAACTCATCATTATGAAGCAGCAGACCAAATATAAAATCATTTCCTTTCATAGAAGCCAAGAAAAGCTTGACGGAAAAAGTGTTTCGGACGGACGTGACGGACTGACGGATGGAGTCGAGCGGTTACTAGACCTGCTCTGCCGCTGGCGACGCAGGTAAAAAAAAAGGTGCAACGCCACCGGTATCCCTCGCTAAGAAGTGGTTCACTAAAGAGGGGACAGAGTTTAAAAAAGCAGAGAAAGGCCCATAACTCTAGAAAAAAAAATGGACAAAACATGTTACTTGTGAACATCCTTTCCCCCATGGCGATCTATCAGCATACTAAAGATCATTTAAATCAAACATCCACTGATTGAGATATGAAGGTTCAAAGTTGTTACAGACAGATGGACGGACAGACGAATGAACAGACGAACTAACTTCATTTTGGCAGGGAATTATTAAATCCATTGATATTTGTTCAAGTTACTGCACTAACGAGCCGAAAACAGGCAAAAATTAACTAGGGCCATAACTCCCTTCAGTATGGCCAAACAGCACTGGTTTTCAAGCTCATTCAAGACATTGTTTAGAAAGTCTCACATAACCAAATATTGACCAAGTCCATTGACATTTGTTCAAGTTATCATGCTTATGAGCTGAAAACAGGCTAAAATCAACTAATTAAGGGCCCTAACTCCACTCAGTAAAGCCGAACCATACCAGTTTTCAAACCCGTTCAAGACATGAAGGAAGAGTCACATACTAAAAGTTGACTGAATCCATTGATATTTGGTCACGTCATTGCACTAACGAACTGAAAACAGTCAAAAACTAGGTAATTAAGGGCCATAACTCTGATCAAAATAGCCGAACCACACCAGTTTTCAAATCCATTCAAGACATTGTTAAGAAAGTCTCACATATCAAATATTGACCAAATCCATTGATATTTGTTCAGCTATCATGCTAACAAGCTGAAAACAGGAAAAATTAACAGGTTAAGAACCATAACTCTGCTCAGTATGGCCGAAGCATACCAGTTCATTCAAGACATTAAGAAAGTCTCGCAAACCAAATATTGACCAAATCCATTTATATTTTTCAAGTTATCATGCTAACAAGAAAGTCACACCCGTCCATCCATCCATCTGCCCACCAACAACTTCATCAAACTATAGGTCCAGTTTTTAAAAAAAAAAAAACCAAGACCAATACCGGGTCTGGACCTGCGTCGCTGCATGCAATTGAATCGGCAAACAGGAAGTGGCTGCACGGCAGATCTGAAAATTGCATACACGATACAACTGATCATTATCAGGCTCCAGATGAAATATAAAATCAATCCCTTGCATAGAAGCCAAGAAAACTTTGATGAAAAATTTCAATGTTCAGTGGGTACAGTAAAATTTCAAAATATCGGCAAACAGGAAGTGGCTGCACAGCAGATCTGAAAATTGCTTAGACGATACAACTCATCATTATGAAGCAGCAGCCCAAATATAAAATCAATCCCTTGCATAGAAGCCGAGAAAACCTTGACGGAAAATTTCAATGTTCAGTGGGTACAGTAAAATTTCAAAGTATCGGCAAACAGGAAGTGGCTGCACGGCAGCTCTGAAAATTAGATACGTGATACAACTCTTCATTATGAAGCAGCAGACAAAATATAAAATCATTCCCTTTCATAGAAGCCAAGAAAACTTTGACGGAAAAAGTGTTTCGGACGGACGTGACGGACTGAGTCGAGCGGTTACTAGACCTGCTCTGCCGCTGGCGACGCAGGTAAAAAAAAAGGTGCAACGCCACCGGTATCCCCCGCTAAGAAGTGGTTCACTAAAGAGGGGACAGAGTTTAAAAAAGCAGAGAAAGGCCCATAACTCTAGAAAAAAATATGGACAAAACATGTTACTTGTGAACATCCTTTCCCCCATGGCGATCTATCAGCATACTAAAGATCATTTAAATCAAACATCCACTGATTGAGATATGAAGGTTCAAAGTTGTTACAGACAGATGGACGGACAGACGAATGAACAGATGGACTAACTTCATTTTGGTAGGGAATTATTAAATCCATTGATATTTGTTCAAGTTACTGCACTAACGAGCCAAAAACAGGCAAAAATTAACTAGGGCCATAACTCCCTTCAGTATGGCCAAACAGCACTGGTTTTCAAGCTCATTCAAGACATTGTTTAGAAAGTCTCACATAACCAAATATTGACCAAGTCCATTGACATTTGTTCAAGTTATCATGCTCATGAGCTGAAAACAGGCTAAAATCAACTAATTAAGGGCCCTAACTCCACTCAGTAAAGCCGAACCATACCAGTTTTCAAACCCGTTCAAGACATTAAGGAAGAGTCACATACTAAAAGTTGACTGAATCCATTGATATTTGGTCACGTTATTGCACTAATGAACTGAAAACAGTCAAAAACTAGGTAATTAAGGCCATAACTCTGATCAAAATAGCCGAACCACACCAGTTTTCAAATCCATTCAAGACATTGTTAAGAAAGTCTCACATATCAAATATTGACCAAATCCATTGATATTTGTTCAGCTATCATGCTAACAAGCTGAAAACAGGAAAAATTAACAGGTTAAGAACCATAACTTTGCTCAGTATGGCCGAAGCATACCAGTTCATTCAAGACATTAAGAAAGTCTCGCAAACCAAATATTGACCAAATCCATTTATATTTTTCAAGTTATCATGCTAACAAGAAAGTCACACCCGTCCATCCATCCATCTGCCCACCAACAACTTCATCAAACTATAGGTCCAGTTTTTAAAAAAAAAAAAAACCAAGACCAATACCGGGTCTGGACCTGCGTCGCTGCATGCAATTGAATCGGCAAACAGGAAGTGGCTGCACGGCAGATCTGAAAATTGCATACACGATACAACTGATCATTATCAGGCTCCAGATGAAATATAAAATCAATCCCTTGCATAGAAGCCAAGAAAACTTTGATGAAAAATTTCAATGTTCAGTGGGTACAGTAAAATTTCAAAATATCGGCAAACAGGAAGTGGCTGCACGGCAGATCTGAAAATTGCTTAGACGATACAACTCATCATTATGAAGCAGCAGCCCAAATATAAAATCAATCCCTTGCATAGAAGCCGAGAAAACCTTGACGGAAAATTTCAATGTTCAGTGGGTACAGTAAAATTTCAAAGTATCGGCAAACAGGAAGTGGCTGCACGGCAGCTCTGAAAATTAGATACGTGATACAACTCTTCATTATGAAGCAGCAGACAAAATATAAAATCATTCCCTTTCATAGAAGCCAAGAAAACTTTGACGGAAAAAGTGTTTCGGACGGACGTGACGGACTGAGTCGAGCGGTTACTAGACCTGCTCTGCCGCTGGCGACGCAGGTAAAAAAAAAGGTGCAACGCCACCGGTATCCCCCGCTAAGAAGTGGTTCACTAAAGAGGGGACAGAGTTTAAAAAAGCAGAGAAAGGCCCATAACTCTAGAAAAAAATATGGACAAAACATGTTACTTGTGAACATCCTTTCCCCCATGGCGATCTATCAGCATACTAAAGATCATTTAAATCAAACATCCACTGATTGAGATATGAAGGTTCAAAGTTGTTACAGACAGATGGACGGACAGACGAATGAACAGATGGACTAACTTCATTTTGGTAGGGAATTATTAAATCCATTGATATTTGTTCAAGTTACTGCACTAACGAGCCAAAAACAGGCAAAAATTAACTAGGGCCATAACTCCCTTCAGTATGGCCAAACAGCACTGGTTTTCAAGCTCATTCAAGACATTGTTTAGAAAGTCTCACATAACCAAATATTGACCAAGTCCATTGACATTTGTTCAAGTTATCATGCTTATGAGCTGAAAACAGGCTAAAATCAACTAATTAAGGGCCCTAACTCCACTCAGTAAAGCCGAACCGTACCAGTTTTCAAACCCGTTCAAGACATTAAGGAAGAGTCACATACTAAAAGTTGACTGAATCCATTGATATTTGGTCACGTTATTGCACTAATGAACTGAAAACAGTCAAAAACTAGGTAATTAAGGCCATAACTCTGATCAAAATAGCCGAACCACACCAGTTTTCAAATCCATTCAAGACATTGTTAAGAAAGTCTCACATATCAAATATTGACCAAATCCATTGATATTTGTTCAGCTATCATGCTAACAAGCTGAAAACAGGAAAAATTAACAGGTTAAGAACCATAACTCTGCTCAGTATGGCCGAAGCATACCAGTTCATTCAAGACATTAAGAAAGTCTCGCAAACCAAATATTGACCAAATCCATTTATATTTTTCAAGTTATCATGCTAACAAGAAAGTCACACCCGTCCATCCATCCATCTGCCCACCAACAACTTCATCAAACTATAGGTCCAGTTTTTAAAAAAAAAAAAAACCAAGACCAATACCGGGTCTGGACCTGCGTCGCTGCATGCAATTGAATCGGCAAACAGGAAGTGGCTGCACGGCAGATCTGAAAATTGCATACACGATACAACTGATCATTATCAGGCTCCAGATGAAATATAAAATCAATCCCTTGCATAGAAGCCAAGAAAACTTTGATGAAAAATTTCAATGTTCAGTGGGTACAGTAAAATTTCAAAATATCGGCAAACAGGAAGTGGCTGCACGGCAGATCTGAAAATTGCTTAGACGATACAACTCATCATTATGAAGCAGCAGCCCAAATATAAAATCAATCCCTTGCATAGAAGCCGAGAAAACCTTGACGGAAAATTTCAATGTTCAGTGGGTACAGTAAAATTTCAAAGTATCGGCAAACAGGAAATGGCTGCACGGCAGATCTGAAAATTAGATACGTGATACATCTCTTCATTATGAAGCAGCAGACAAAATATAAAATCATTCCCTTTCATAGAAGACAAGAAAAGTTTGACGGAAGAAGTGTTTCGAATGGACTGACGGACGGACTGATGGTCGGACGGAGTCGAGCAGTTACTAGACCTGCTCTGCCGCTGGCGACGCAGGTAAAAACTCAAACAAAAATCTTGTGATCTATTGAAGAATTACTATGACATCCACTGTCTCGACATGCTTATAGATGTATCAGGCCAGAGTACTTTCAATATAAACATTTAATCTACTATATCTTGTTTGATAGAGTTCCATGAGATGTTAAACAAGATATAATGGAATAAATTCTCAGTTGATCACTGGAATACCCAAAAATAACTTCAAAAGTGAAATTTTTCTCAATCGGATCACGATATGGTTTCCACAAATTGTTCAAATCCAGTGGTTCCAGATTTGATAAGTAAAATATGAAGACCAACTCATAAATGAAAGTGTCAATGACACTGCAGCTCAGCTTGTCCAAGTAGGGACTGAACTATATAGAAAGATTCAGTAATGCGAAGTCATTCACTCAAGTTTCCACAGGAAAGACATCATACCAAAGCTACATATGAAATCTGAAAAAAAAATCGGGTGAGGGATGGGGCCTGTTGGGTGTACAAACGGAAATGTTGACAATTTATATGTCAAATCCATGATGGCTGGTGGCAGCCATCTTTTTCAATGGAAAGCAGGATAATTTGATAATTCCCATCTAGACATCATACCAAAGTTACATATAAAATTTGAAAAAGATCGGGTGAGAGGTACAGCATGTGGGGTCTGCTAATGGGGTTGTTGACAATTTATATGCCAAATACAAGATGGCAGTTGGCGGCCATGTTTTTCAACGAAATTCAGAAAAGTTTCATAGCTCCCATCTAGACATCACACCAAAACTGCATATGAAATATGCCAAAATAGAGATGGCTGCTGGCGGCCATATTTTTTAACGACTTTCACAAAAATTTGATAGCTCCCCTCTACACATCACCCCAAAGCTATATATGAAATACAAAAAAGATCATGTGCGAGATGCGGCCTGCAGGGTGTGCTAATGGAATTGTTGACAATTTATATCCAAATCCAAGATGGCTGCTGGCAGCCATGTTTTTCAACAAAATTCAGAAAAATTTCATAGCTCCCATCTTGACATCACACCAAAACTACATATGAAATTTAAAAAAGATTGGGTGAGAGATGCAGCATGTAGGGTTTGCCAATGGAATTGTTGACAATTTGTATGCCAAATCTAAGATGGCTGCAGGCGGCCATGTTTTGTTGACAATTTATATGTCAAATCTAAGATGGCTGCTGGTGGCCATGTTTTTCAATGAAATTAGGAAAAATATGATAGCTCCCATCTTGACATTTTGTCAAAGCCACGTATGAAATATGGAACTTCTCGGGCAAGAGCTGCAGTCTGTAGGGTGTGCTAAAGGAATTGTGAATGGAAAGATGTACGTACTGATGGACGACAGATCACAACCCATCACAATAGCTCATACTTGACGTTGTCATGTTGAGCTAAAAATGAACAAAAATAGGATCTCTGATTCAAAATTTCTTCACCAATGGGTGAGCTGTCAGGAGAAAAGTGGAAAGATAATTTTGATTGAATCGTAACCCATTTGTGATCTAATCAAAATTCTGTCTGCTTCTGGAATCACAGTACTGTATCCAAGATTAATTATACAATCCACAGAAATCGTAGAAAAGTATGATCGATTGGTGAAGCAGATACCATTAGAACTGAAACTGTTAACCAATTAATCGATTAACCAATGATCAATGTCTTGATCAATCAAAAAAATTGATTGATCGATTAACCATTTATTTAACCCTTTACCTAACGTAACGGCCAAAACCGGCCAGCGCTATTCTCAAAAATCGCCAATTAATTTTCATTATTTTTTTCATTTTTTGTCTCAAAAACATAGGTTATGACCCCTCGTTGGAACGAGCTCGTCGAGCTCGTTCCAATGAGGGGTCATTACCTATGTTTTTGAGACAAAAAATGAAAAAATTTAGTTATTCAAGAATTATTTTTGCAAGTGTCGTCTGCTTTTCAGGTTGGGTAAAGGGTTAACTACTGTATTACATGGGTTAACAAAGAAACAAACTTGCTCTAAAACAGGCAAACATTGTCACACTAACTTGCATAAGTTATTATGAGATAGATTAAAGCATGCAAGTTATGTGCAGACATACTTCTTCACTTGCATGATCATTGTACTGTATCAGTAGCTGGAAATGGTCATTCTTAACTCTTTGCCTGTTGCAGACAGCAGTCGAAATTTGCAAAACAAATTCTTGAATTACTAAAGATTTTCAATTTTTCTCCCAAACACATAGCTTAAGACCCCTCATTGGAACCAGCTCAACGGGCTCGTTCCAATGAGGTGTGATAAGCTATGTTTTTTAGACAAAAAATGGAAACATAATAAAATTTAAAGGAGATTTTTATATATAGCGCTATGCTTGCCGGTTTTGACCATTACTTTGGGTAAAGGGTTAATGCTATAAATCATCAATGGTACAGGAATAATTCAGCTACCTACTAAAACAAGTGATTAATCCATATGAATTACCGGTAAAGAAAACCCTTTAACCATTTCAGCTCTAGATACCATTGCAAGTGACCGTGACATGGGCTGGTTGAACTCTTGATAAAACGTTTTACATGTTACAGGGATGAAACTGACCAATTGGAAAAAAACCTTCAAATAATTTATCCAGCGAAACCAGGGTATGGGGAGTACGATTAGGCTAGCATAAGCTGACAAGTATATATGCACTACGAATGCATATGGTGGCATTTCCAAGCAGGTAGGACAGATCCTTCAGTACTTTTTATACATGAATTTCTATAAAATGGGCTGCATGTCCTATAAAATCGCTTGCCAAACAGAATTTATTTACCGATATTATAGGTCTTAGGGTAAACTATTAGGGGTAGGCCGAGTTTGCATTTTGAGAATTGGTCCAGGCCTAAAAAACAAAAAGTCCCCGGGATTTGAGGGTCGAGGCGTAGTCGAGGATGATTTTTAAACATGCATCTTTAAGCATGTTGAATGACAAAACTTCAGGCAAAAATTGTCATGATTGAAAAAAGAGCCTCAGCGGAAGCACTCTCGGGATCTGGGCTGATCCAGAGAATAAAATTAGAAATTTTGCGATAACCTATTTACCGATCATCTGGATAGAATAAAGACCGATTACAGTACAGAAATCGTGAATGGGTCAAAATCTTTGGGTGCGCATTTTTACACACATATAACTCAAGAGATTATCCGCTATGACACCAAGCAAAACTTCCACCAATGAAGCACCGGGGTAATCCCAGTGCTTCATTGGTGGAAGTTTTGCTAGGTGTCACAGCAGATCATCTCTGAATTATAGGTTTATGCATGAAAAAAATGACAAACCGTGGATTTTGACCCATTCACAATGGCCCTACTGCATGACATTTCACAAATTTCCAAAGCATTTGTGGCAAGCACACAGGGTGTCAGCTGTTAGGAAGTTTGAGCATTGAAGAGAGGGGTCTTCAAACAGGAACATTTTAAAACAGTGCTTTCAAATAAGGAGATAAGACACAACTTTTTGAAGAACTGTTAGTATTTCCTGACGAACAGCTTTTCAGTTAACTATTTTTTCATTTAGATAACCTGCTGATCAACCTCAACAAAATGCGATCCCCGAGTAGGTCTGGCACAATTATGAAAATTTCATGATAGACTTTTTGAAGAAGAATAATCGATTGAAGTCAACTTTAATCATACTTTGTGACCTCTAGAAACAACTATATAGAAAACAATATTTTTTATTATTAGTTCCTTGGGCCGGACATTCTTCAAGCATGCAGGTATGCTGCATGCTAACTGCTTTCTGGGGAAAATTGAGACTCTTGACCATCTCAGGCCCAAAATCTGAGACTAGGCTCATGTTTATTTTTGATATTCTACAGCCTCTAACACTTCTTACTAGCACAATGGGGGGGAGAGAAATAACTAATAATTCATCAATAAATGAGTGATGTAAACCCATAATGGTCAACTTTGAAATTTAAGTTGATTACAGGGCTGTCGCAATTATTTGATTCGTCGACTAACCATCGACTGATGTGGTATTTGGCAGTTTTTCAAGGCATTTAATTAATCCTAGGCAATAGGCATTGCCAAGGTATTTGCGGACCTAAAATTTATTTTCGTAGGCAATTAATTTGTGGGGGCACTTTCATGGATTTTGCACTTTTAAAGCATGTTTAAATTTTTTTTCCTGTAGAGAACACAAAACTCGAAGGATTATTACATTAAAAATTGGAATTGAGGTCGATTTTGATGTTTGTATATCAATGTTACTTTTATTCTAAACATAATTTGCAGTGCTGTTGAGATTTGGGTAAATTCACTGAACGTGCTGAAAACAAATGATATCCACGTTTGGTGCCACTAAGTGTAGTGATGAGTTCATAATCAGAAATTGTTATGATGCATCCGTCCATTATGACAACCAGCAGATACCGATTATTCTATATTTAACAGTGACTATTAAAAATCTCTGATATCTGGCCATTTCAATGATGTTTGCCCATTAAAAACGTATGTAATGCATAGCAGAATATTTAAGAATATGCAGAGCCAAGATATTACAAGATTAACCATCTGCAATCGGTACAAGATCGCCACCATTTTCCGGCTGATCAAAGTCACTGGTCTTCAATCAAGATGCAGTACAACAATGCATTGAGTACATAACATTAAGGAATAAATACAACGTGTTCAGTCGGTGGTCTGCAGTATTTCATGATGCAGGCATCACAACACAATAAGAGAACAAAAGTGGAGAAAAAAACTCAAAAACACTTTTTTTTCAATGACAGATGATTGTTACACAACATGTATGTCACATGACTCTCACAACTACATTTTCAGTTTGTCAAGTTCATTTTTTAATACAGTTACCTCCCTTGATATTGCTCTCCAATGTTAACTGCAGAGTACATGTAAACATTGGAGAAACACATCACGGGAGGTAAAAAGTTGAAAAATGAACATTAAATTTTTTTCTGTCCTATTCCAAACATCGGAATCAGCAGAATCGTCCGAGAAATAATGTTTAATTGGTTCATAGCAAGTTTTGATAATCGGTTCATCACTAAGTGACTGAACTAATGAAATCTTCAAGTCTTTTAAGAAGTTTATTGTCAAATACATCATCCCATTATAAGGCTATTGTATCAATAATAAACAATTTACTTGTCGTGTGTGAGGTTTTTACGAATAAAAGAATTGTCCTTGAATATCATCAAAGGGTATGAAATGACAGTGGCACCAAATGTACTGGAGTTATTTAAAGTGATGCAACCCTCTTTCTTGAGTTCTATTTCGATCATAACACAGAAAATTTGTTTCAATGCGTTATTCATGATTGAATTGTAAAGCAGTCGATGGCTGGTTTTTATTTTTAGTCAATCGTTGTTCATTTTTAAAGTGATACAAGTCGGGTTTGAATTGTACTGTATAATGAGGTGAATGAACAGTTAGATTATTAACCTTTGAAATGCCTTAACCCTTTACCCAAAGTAACGGCCAAAACCAGCCAGCGCTATTCTCAAAAATCGCCAATTAATTTTCATTATTTTTCCATTTTTTGTCTCAAAAACATAGGTTATGACCCCTCATTGGAACGAGCTCGTCGAGCTTGTTCCAACGAGGGGTCATAACCTATGTTTTTGAGACAAAAAATGGAAAAAAATAGTTATTCAAGAATGTTTTTTTCAAGTGTCGTCTGCTTTTCATGTTAGGTAAAGGGTTAACCTAAACCATAGTCACTTGTAATATCCCATGGCATTTGTTTACTGCATGATTGTGTGTGACAATGTAATTTTAAAAACACCCGAGCCTTGCCATTTGATCAATCTCTGTTCTCTGCAGCAAAAATCCAGAACTATGTAACTCAGTACTAAAGTGTATCATTCAAATGATGGACCTCTGAATAATTCACAGTTTGGGAAGTAATTGCAGACTGCAGAGTAAATAGAGAATCTTTGGTCTTGTACAATCCAACGACCCCATTGGAATAAGCAGAATTGCGAAAGTGAGAAAATTGTCACAAGACTCACAACAGTAAGCTGACTTGTAGTACAAAGTTGTAACTTGTGTAGGTAACGAGGAGTTTTAGGTTTGAAATTTCTGGAAATTAGTTATTGAAATGAAACATTTGCAAAAATGTTCTTCAATTTAAATTCTTCAGATACATTGGCATGTTTCTATTTTATCACAATACAGAAGTGTGCACATTCAAACATCGTCAGTTTTAAATTTGATTGAGTATACTCGAGATTGTTTGTTGAATTTATGGGAAACAACTATTAATCAACTAATCGACTAATGCTGGCAATTAATCAACTATGAAAACTGATAGTCACAACAGCCTTAGTTGTTTATGGGTGTTTCACTGTTTCTGACAATTAATCGACTTTTCGATAACTCATGACAGGCCTTATTGGGTGACGTTTCATCCAGGGGACAGTTTGGGTTAAATTACAAATAGCGGAGGATGGTTTGGGTAAAATATTGGTGTTTAGGCCTAAAAAAATTAAAAATCTGTTTCTCAGGTCCCCCGCATTGTCCTTTTAGCTGCCGCATGCTCTCTTTTTATAACCAATGTAAACTTAAATGAAAGTGTCAATGACACTGTAGCTTAACTTGTGTGTTGTGTTTGATGAAAAGGATAATGTTCAATGTTTATGAAAGGATTATGAAATAAGACAAGAATTGTGATGATTGGGAATATGTTCATTTCTGTTCCCTGTATGCTATGTTTATGATAAAAATAATATGAGGTGTACACTGTACTAAAGATCTGAGGGGTGGGTTAATATGACCTCACAGTTAATATATGTGGCCCTCACAGTTAACATATATCAACAAAATTACAATGAAATTATTCCAAAATGAGTCATCCTATCAAGTTACATTAAAATCCCTTCATAAATATGGCCTGTAGACTGTGCTAAAGGTTTTCGGGCTTCGGGCCCCTGTAGCCGTCAGTTTCCCAATTGCGTCCAAAGGGGACGTTCTCATCTGGACATTATATGAAGTCAACCTACCAAGTTACAATGAAATCCCTCCATAAATACGACCTGTAGACTGTGCTAAAGGTTTTCGGGCTTCAGGCACCTGTAGACATCACAGTTGACCAACCACGACCAAAAGGGGATGTCATCATCTAGGCATTATATGGAGTCAACCTAACAAGTTACAATGAAATTCTTCCATAAATATGACCTACAGACATGCTAAAGGTTTTTGGGCTAGGGCAGCCATCAAGGCTGAATGATCGTGACCAAAAGGGGACGTTCTCATCTGGACACTATTTGGAGTCATCCTACCAAGCTACAATAAAATCCCTTCATAATTATGACCTGTAGACTGTTCTAAAAGTTTTCGGGCTTTGGGCCCCTGAAGCCGTCACAGTTGCCCACTCGTGTCCAAAAGGGGACGTTCTCATCTAGATATTATATGAAGTCAACCTACCAAGTTACAATGAAATCCCTTCATAAATATGACCTTAGACTGTGCTAAAGGTTTTCGGGCTTCGGGCTCGGGCAGCCATCATGGTTGAATTATCGCAACCAAAGGGGCAATCTCATCTGGGCATCATCTGGAGTGTTCCTGCTAAGTTACAATGAAATCCCTTCATAAATATGACCTGTAGACTGTGTTCAAGGTTTTCGGGCTTCGGGCACCTGTAGCCATCACAGTGGACCAATCACGACCAAAAGGGGATGTCATCATCTAGGCATTATATGGAGTCAACCTAACAATGTTACAATGAAATCCTTCTATAAATATAAACTTTTGCCTATGCTAAAGGTTTTTGGGCTCGGGCACCCATCAAGGCTGAATGATCACGGCCAAAATGGGACGTTCTCATCTTGACCTTATTTGGAGTCAACCTATCAAGTTACAATGAAATCCCTTCATAAATATGACCTGTAGACAGTGCTAAAGGTTTTTGGGCTTCGGGCACCTTTAGCCGTCAAAGTTGCCCAAACATGTCCAAAAGGGGACGTTCTCATCTAGGCATTATATGAAGTCAACCTACCAAGTTACAATGAAATCCCTTCACAAATATGACTTGTAGACTGTGCTTAAGGTTTTCGGGCTTTGGGTTCGGGCAGCCATCATGGTTGAATAATCGCAACCAAAGGGGACAATCTCATCTGGGCATCATCTGGAATGATCCTATGAAGTTACAATGAAATCCCTTCATAAATATGGCCTGTAGACTGTGCTCAAGGTTTTTGGGCTTTGGGCACTTGTAGCCAACACAGCTGACCAATTACGACCAAAAGGGGATGTCATCATCTAGGCATTATATGGAGTCAACCTAATGGGTTACAATGAAATCCTTCCATAAATATGACCTTTTACCTATGCTAAAGGTTTTTGGGCTCGGGCACCCATCAAGGCTGAATGATCGCGATCAAAAGGGGACGTTCTCATCTAGACATTATTTGGAGTCATCCTACCAAGTTACAATGAAATCCCCTCATAAATATGACCTGTATACTGTGCTAAAGGTTTTTGGGCTTCGGGCACCTTTAGCCGTCACAGTTGCCCAATCATGTCCAAAAGGGGACGTTCTCATCTAGACATTATATGAAGTTAACCTACCAAGTTACAATGAAATCCCTTCATAAATATGACCTGTACACTGTGCTAAAGGTTTTCGGGCTTCGGGCTCGGGCAGCCATCATGGGTGAATGATCGCACATTCTCATCTAGACATTATATGAAGTTAACCTACCAAGTTACAATGAAATCCCTCCATAAATATGACCTGTAGACTGTGCTAAAGGTTTTCGGGCTTCGGGCTTGGGCAGCCATCATGGGTGAATGATCGCAACCATAGGGGACAATCTCATCTGAGCATCATCTGGAGTGATCCTGAGAAGTTACAATGAAATCCCTTCATAAATATGACCTGTAGACTGTGCTCAAGGTTTTCGGGCTTCTGGCACTTGTAGCCATCACAATTGACCAATTACGACCGAAAGGGGATGTCATCATCTAGGCATTATATGGAGTCAACCTAACAGGTTACAATGAAATCCTTCCATAAATATGACCTTTTGCCTATGCTAAAGGTTTTTGGGCTCGGGCACCCATCAAGGCTGCATGATCGCGATCAAAATGGGACGTTCTCATCTAGACATTATTTGGAGTCATCCTGCCAAGTTACAATGAAATCATTTCATAAATATGACCTCTAGACTGTGCTAAAGGTTTTCGGGCTTCGGGCTCCTGTAGCCGTCACAGTTGCCCAATCATGTCTAAAGGGGGACTTTCTCATCTAGACATTGTATGAAGTCAACCCACCAAGTTACAATGAAATTCCTCAATAAATATGACCTGTAGACTGTGCTAAAGGTTTTCGGGTTTTGGGCTCGGGCAGTCATCTCGGTTGGCAGATCATGCCCAAATGGGGAAATTCGCATCTAGACATCATAAGGAGTCATCCTACCAAGTTACAATGAAATCCCTCCACATTAAACATGACCTGCAGACTGTGCTAAAAGTTTTTGGGTTTCGGGCTTGGGCAGCCATCACGGTTGATAGATCATGCCCAAAAGGGGACGTTCTCGTCTAGGCACTATACAGAGGCATCCTACCAAGTTACAATGAAATCCCTTCATAAATACAACCTGTAGACTGTGCTAATGGTGTTCGGGTTTTGGGCTCAGGCAGCCATACCGGTTGCCCGATCGCGACCAAAAGGGGACGTTCTCATCTAGACATGACCCCAAACCTGCATATGAAATTTTGTGACGATCAGACAAGAACTGCGGGGTGTAGCCCGTGCTAAAGGAAATGTGAACAGACGTCACAGACTAACAGACTTCCGCACACGTGATGGCAATAGCTTATCTTGACTATGTCAAGTTAAGCTAAAAAAAATAAAAATTAAATGGTTTATGTCTGATATTTTACCCAAGTTAAATAAATTGATAAATTTGTCCCTCGAGTGCAAGAAGGCTTTGCAATGCTTTAGCGCTGCAAAGCCTTCGTGCTCTCAAGGGACGAAATACACCACCACCCATGCTATTCCTGAGATTATGAGGCCTAAAACATAAACCAAGAACATGAACTTTTGATGGCAAAGAAATAATTACAGAAATAAAAAATACAATAAAATATAAAATTAAAAAAATGTTGCCTGAGAAACAGAAAATATACTTTGTGTGGCCTTATTGGTGGACATTTTCAGCAGCTTTGGCTATATCAGGACTGCAAAATAGGTATGACAGGGATAATTTCGGGTATCTACAAGGGCTGTTTATGGGACCCTTTCCCAATGACATTTTGGCATGATTTTTCTCAATTCTTAACCATTAATTTCCCAAGCTCACTCAAACAAACATTTAATGCACAACTCATGACCGGAACTGGGTAGTCATAAGGCCTCAGAAAACCATTGGTTTTCTGAGGCCTTATGGCTACCAAGTTCAGGACACCAATTATACATTAAATTATAATTGATCGCCTAACGTAGGCCCTAAATTGAAAGGCAAATGGCAAGATCTTTAGTAGTAGGAAAATAATTTAATAGCGACTACAGAGACTGTGAAGATGATTGCATGTGACTGTTTGTTTTAAAACTTACATGTAGTACACATGTAGTTGCTTAGGTATCAGACTTAATGTTCTCTGTTCAATTCGACTGTAAAATTTCTACGCCTTTGTATGTTTTTTTCCCCTCCAAAACAAATTCCCAATTGGAGCCCCCATGATGCAAACTTTCCCAATGGCATGGGCCCCGAACCCTTTTCCAAAGAGGGCAGAATAATCCCTGTATGAAGTCAAATTTAGCCAATCATATATACTTATGCTGCCTACTTTTGAGAACTTTCACCCCAGGCATTGGTTCCGGGTCCAGTTTTACCAATAAAGCAGAACTTGTACACCACATAAAACAAGCAAGTTGCAAAATTCGCAACTGCCGACCGGTCTTGATTATTACACTGACAGTTCAAAAGTTCAAAACATCAAAGCTTTGAATGTACCTGAAAGACAAATGCTTCTAACAGCTTCTTCAGATTTAACGTCTACGTTCTTGACCTTTTACCTTTAGAAACAATAGTTTTTTCATCAAATTTTTGTTTTAATTATTTAACGTTTAAAATGGGGTAAAATTCACCGATTCTTCGACAACGAAAAATACTAATAGATTTTCGGCGTGTCTGATCAACAATCGATTAATCATGACAGTCCTAAGCACGGCGCCACTTCCCGTAGTTCCCACAGGCAAACACTAGAAGGCATAGATTCCAGAATAAAAGAAAATCAATTGAATTTATATTATAGGCTTTTTTTTAATCTTATCTCTGTATTGGAAGTTCATTGTAGGTTAGGATGGAATAAATGTTTTAGTATGTCTACTTGGAACAGAAGCTGTTGACTGGTTAAGTAAATTCGTTGTGAAAAAAAGTTTTGTGCAAGCATCATTCTCATACACTGTAAGCAAACTGTCACTGTTTTATCAAGCCATTCTAAACAAACTTCGTTGCAAGAACTTTTAGCAATGTTCCTCATCCCCACCGTATCAAATATAAACACTGGCATTTTGTTGTTTCTTACAAGAAGTTTCACAATTTAAAACAAAATAAAAAGCTGAAGCAATACAATGTCCCCTACCGGACTAATGAGCATTAATAATTATACAAATGTTATAACATGTATGTGATCATCATGAATTCCGTTGAAGCATTTCCAAAAAAAGTCTGGAAAACTGATATTTTGGCGCTTTTCCATATTTCCAAGGGCCATAACTCACACAAGAATAACGCAATCAGCATGAAACTCAAACTTGATCTGTAAGTCATCGTTCTATCGTAGGTTACCAAGAATGAAATCATTCAGTTGAAGCATTTCCAAAAAAAGTTCGGAAAACTAAAGTATGACTGACAGACTGACTGACGGATGGACAGAGTGCAAATAAAACCTGATCTGTAAGTCATCGTTCTATAGTAGGTTACCAAAAATGAAATCATTCCGTTAAAGCGTTTCCAAAAAAAAGTCTGGAAAACTGATATTTTGGCATTTTTCCATATTTCCAAGGGCCATAACTCACAGAAGGATAAGGCAATCAGCATGAAACTCAAACTTGATCTGTAAGTCATCGTTCTATAGTAGGTTACCAAAAATGAAATCATTCCGTTGAAGCGTTTCCAAAACAAGAGGCTCCACGGGGCCTGAAGCGCTCATCTTGTACAGAACACAATTTAAACAGAGTCCAAGAATGAGTCTACATTAAGCAATCCATCTCCATAGGCTACACTGTCAATCCTTGAGTCCCTCAGGAGTGACAAAAATAATCTAGGCATCATGCCTTTTCTTCAGTTGATCATAAGTAAAATGTAGAGCTCCCCTATGAAGCCCCTTGATACAACCTATGTGGATTAATCTTAGTACCTCTAGAGGGTACTGAATACAAAATTTTTAATTCTTCAGCAAAATGGCCAATTCCGGCTCCCATAGAGAGCCCAAATATTAACCCAGGCTCTTGATTTGAACACAGTTAAATCTGACTTCCCTAGAGATGTTGTGTACCGAATATGAAAGCATTCTGACCATTGGATCTGAAGAAGAGAAATTGTAAAGAAATTTCTTCGAATTGCACTAAATTCAAATTTGGGCTACCATAGCGAGCCCAAATATTGACCTATGGATCCGATTTGAACAAACTTGAATCTGACCTCCCTAGAGATGTTGTACACCAAATGTGAAAGAATTCTGACACGTGAATCTGAAGAAGATGATTTTTGAAGAAATTCCCTCATATTGTACTAAGTTAAATTTCATGTTCCCATATGGAGCCCAAATATTAACCTAGGCACTCGAATTGAACAACCTGGAATCTGACCCCCCTAGAGATGTTGTATACCAAATATAAAAGCATTCCGACTGGTGGATCTGAAGAAGAAGATTTTTAAAGAAATTTTCTCATATTGCACTAAGTAAAAATTTGGGCTACCATAGTGAGCCCAAATAAATACCTAGGGATCTGATTTGAACAAACTTGAATCTGACCCCCATAGAGATGTTGCATACCAAATATCAAAGCATTCTGAATGATGGATCTGAAGAAGAAGATTTTTTTAAATTACCCACCATATTGAACAAAGATAAAATTTGGGCTTCCATAGGAAGCCCAAATATTAACCTAGGGACTTGGTTTGAACAATCTAGAATCTGACCCTCATAACAATGATGTATACCAAATATTAAAAGATTCTGACTGGTGGTTCTGAAGAAGAAGATTTTTAAAGAATATTCCCCATATTACCCTATGTTAAAACTTCGGGCTCTTGTAGAGAGCCCAAATATGAACCAATGAGCTTTATTTCAACAAACTTTTATCTGACCCCCCATATGAATGCTGTATACCAAATATCAAAAGATTCTGATGATTGGTTCTGGAGAAAAGATTTTTTAAAATTTTTGCAAATATGCTGACTCAGCATTTTTTCGATGCCCATTACAGAACACCCTAACATAACCGATGGCAATTTTTTTTACCATTCAATTCTACTGGTCATAAGGATACTTCATACCAAATAAAAGCTCTCTGTTCCGTGGGGTTTGGGAAATATGGGCGTTTGAAAATATTTCTATTTTTAGCTCCCAGGGTTCCCATGGGGATGTGGGAATTTTTTTTTTTGCATGGGTCAAGTACTTATGACCCAATACTATCACAAACCAAATTTGGTTCATACCGGACCATCGGTTCAGAAAATAGAAATTTTGGGCGGGGCCAAAAATCTTACCCCTCCTATTACAAAGCCAAATATTACTTCACGAACTTCGTTTGAACAAACTTGATTCTACACCTCATATGGAAGCTCCATAGCAAATATCAAGTCATTGTACACACTGGTTCTTGAGAAGAAGATTTTAAAAATATTTTGGAGCATTTTCCCCCACTCCCTCCCTATGGGGCTGGGCATGCTGAGTTGAACAAAAATGAAATGCCCCTTTGGGACCATCACTCACACAAACTTTCACTTGAATTGGCCCAGTGGCTTTGGAGGAGAAGACCAAAACATGGTGTTGACAGACGACGGACGACAGACGACGGAGGACGGACGGCAAGCGATGAGATTAGCTCAGCTTGACTTTGTCAAGATGAGCTAAAAACTCCGGAAAACTGATATTTTGGCGCTTTTCCATATTTCCAAGGGCCATAACTCACACAAGAATAATGCAATCAGCATGAAACTCAAACTTGATCTGTAAGTCATTGTTCTATAGTAGGTTACCAAGAATGAAATCATTCGGTTGAAGCATTTCCAAAAAAAAGTCCGGAAAACTAAAGTATGACTGACAGACTGACTGACAAACTGACGGATGGATGGACAGAGTGCAAATGAAACTTGATCTGTAAGTCATTGTTCTATAGTAGGTTACCAAAAATGAAATCATTCCGTTTAAGCATTTCCCAAAAAAGTCTGGAAAACTGATATTTTGGCACTTTTCCATATTTCCAAGGGCCATACCATAACTCACACAAGAATAAGGCAATCAGCATGAAACTCAAACTTGATCTGAAAGTCATCGTTCTATAGTAGGTTACCAAAAATGAAATCATTCCGTTGAAGCGTTTCCAAAAAAAGTCTGGATAACTGATATTTTGGCGCTTTTCCATATTTCCAAGGGCCATAACCAGGGTTCATACAAAAATTTGCTCACAAAAGTTCAAGGGTTTTTCAAGGGCTTCTTTTTTTCTCTCAAGGGCTACATATACTATTCAGCTTGTTGTATGAGCGCTAAAAATCTAAGATTCATGTGACACGGATCTGACTTTGGAAGTCAGGAACTACTGGTACCCAAAGTGTGATCTGTTACAGTAATCTTGGTAAAACGTTCCATACTTTTTTATGTTTTTTTTTTAACTGAGCGACACGAGCGCAACAAACAAGTAAACGGCGAGTACACATATATTTACAATGCCCAGGAAATAGCTTGGTATTCAAGGGTTTTTCAAGAGATTTCTGAAAGTTCAAGGGTTTCTCAAGGGCTAATTTCAAATTCCAGGGTTTTTCAAGAAAAAACTCATTGTCAAGGGTTTTTCAAGAGCTGTATGAACCCTGATAACTCACACAAGAATAACGCAATCAGCATGAAACTCAAACTTGATCTGTAAGTCATCGTTCTATAGTAGTTTACCAAAAATGAAATCATTCTGTTGAAGCGTTTCCAAAAAAACTCCGGAAAACTAAAGTGTGACTGACAGATGGACAGACTGACAGACTGGCAGATGGACAGAGTGCAAACCTATAGTCCCCTCCGGCGATGCCGGAAGGGGACTAATAAATTCTTGCAATGCGCAGGAGTATAACCAATGAAAATTTGTGATTCTATTAATGAAGCTGTCTTGCAGAAAGGTTCAACTCCACATTCCATTTTTGAAGGATAATGGTAAAACATCCAAAATCACTGTGCGTGAAGTAGCTTGGCCCTGATGAGCGGACACATTTTTTTTACAAGTACAAAAAGGCGGAAATCTGTTTATCAGCAAAAAAAGTCTCATCCCTGATGTTAACCAATAAACCTATGCTATCCCATCCCCAATCAAAATGCCACTCTTGTAATCAAAGACAAAAGTTGTAGAATGATTTGAAAACAGGTACATTCAAAAACATTAATTAAGCAAATACTATTACCGGTACCTCCTCTTCTCGTTCTGTCGAGCCTGAACTCATGTTACTGTTTTCTTGTTGGTTTTGCACATTGAGTGGTTGAAACTGAAATAATTATTGAAAGAGAAATTAAATATATAATGATCAGTGATATCACATACAGTACAGCCGCGGTAATCTACATGGGTGGGACACTAGTGATGTTCACGCATGCATTTACCAGGTAATGAAAATCACAATTGGCAAAATTTTAATTAACCCTTTACCCAACACAGACGATATCAAAATTTATTATTTTAAATATAATTTTTTCAAATTTTTCAAAAAATTTCAACAAAACCATATCATGTGACCCCTCGTTGGAACGAGCTCGACGAGCTCGTTCCAACAAGAGGTCACATGATATGGTTTTGTTGAAATTTTTTGAAAAATAATATTTTTTCAACTGCTGAATTTGCATATTACGCGGGCGGATGCGGGAGATTCGTTAGGTAAAGGGTTAATGAAGCACCAGGTTGAACCCGGTACTTCATTTGCTAAATTTTTGATGATTATTCCACTAATCTAATATTAATGCATCCATGAATATACTGCCCACCCGTGGAAGAGACCAGTCCATGGTTGCTGCACTGCATGGTAGTATTATCAGTTGAGAAAGCATTGTAACAATTGAAAATCACAACCAATGGCAAGCTACTGTCCTACTCTAACTTGGGGAAATGCAACATGCAAGATGAAAATGTACTCTAGTTTGCAGGAGAACAAAACTTGAAAACCCCCTTAGAACTAGTGTTAGGTAGGACATGGAGATATAGGCTATGTTTGCAGTGTTTGCAGTGTTTCATATCTGTCAAGACAAGGCTAAAAAGCACAGCTGAAAATACTTAGGTGAGTTGTTAAAAGAGCTACAAATAGTGTACCTCAAATATACAAGGCAGATGATTTCGCCAGTGGATAATGAAAGTGTCAAAGACACTGTAGCTTAACTTGCGTGTTGTGTTTGATGAAAAGGATAATGTTCAATGTTTATGAAAGGATTATGAAATAAGATAAGAATTGTGATAATTGGGAATATGTTCATTTCTGTTCCCTGTATGCTATGTTTTTGATAAAAATAATATGAGGTGTACACTGTACTAAAGAGCTGAGGGGTGGGTTAATATGACCTCACAGTTAATGTATGTGGCCCTCACAGTTAACGTATATCAACGAAAGTTACCACGTTACAGTGAAATTATTCCAAAACGAGTCATCCTATCAAGTTACATTGAAATCCCTTCATAAATATGACCTGTAGACTGTGCTAAATGTTTTTGGGCTTCGGGCCCCTGTAGCCGTCAGTTTTCCAATTGCGTCCAAAGGGGACGTTCTCATCTAGACATATGAAATCAACCTACCAAGTTACAATGAAATCCCTTCATAAATATGACCTGTAGACTGTGCTAAAGGTTTTGGGGTTTTGGGCTCGGGCAGCCATCAAGGCTGAATGATCGCGACCAAAAGGAGACGTTCTCATCTAGACATTATTTGGAGTCATCCTACCAAGGTACAATGAAATCCCTTCATAAATATCACCTGTAGATTGTGCTAAAGGTTTTCGGGCTTCAGGCCCCTGTAGCAGTCACCGTTGCCTAATGGTGTCCAAAAGGGGCTGTTCTCATCTAGACATTATATGAAATCAAACCTACCAAGTTACAATGAAATCCTTTCATAAATATGGACTGTGCTAAAGGTTTTCAGGCTTTGGGCTCGGGCAGCCATCATGGTTGAATGATCGCAACCAAAGGGGACATTCTCATCTGGGCACCATCTTGAGTGATCCTACAAAGTTACAATGAAATCTCTTCATAAATATGACCTGTAGACTGTGCTCAAGATTTTCGGACTTCGGGCACCTGTAGCCATCACAGTTGACCAATCACGACCAAAAGGGGATGTCACCATCTAGGCATTATATGGAGTCAACCTAACAAGTTACAATGAAATCCTTCCATAAATACAATCTACAGACTATGCTAAAGGTTTTTGGGCTCCGGCAGCCATCAAGGCTGAATGGTCGTGACCACAAGGGGACGTTCTCATCTAGACATTATTTGGAGTCATCCTACCAAGATACAATGAAATCCCTTCATAATTATGACCTGTAGACTGTTCTAAAGTTTTTCGGGCTTCGGGCCCCTGTAGCTGTCACAGTTGCCCAATCGTGTCCAAAAGGGGACGTTCTCATCTAGACATTATATGAAGTGAAACCTACCAAGTTACGATGAAATCCTTTCATAAATATGACCTGTAGACTGTGCTAAAGGAATTCGAGCTTCGGGCTTGGGCAGCCATAGTGGTTGAATGATCGCAACCAAAAGGGGACATTCTCATCTGGGCATCATCTGGAGTGATCTTACAAAGTTACAATGAAATCCCTTCATAAATATGACCTGCAGACTGTGCTCAAGATTTTCGGGCTTCGGGCACCTGTAGCCATCACAGTTGACCAATCACGACCAAAAGGGATGTCATCATTTAGGCATCATATGGAGTCAACCTAACAAGTTACAATGAAATCATTCCATAAATACGACCTATAGACTATGCTAAAGGTCTTTGGGCTCGGGCAGCCATAAAGGTTGAATGATCACGACCAAAATGGGATGTTCTCATCTAGACATTATTTGGAGTCATCTTACCAAGATACAAGAAATCCCTTCATAATTATGATCTGTAGACTATTTTAAAGGTTTTCGGGCTTCGGGCCCCTGTAGCCGTCACAGTTGCCCAATCATGTCCAAAAGGGGACGTTCTCATCTAGACATTATATGAAGTCAACCGACCAAGTTACAATGAAATCCCTTCATAAATATGACCTGTAGACTGTGCTAAAGGTTTTCAGGCTTCAGACTCGGGCAGCCATCATGGTTGAATGATCGCAACCAAAGGGGACAATCTCATCTGGGCATCATCTGGAGTGATCCTACGAAGTTACACTGAAATCCTTTTATAAATATGACCTGTAGACTGTGCTCAAGGTTTTTGGGCTTCGGGCACCTGTAGCCATCACAGTTGACCAATTACGACCAAAAGGGGATGTCATCATCTAGGCATTATATGGAGTCAACCTAACAGGTTACAATGAAATCCTTTGATAAATATGACCTTTTGCCTAATGCTAAAGGTTTTGGGGCTCGGGCACCCATCAAGGCTGAATGATTGCGATCAAAATGGGACGATTTCATCTAGACATCATTTGGAGTCATCTTAACAAGTTACAATGAAATCCCTTCATAAATATGACCTGTAGACTGTGCTAAAGGTTTTTGGGCTTCGGGCCCCTGTAGCCGTCACAGTAGCCCAATCAGGACCAAAAGGGTCTTTCTCATCTAGACATTCTATGAAGTCAACCCACCAAGTTACAATGAAATTCCTCAATAAATATGACCTGTAGACTGTGCTAAAGGTTTTCGGGTTTTGGGCTCGGGCAGTCGTCACGGTTGGCAGATCACACCCAAATGGGGAAATTCTCATCTAGACATCATAAGGAGTCATCCTACCAAGTTACAATGAAATCCCTCCATATTAAACATGACCTGCAGACTGTGCTAAAAGTTTTGGGGTTTTGGGCTTGGGCAGCCATCACTCACGGTTGACAGATCATGCCCAAAAGGGGACGTTCTCATCTAGGCATTATACAGAGGCATCCTACCAAGTTACCATGAAAACCCTTCATAAATACAACCTACAGATTGTGCTAATGGTTTTCGGGTGTTGAGCTCGGGCAGCCATACCGGTTGACCGATCACGACCAAAAGAGGACGTTCTCATCTAGACATGACCCCAAATCTCCATATGAAATTTTGTGACCATCAGACAAGAAATGCGGGGTGTAGCCCGTGCTAAAGGAAAATGTGACAGACTAACAGACTTCCGCACGTGTGATGGCAATACCTGATCTTGACTATGTCAAGTTAAGCTAAAAATAGGCCAACAAAATCGTCAGATGTGTACCCATATGCGCAACTAGAAGAAAGCTGTATGACGGAGGGCCACCACGGATGCCGACATTATGTACACCATACAAGGTATGGGTACATATAGAAATGGATTGGAGGAGTGTCTAATTTGATGGATAAAGGGTTAATATCTCCGGATCAAATTATCAGATTTACATAAAAAACTATACAGCACAGCACATCAGTAACCTGAATAAATATATAAAGTAACATGACAATCGGATTGATATTTTTTGAGTTATCTCATGCCAAAGGGATTGGAGGAATTTTCAATTTGAAGGATAAAGGGTTAATATCTCAGGAGCAAAATAACAGATTTACACCAAAAACTATACAGCTTGGCACATCAGTAATCTGAACACAAATAAAAAGTAACTTGACAATCCAAGCAATATTTTTCAAGTTATCGAATGCCAAAGGGATTGGAGGAATTTTCAATTTGAAGGATAAAGGGTTAATATCTCGGGATCAAATCATCAGATTTACACCAAAAACTATACACCTCGGCAAATCAGTAACCTGAATACAAATATAAAGTAACTAGACAATACAAGGAATACTTTTCAAGTTATCTCATGCCAAAGGGATTAGAGGAATTTTCAATTTGAAGGATAAAGGGTTAATATCTCCAGATCAAATTATCAGATTAACACCAAAAACTATACAGCTCAGCACATCAGTAACCTGAACACAAATATAAAGTAACTTGACAATCCAAGCAATATTTTTCAAGTTATCGAATGCCAAAGGGATTGGAGGAATTTTCAATTTGAAGGATAAAGGGTTAATATCTCAGGATTAAATTATCAGATTTACACCAAAAACTATACAGCTTGGCACATCAGTAACCTGAATACAAATTTAAAGTAACTAGACAATACAAGGAATACTTTTCAAGTTATCGAATGCCAAAGGGATTGGAGGAATTTTCAATTTGAAGGATAAAGGGTCAATATCTCAGAATCAAATTATCCGATTTACACCAAAAACTATACAGCTCGGCACATCAGTAACCTGAACACAAATATAAAGTAACTTGACAATCCAAGCAATATTTTTCAAGTTATCGAAATGCCAAAGAAATGGATACGGACGCCGGATGGACAGATGGACGGACGGACAGACGGACAGACTGACGGACAGATGGATGGACAGATGGACGGACAAAGGATGGACGAACGACGGATGGTCACCCCGGATGCCGGCATTATGTGCACCATACATAGTATGGGTACACACAGGGACCAGCCGTGAGGGCGACTAGGGCGATTAAGTCGCCCTTCTAAGCCCAAAGTCGCCTAGAAAAATAGTCGGGCGATTACAAGTCGCCCTCTAAAAATTGGCCAAAATGAGAAAAGGCTGAACTGAGTGATGCGAGATTTACATGAAAACGAGTATTTTCAAAAATCGAATGTGCTCGAGTGTGATAAATGGGCATTTTAATTCGTCAAATAAACGTCCATTTATTTGAAATCACACGACAAGCAATTGTCCATTGTCGCTTTCGGCGGATTTTTTTTATTTCTATTTTGTTGCGTTCCAGTCGGTGCTTCAAGTGTCGAAACGAAAATAAGCGACTTACGCGACTCAACAAAACAACCCAGTTTGAAAGTAGGTTACGTCGCTTAGGATGCCGAAAATGTATACACAACGGACGTATTTTATAACACATTATTTTCATTCCGATTTGCTGACGACTGTTAACTGTTGGGCTGTCTATTCCCAGAAAAACACGAATGGAATTGAAACACATGAAAAAAAGCTTTAGTGATGTCAAGAAAAGCTTTGTACAGGACAGAAGTGTGCATGTGGACGATCTTGAAAAAGGGTCCTCCTAAACATCGGAATGACATGAAATGACGCGGAATGACACCGGAATGCCATAAAAATGATGCGGAATGACATTTCTTTTACAAAATACTCGGCCCCAGAATGTATTTTGTTTATTAACTAACAAAGTACCTCCCAAGCAACCTTCTTACATCTGGTCCTGTTCACACTTTCAGACTTAGGAAATTATTAGCTTAGTAGACTTTGTTGAAAGGCAACCACAGGAGGGTGATGGGGGATTGGCACGAAGAAGAGGTGAGGGGTCATGAAGGAGAAGGTAGCAGTGGGGGATTTTCAGTCAATAATTACATTGTGATTTTTTAACCTGGCACAGATGCATCATAGACAACTGGACCTGGATTATTTGTACGTTAATGGAGGACCATAAATTGAAAATATGAAGGGGCGGCAGGGGTGGTACATGAATATTCTTAATTTTCCCCACTTGCCTGTGAAGTCTCCCAACATGACTCTGCAGTCTCCCTATTTTTTCTGGAGGGAGACTTGAAGTCTCCCTAAAATTCCCCCCCTAGGCTGGTCCCTGGGTACACATAAAAATGAAGCAAATTCCATATCCATTGTTACAGCCCCATATTATATTGAGATTGATATATCCTTAGTTGATAATTCTACGAGATTGATATTTTTCTGCATTTTCTGGCTGGTCTGACTCATTTGCACTGAGTGACCTTTGTTTACATCTTTGTTACAATAATCTATTTTTAAAGCATTGTACATATAGCTGTTGATTGTTCAATTGTTTGAGAAGGTCAATGACCTTGTTTACATGAATTAAGAATCATCTAGAAACTGATAGAAAACAGAACTTTGGAGAAACTTCATCTTCTAGGACATTCTATCTGGTTACTATATAAAGGTTTGTCAACAGAATTCAGAAACTCATTTTTTAAAAGCCATTTCAGAAGAACTCATTTTCAGAAAGACTCATTTCAGTTAAAATAGATGTTCTATAACAGAGCAGTTGTTTCCATTGGAGATTATTATTGTTGTTTCAGAACAGTGCATTTATTACAGAAGCAGTGCTTCTTTGTGAATTTGGAAAAGTGATTCCAAAAGAAAATTTTGAAGAGAATCTATATTTATAAAAGAGAATTTATACTTTCTGTGAAACAGAATATATTTTTGTGAATAGCCAGGATTCTACTGGATTATTTGGAAATTACCTGTGGCGCCAATACTTATCGGATTTTTACTCCATTTGAATTTTGCTGAGCATTTTATTATATTTTATTGGAGACTGCTGAAATTTCTCAGCGAACATTTTATTACAAATCTATGGGATACTGTTTCTGAAGACACATTCTTGGATTTAATACTACCAGCTGGTAACTTTCTTCACAAGATTCTTCACCACTGGATTCTGTCAAACTGTATTTTGGACTAATTCAATAATTGATAAGTACCAATGTTTTTATTTTCTGTAAACCAATTAGTGTAAAAGATCTTTGTATCATTTTTTTTATATATTAATTTTTTTTTAATTAAATTTCAAAATAATTAAATTCATAATTATTGTTGATGATTCTCAGATTTCTTTCTGTTACCAATATCATTAATATTTTACACACCGTAACACCATAAAAAGCAATAACTAACAAAATACTCTTAACATCTGCAGTGAACAATGGGCAAGACATCTATAATATACACTTGCATACCAAAAATAACAAAGTAATTTTAAAAGTTATTGATTTTGATGGTGAAAATTAAACAAATTTCAAGCCCTTAACCCTTTACCTAACGTAACGGCCAAAACAGGCCAGCGCTATTCTCAAAAATCGCCAATTAATTTTCATTATTTTTTCATTTTTTGTCTCTAAAACATAGGTTATGACCCCTCATTGGAACGAGCTCATCGAGCTCGTTGGAATGATGGATCATAGCCTATGTTTTTGAGACAGAAGATGAAAAAATTAGTTATTCAATAATTGTTTTTCCAGTGTCGTCTGCTTTTCATGTTAGGTAAAGGGTTAAAGGACAATTTTGACAAGAACCCTCTAAATAACATCTGCATTAAAGAGTGCCCAAAGCCATAATATGTACAAAATCTACTAGTATTAGACCTTGCACTGGAATCTATTATTACATGGTTCTCACTCTTTTTTTCAAAACCAAATTTAAGCACTATTTAAGCACTTTTCAAGCACTCCAATAGCAATTTTCAAGGACTATATGACTGTTTCATTAAGGTGTTGATAATGGTATGTTTATTTGTTACTGCCATTAAAGAGATTATAAAGGGACAATTTTAACCAGAACAATTTATTCTATCAGATAATTATAATAAAATATCTTAGTACCTGAAATATGTCACTGATTCCTGCATTATTAGAATATGACGAATGTGTAATAATACAATGAATGGCCCATACAATCTCCGATTCCAAAATGGAAGCCCAGAAAAACAATTCAGAACTGTTCCACTCCAACTGGTACTCGCGGCTGTGGCACTTGTTTTAGCACATATCTCAGTTTCCTTCTTATGATCACTTTGAAAGTTCCTGCGAGAAGTCACGAATGAATTAAGAGAACCACAGTCACTGCTTGTCACAGCCAAAAGTTTGCGATGTTTTTCACTTCTACTGGGTTATTTCAGAGCACTTTCGCCCATGCCGGAAATCTCAAAGTCTTTTCTGCAAACAGTACAGTTCGCTTTCGTTTTTGAATCCTTAACTGCTGCGAGCCACAGATACGTTTTAATCCAGGAATGATTAAATACACATTTTCCAAAAGGTACGATGATATTTGAGAGTAATAATCCTGGAAATGTTGATAAAATACAACGCGTCTTTTAACACCCGCGCTTCCAAAAACGAAACCATAACGCCATCATAATTTGTGTACTTGTGTTTTCTCTCATTATCATGAACAAGAAAAGTAGTGTGCAGAGCACACAGGCGTATTATTCTATTTGTGTTTTAAACTTTAATATGCAACAGCGAATTCCCGAATTTTTTGGTTATTTTGGGCACTGAAACATGGCATTTTGGGAGGGGGGGGGGGGGGATTTTGTAGCAGAGTAGGTTGGGGTCCAGGATTCAAGGGCTTTTCAAGGGGAGTGGTGGTAATTCAAGCACTATTCAAGGGTAAAAGTCAATTTAAGCACTTTTCAAGACAGGCATTGAAATTCAGGCACCTTTCAAGACCGTACGGACCCTGTAATTAGTATATGTACACATAAACGGGTCTTACCAATGAAATGATTAGTTGGTACACAATTGGCCATCAGCTGATATCTGACCATCCAGGGTTCATATACTCAAGGATAGAAAAAAATTCAAGGACTTTTCAAGGACAAATAACCATTTATCAAGCAGCAGTTCTATGATGGAGTGAGGTTTCTCAAAAACCTTAGCTGCTTGTAAAACCTATTTTTGCATAACTGGCCGAGTGCTAGAAAATGTTTGGTGGTTAAACATTATTATTCAATATTTATTTATTTACAAATTATTGGAGAGTGCCTGCAGGCACTCCCCAAGAATTTATGATGAGTAAAAAAATGTGAAGGAAGTGGCATTTGCTTTTGAGTAAATACTGACCATGTGCAAAGAATATGAAGGCTTCATTAAAGTCCTCTCACTTATTTTTGACTCTCAAGTTATTTTTGATATGCATGTTTTCTTTCCTTACTTTTTTAAAAAATGAAAACTAGAAAAAATTTAAAATTTGATTGAAGGTTTGACTCAAACAAGCTGAAACAATAATAGGAAAAATTCAAGGACATTCAAGAAATCAGACCAATTGTTCTAAGTTAAAATTCAAGCTACCACAGGGAGCCCAAATATTAACCCAGGGTCCAGAATTGATTAACCCTTTACCCAACGCAGACGATATCAAAATTTATTATTTTAAATATTATTTTTTTTAATTTTTCAAAAAAATTCAATAAAACCATATCATGTGACCCCTCGGAATGAGCTCAACGAGCTCGTTCCAACGAGGGGTCACATGATATGATTTTGTTGAAATTTTTTGAAATATAATATTTTTTCAACTGCTGAATTTGCATATTATGCAGGCGGATGCGGGCGATTCATTGGGTAAAGGGTTAAAACTTGATTGTAGTATACCATATATGAAAGGATTCTGACTGGTGAATCTGAAGATTTTAAAAGAAATTCCCTCATATTGCACTAAGTTAAAATTCAGACTCCCATTGGGAGCCCTAATGTTAACCCAGTCACTCGATTTGAAAAATCTTGAATCTGACCACCCTAGAGATGTTGTATATCAAACATGAAAGCATTCTGACTGGTGGATCTGAAGAAGATGATTTTTAAAGGAATTTCCTCATATTGCACAGAGTTAAAATTTGGGCAACCATAGAGAGCCAAAATATTAACCCAGGCACCCTATTTGAACAAACTTTGAATCTGCCCCCTTAGAGATGTTGTATACCAAATATGAAAGGATACAGACGGCTATATTTCATAGGGAGACGAAATATTAACCCAGGGACCCGATTTGAACAAACTTGAATCTCACAGCCCTAGCGATGTTGTACACCAAATATGAAAGGATTCTGACTGTGAATCTGATAAAGATTTTTAAAGAAATTCCCTCATTTATTTATTTATTTATTGGTGTTTAAGGTCACATACTTATGCACAATGGCTAATCGTGACCGTGACAGTTTTACGGGTGGAGGAAGCCGGAGTACCCGCAGTGACCGTTGGGAGCGGGAGAGCAGGAGAGTGGAAATTCACTCTCCACTTTTAGATTTTATGAGAGCTAAAAATTTTAGGAGAGTGATTTTTAAAATAATGCCTCGGGCCAATTCGCCCCCAGGTGGAATAACGAGGATTGGTGGTGATTGCTGCTGAGAAATCAGTAGGCCTAATAACGTGCGATTTCCAAAATAATTGGTTTTATGACGTTTCGGCCTTGAGACGTTTCGGCCCTAAGAGGCAAAAATGTCTTAGAAATTGGGCCGAAACGTCTTCACATTCGGTAATTCTTTTTTAGATGTGATTGTGTGGAGGGGTTAAAGTATGCTATCGCCAGTATCGGCGCATTTCGTTTCTCTCTTCAAGCATCGTGAAAGCGAAACTCAAAATGCACCCTTTCTCAGCAAACCTGTCGTCAGCGACCACCTGTCTTTAACGACCATTTTTGGCAAGTCCCAAGGGTGGTCGCTCATGACCAGGGGTCAGCCTGGCAGCTGATTTTAGGGAGAAGTGACTTCTCCCTTCAGAGACTTTAGGGAGAAGTCAGGACCCAGGAGGGAGAAGTCAGTGGACATGAAGGAGAAATCAGAAAAAAAAAACATAAAACGTATATGACATCGTGACAAAATAAATGAACATAGAGGACACAACTGTGGAGAAAAAAATAAATAAAAGTTTATACAAACACACACAAAACTAAGTCAAGATGGTTACATAACAGAATGTAGGTTAAAATCCCCCACCCCACCCTACAAAAAACTGTGTCGTTCATGGTTTCTGAATACCCCCTAACTCTTTGCCTAACAGTGATGACTAAGGTTACCGTGCAGTTGATTTTGTATTTGCCTCAACGATGTGGATCTGAAATTTAGTATGACCCATGGTGAGAGTGTTCTTCTCTGTAACAGAAGGTATATTCTTTTTAAAAAAATATTTAAAGTGTTTAAAATAAATTTCAAGTTCATATAAGAAGCTGGGTCATTCATGGTTTCTGAATACCCTAACTGAGTTGAAAAGCGTAGTTAAAAAAGTTTTCGATATCCTTCGTAAATTAAGCGTTATTAACAATTTGAGTTAATTAATTTCTTAGGTAAATGACAAAACATTTCAGTTGTCTCCCTTCCCGGCTGCGCTGGGTAAACTAATAATACACTGTTCAGAAAACTGACAATTTCTGCCAACCATCTTTCACTGACACGTGCGATTGGTGCTTTGAAGGTCTGCCATTCTTATCCATCCAAATACCTGTGATTTCTATTGTAGCCTAATTAGATTTAACCCCCTTCCAACAAACTTCACAAGTTTTCAAAGAAAAACATTCAATGCAAATTGCGGGGCGAATTTCAATGCAGCCAATTTTTCAGTGGAACAGAGCGTAACCGCAAGCAATTTCGATATGGACGAACTGTCTCCAATACATTTTTTTTGTTTTGAAACGATGGTTAACTTTAATAAATTCTAATTAACTCGATGCGTGTCTTGTGTGATTCGTTGTTGTCTGGTACTTTGTTTTTAAATAGCCATTTTGTGCTGGTTGCTATCAGTTGGGGCGAATTGTTCGAACGACTACGCCATTGCAATTCTTTTCAGAAATATAAAATTGGGCTAGTTTAGGCTATTTTCATAGCCATGTGACGGACTTTAACAGCAACCGTGTTTTCTGTTTTTTGCGGAAGCGTGTGTTTTTAAAAAATAAAACATAAGAAAATACAGTAAACTGCCATGTCTCCCAAGGAAGTTTGGGAGGGCGGCTTGAATTTCGCCCCCAATGTAAGCCAAGGCGACTTGAGGAATGACAAGGCGACTTCTTCGCCCAAGTCGCCCACTCGGCTGACCCCTGCTCATGACAGGTTCTTCTGTACTTTGCACTTCTCCGACGAAGGCTTTGAACACGACCGGAAGATAAACGTGCGCGACTAATTACTCGCGGTATACGAAAAAGCGGTGCGCGATGGTGCGCTGGCGCGATCGCTCGCCGTTCCCAACGGTCACTGTACCCGGAGAGAACGACGAGCAACGACGAGCTGCTGTCAGCTCTCCAACATCGTAACTCTGAACTCTGCATCACAGCACAGGCAGGGTTAGATTGGTTGAAGACATGCGCACCATCGACGTGCAGTACGCCTCAGTACACAGCGTCATCGTGCCCCCATGTAGGCAATCGGGGTGAAGTCTCTTGCCCAAGGACACAACGCGGTTGTCGCAGGTGGGATTCGAACCGAGGACCTCTCGGCTTGCAGCCTGCACCTCTACCAACTGAGCCACCGCGCCCCCAAATTCCCTCATATTGCGCTAAGTTAAAATTCAGGCTCATATAGGAAGCCCAAATATAAACCCAGGAACTTGATTTGAACAAATTTGAATCTGACCCCCCCCCCCCCCCCCCCAATTTGAATCTGACACCCCCCCCCCCCCCCGAGATATTGTATAAAAAATATGAAAGGATTCTGACAGGTGGATCTGAAGAAGATTCTCAAAGAAACTCCCCTATATTGCACTAAGTTAAAAAATTTGGCTCCAATAGAGAGCCCAAATATTAACCCTGTGACCCCATTTGAAAAAAATTGAATCTGACCCCCCCCCCCCCCCCTAGAGATGTTGTATACCAATATGAAACGATTCTGACGGTTAGGTATAAAGAAGATGATTTAAAATTTTACGTTAAAAATTCAGGGTCCTGTATTGAGCCCAAATATGAACCAATGGGCTTCATTTTAACAAACTTGTATGCTGTATACCAAATATCAAAAGATTCTGATCAGTGGTTCTGGAGAAAATGGGTTTTTTTTAATTTTTGAAAATATGCGGACTCAACATTTTTTCAATACCCCCCCACCCCCCCCCCCCCACCCCTACAGAACACCCGGACACAACAGATGGCAATTTATTTTTACCATTCAATTCTCTGGTCCTATGGATGTCTCATACCAAACAACAGTTCTCTGTTCCGGGTGGTTTGGGAAATATGGGCTTCCCAAAATATTTCTATTTTTAGCTCCTATGGTTCCAACTGAGACAAGGGAATTGTTTTGTTTTTTTGGAATGAGTGAAGTACTTATGACTCAATAATACCGCACACCAAATTTGGTTCAAATCAGACTACCGCTTCAGAAAACAGAAATTTTGAGAGGGGCCAAAAATCTTGCTCCTCCCATTACAAAGGCAAAAATAGTTCCACGAACTTCGTTTGAACAAACTTGATTCTACACCTCAAAAGTAAGCTACATACCAAATATCAAGTTATTGTACCACTGGTTCATGAGAAGAAGATTTTTAAAAACTTTTGGAGGATTTTCCCCCACCCGCTCACTATGGGTCTGGGCAAGTTGATTTGAAAAAGAAAAAAATGCGATGTAAGAACAAGCAATCACCTCAAATTTAAATAAAATTTGTTCAGTGGTTTAGAAGGAGCAAGTGCAAACACCATGTTCACGGACAACAAAGACCAGACGGCGGACAGTGAGTGATCACAACAGTTCACCCAGACTTTCAGTCAGGTGAGCTAACTGGAACACTAACCATGAAAGACACCGGCAGCATCGACAAATTAATCAGCAATTGTGTATTTAAACCATCGGCATTCAACTGATGAGGCTTTCTTGTTGGCTCATCACTGAAAAGTCTCAAAGAATGCCAACATGCTAACACATACAAATGTTTTATTACTTAACCCTTTACCCAACGCAGACGATATCAAAATTTATTATTTTAAATATCATTTTTTAAAATTTTTCAAAAAATTTCAACAAAACCATATCATGTGACCCCTCGTTGGAACGAGCTCGTTCCAACGAGGGGTCACATGATATAGTTTTGTTGAAATTTTTTGAAAAATAATATTTTTTCAACTGCTGAATTTGCATATTACGCAGGCGGATGCGGGCGATTCGTTGGGTAAAGGGTTAACATCCCCTTTCTTATACTTACCCTACTGCCACCCAAAAATCTGGCTTCCAGTAATTCTTGTTTTCTTGGATCCAGACTTTGTATGTTATCCATACTGATAACTGAAATAGAAACAAAGACGACCAAAATTAAATTATTTCATGAAATTATTATTAAGGCCCCACAAAGTAAATTTCTGTTTCTCAGGCAATTATTTGTAAAATTGTATTTTATTTTATTATTTATTTTTGTAATTATTTCTTTGCCATTTAAAGTTCATGTTCTTGGTTTGTTTTATGTTTTAGGCCTCCTAGTCTATATAATAGCATGGGTGGTAGTGTATTTTGTCCCTCGAGTGCTTTAGCATTGCAAAGCCTTGTTGTATACTCAAAGAACAAATTTATCCATTTTATTAACCCTTTCCCCAACGAATCGCCCACATCCGCCCACATAATACGCAAATTCAGCAGCTGAAAAAATATTATTTTTCGAAAAATTTCAACGAAACCATATCATGTGACCCCTCTTTGGAACGAGCTCGTCGAGCTCGTTCCAAAGAGGGGTCACATGATATGGATTTGTTGAAAGTTTTTGAAAAAAATTATATTTTAAATAAAACATTTTGAAATCGTCTGCGTTGGGTAAAGGGTTAACTTGGGTAAAATATCAGACATGAACCATTGAAATTTTTATGTTTTTAAGTTTGCATTGGTTATAAAGAGAGCATGCGACAGCCAAAAGGGCCATGTTGGAGGGCCTGAAAAACAGATTTTAAACTTTTTTAGGCCTGAATTGTTTTATTGCAAGACATTTTACACATTTTCACAGGCGTACAGATTTCACAGTACTGATCGTTCTGTTTTCGACCTTCCATGCAGGTTTCATCAAGGCAAATTGGTGGAAATGGAAATGTTATTTTGCATTCTGATTTTGTCAAGGGTGAATGGAAGCTGACAAGTTTTGAAACATTATTTAATATTTTCTTTTCTCCCTGATGTAACAATACCTCAAATCTAGAGCTGATCGGTTTTTAAATTTTCTCCTGGTCCGATTTCTGACAAAAAAATTGGTTTTCGGTTTTGGTTTTTGTAACATAATACATATTTTTCATATTTTATACATTAAACTGGGGCGAGATAGCACTAAAACACGTTAAATAACAAACAAGTGAACTTGAAATGAAATGAAACTATTACAATTGTTTCCTGTAATTCGATGAACGAAAAAATTACATCTGCAATCTGCATATATTTTCATAAAAAGTCATTCAATCCTAAGGCCGGGCACAGATATGGGACTCGGGAGTGTATGTCAAACATTTAGTCACAAAGTAGCATCTTGTTTGAGATGGATAATTTGTGATTTGATCGTCGTGTCAAATTCGTTTTTCATTTCTATTCACGTATTTGATGAACTGTCTGACATGAAAATAAGTGAAGAGGGTCAAAATTTCAGAAAACAGCTGCCCAGCATCAAGGAGTTGAGAACTTTAAAATACACCTTTTACTTTCAGAAAGACAGATATCCCATTCATATGCGGACTTGACATTAATATTGTGCTAGAAAGGAGCCAACTCCAAATTACAGAATCATTGATTTACAAATTATCTGCAAGATGGTCACCTGACTTGATTTCCATGTCCATTCTTCCTTTCGGTTTGCACTGAATTATCATTATCACAGAGTATTCACGGAATTCTGAGGATTCCCATAACTTCGAAAAAAATAAAACACAGCCATGTGCATTTTGCACGTATAAGCACATATAATTGGGATTTTTAGTTTTCATTCCTTTCAAATTTTTGATTGACACTTCGTACGACAGGTTAAGTGCAGCAAACTTTTTATTAATATTAATTTAACCCTTTACCCAACGCAGACGACATCAAAATTTATTATTTCAAATATCATTTTTTTAATTTTTAAAATAAAAATCAACAAAACCATATCAGGTGACCCCTCACTGGAACGAGCTCATTCTCGTTCCAATGAGGGGTCATATGATATGGTTTTGTTGAAATATTTTGAAAAATTTAATTTTTTCAACTGCTCAATTTGCATATTACGCGGGTGGATACGGGCGATTCGTTAGGTAAAGGGTCAACTCTTCCCCTGCCATCCAGGATTTCTTAACATTAACGGGGCATTAAGCGAATTGATACTTTTCTCTCACCTTGACACCAGGTCACTTTGCAGGTGTCACAGTCCATTCTATTTCAAGAAGAGTTTTGGACTCTTCAGCATGATGATTTTGTATGTGGCGATGTAGATTGGAGGTATTTCCGCACTGGGCAATGACTGACTTACTGCATAATTGGCATTTGGCACTTCTATCGTCGCTTCTTAAAAAATACTCATACATGCTAGTACGCGTCTTAGCTGACATTTTGTTGATTCTACAAATCAAAGGTGTGCTAAATGTGAACAGTCATAAGTTAAGCAAAACCGAAAATATACAGATTTTAACCTCTTTTCGGTTTTGGTTTCCACTTAAAAACTGAATTTCGGTTTTGGTTCAGTTAAACCGACCAGCTCTACCCAAAGCATAAGAGTGTACTTGGCATTACAATGACACTTCATTGTTGAATATTGCGAACAGTTTCTAACTCTTACTGCAGTCAATTACATCTATTTTTACAATCTATAAGGACCAGGAAAAATAATTTGTTCCTGTAAACTGACCATCCCTAATTTCAGCTGCGACCCTAATTACAATGTTATCAGGTCCAATCACATGAAAGTTATCATTGCAACGTATCAGACCAGATAAAAAAAAACATCAAGGGAATTTCTATATTAGCAGAGCACGAGGTCATGGATCTCCTATATTTACAAAACATTAATAGTTTTCTGATGATGGTCATTGAATTCAGGCAAATTTCCAAGATAAAAATGGCAAATTTGGCAATCATGTCGGCAGGGTTCTGGTGAACTATATTGAAGATACAAAAATCATGGTAGTATGCAAACACATGGAAGGCAAAAAATCATGCAGGTATGTTGCTCATGCCTCAACATCTGAAGACATCTTTTAAAAAAAATCCACAGAGAAAAGTATTTTTATATTCAAGTGCTGTATTCTTGTGATGCTTCCAAAGCTGAGAGAATTTAAAACATTTTTATTTTTCTGATAAATGATTTACGTAGAATTCTGATCCATCCTCACCCAGTAACTCATAAGCATCACGGATCAAGGTTCTATTGATTCTGATTCGTTTATACCCACGTCACCCATTTTAGAGGACTTCCACGCCAAGCATTGGTGACCGGTCCTATTTTACCAGTGAAACAGAGTTTGTTGACCACAGTAAACAAGCACTGCTTCACTTCCCGGAAAAATGATGAGAAAACATTGCAAAAGATGTGAAAATAGGTTCCAATAATCCATGGTAGATCATGTTATTGCACTTTTAATATGTAGGGATAAGGCTGCACGAGGGAAAATGTCAACACGGTCTGCATTTTTTTCTGGAGAATGCAATTCCAAAAACAGGCCTGGCATTCTGAAAAATGCAGGAAGGCAAAAAATCGCTCTCCTCAATCAGCTTAGGAGAGCAATTAGCTTTACACAGCATTTTAAGTATCCAGTTGAACGAACTCATTGAAACTGAAACCAACAGACTATATCAGTGATTTTATTAACTTTTACTAAGGTAAAGCGAAATCTCTTAGACATCTAGATGTCTCACTCAACAACCGAATACACACTTGACAAGACCTGTGTGTGTACCCAGACCTGTTGTCCAAGAAAGTCATACGCCTACCACTACCACCTTCAACCCCCCAAGGGGGGTTGAAGGTGGTAGTGGTAGGTGTATGACTTTCTTGGACAACAGGTCTGCTTGAATCTACAGTCACATCCTGGTGCAAGTGCTTCAAGTGACAGGATAGTAGTAATGGTAGTATATTATAGTGTCAATATTCCTTGAATAATTACCCCTCAAACTGTGATGTCAGTTGTTGAACTTGAAACTGACAGAAAAAAAAATATTGCTGCGACCCATTTTGCTTCAAAAAATTGCAACTGTGTTTGGGTATGGTTGCAGCCATTACCTTTTACCACTAAACCACTTTCAAAATGAAATTACGTGATGTCATGTGACTTCGAAGTTAAATTACATTTTTGCTTTGCAACAAAAATTTAATGTGAGCATAATACATGTAATCTCAATCATCCCAGACCAAAATATTTAGGAGGGCAATTTTACGCTCTCCTTAATTCTTTCAGGAGAGCAGTAAGGAGAGCTAAAAAATCGCTCTCCTGAAATTGCCAAGCCTGCAAAAAGCCTGTTTTTGTCATATGATACTCTGGTTCACCCCTCAAATATACCCTGAAGAATGTAACACCACAACATGTATTAGCATCAGACACTAATTCTTATCGGTGTTGCCACAGTTGATTAGGGTTTGACTATTAACCCTTTACCCAACGCGTTATTCTAAAAAATCGCCAATTAATTTTCATTATTTTTTGTCTCAAAAATGTAGGTTATGACACCTCATTGGAACGAGTGAACCAATGAGGGGTCATTACCTATGTTTTTGAGACAAGGAATGAAAAAAATTAGTTGTTCAAGAATTTTTTGCAGGTGTCATCCGTTTTTCATGTTAGGTAAAGGGTTAAACTGAGTAATGATTAGATTTGCAATTCTTCCTTGCTAACATTGTTATCAGTTTTCACACAGGACGTACTTGTCAAAAGACGGAGCCGTCAATTTTCCTGCCATACACTTTTCGGCGCTTTGCATTTCAGTCTGTTTCTTTTCAGCCTCATGTGTTGATGATTTCAAGTTTTCAAAAGCATCAACACATTAGGCTGTAAAATGACTGATAGAAATGTGAAGGGCCTAAAAGCCTTGTTGGTCTTGAAGTGTTTAGAGTGTGTTAATGACTAACAATCTGAATGACCGCACACTGTGATTCCCAAAATCCCACTTCATATTAATCAAACAAAACAGGATTGAAATTAAATGAATACAGCTATCTGAATCCATTTAATGTCCAACCCTTTCTTGTTTTTTAGCCCTTTACCCAACGCAGATGATATCAAAATATATTATTTTAATTATCATTTTTTCAAACAATTTCAACAAAACCATATCATGTGACCCCTTGTTGGAACGAGCTCGACGAGCTTGTTCCAACGAGGGGTCACATGATATGGTTTTGTTGAAATCTTTTGAAAAATAATATTTTTTCAACTGCTGAATTTGCATATTACGCGGGCGGATGCGGCCGATTCGTTGGGTGAAGTGTTAACAATTAAATTTATTTCAAATTCATTATTATCTCACCCGGGACCACCCTAATAACTACAAAATAAATTGAAATATCTATTGCAATAATAAAGTTTGAAAAGAATTATTTTGCAGCTATTTTTTGAAAAGCACAAGCTGTTGCTTTGAAGGAAATAATTGCAAATTAATATGAATCGAGGGAGTCTCATCAATCCACTATAAAGTATTGCACAATTCCCACTCTTGTCAGCCAATTGACAACACAGCGACAATACTGAACAGTGACAGATCGGCCTAGTCACACATGGGACTATCGATGAGATTCTGCATTACATTCAAGGCATTGTCAGCGTCTTAGTAGCGATCTTGATGATGAGACTGTCCAACGACTTTGATAGATGTTCTGTGACTAGTGATCAAACAGTTAACTGAATCAGCTGACATAATCGGCCGATTTGGCCTAAAAAAATAAAAAAATCTGTTTCTCAGGCCCTCCCGCATGGTCCTTTTGGCTGCCGCATGCTCTCTTTTTATAACCAATTTAAACGTAAAAAAAATAAAAATTAAATGGTTTATGTCTGATATTATACCCAAGTTAATAAAATTGATGAATTTGTCCCTTGAGTGCAAGAAGGCTTTGCAATGCTTTAGCATTGCAAAGCCTTCTTGCACTTGAGGGATGAAATACACCACCACCCATGCTATTCTGTAGATTATGAGGCCTAAAACTAAAACCAAGAATATGAACTTTTAATGGCAAAGAAGTAATTACTGAAATAAAAAATAAAATAAAAAAACGCTCGGTCGCATGCAATTTCACAAATAATGGCCTGTGAAACAGAAGATCTACTTTGTGTGGCCTTATAGGGTATCGGAATCGAATCGACACTACCAGAAAAATATCGGTTCTCACCAATTGTCTTTTTTTTTCGAACACAAGTCACAAATCACAGATGGCAATTTCGCAAAGTGCCTGCTGATGGCAAGAAATCAGCAGAGTACTATTATACTACCAACTGACAGCTCCTGGCCTCCAATAGATTTAATACACACTGTTTCGATGGATTTATCATCAAATTAACGAAATGCTGGTCTATTGGAATCACGTCCAGAGCTGGCTGCAATTTACGCCACACATGTTTTGTGAAACGGCACAGCCATGTGATGAAAAAAGGAAACAACATTGACACCAACCAATAGTGATGAACTGATAATCAGAATCGGCCAGTTTAGTGTTGAACCGACTTGGGTATTTCGTAGTCGACTAGTCGATGGCTATTAGTCGAGAAGTCGGCACCTAAAATAAGGTTAGAATACGGGGGGGGGGGGGGGGGGGGGGGGGGGGGGGGGGGGGTTTGGACCGACGAAAGGCCGAATATCGGCCCCATTCCAAATCGAAAATAGTCACTTTTTTCCACAATTTGCACCCCAAAATTACCAATTCACTGTAGTTGGGAATTCATTTCTGTGTGACCAGTCGATTATTATCAATTGACAAGGACCAAATATTTGGCAGTGGGATTCAGTGTTAATTCTTTCAGTGCGAAGGGTATTCACATGTGTTGTTTTGAAAAAGTTTTAACAATGTCATGGAGCGTCCTTGACCGTGTTCTCCCAGATGTCGCTCTAAATTAGCTCCCTTGATGTGCAACAATGATAACTGATTGACTTGCAGTGACATAATGCATCGCTACCAAGCATAACTGCTCACGAATGGTGCCTAAATTTCGTTACCGACGGATTCTGTGCTTCTTGAAGCATATTACCGATTTTTAGGTAACTGTTTTAATTCATGGCGTCAGCAAGGTGCATTTTTTTCAAGTTTAATTCTCATCCGTACTCGTCTGTCTGCAACTGCTCTTGACTCTGTCGGTGTTTACTGTCAGTGGCTGACCACGGAGTTTAATCTACAAAATATATGTATCTGTGGAAAACGGCGACTAGTCGACTAGGAAATTGCTAATCAATTATCGGCAGAACCCTAGTCGACTAATCGTTTCAACACTAGGCCAGTTATGGTGCATCGGCCGATTATGACAACCAGCAGTTTCTGGTTATTCTATATTTAACACTGACTATTAAAGATTCCTTTGATATCTGGCCATTTCAATAAAATTTCCCCATTAAAAATGTGTGTTGTGAATAGCAGAAAATTTAGGGATTTGCAGAGCAGAGATATTACAGAATTTACCAACTGCAATTGGTACGAGATCGCCACCATTTCCCAAAGATTGTAGTGTTCATGTGAACACATCAAGGGAGGCAAGAAGGTGAAAAAAAGAACACTGAATAATACATTCTGATGTACATATAAACCATGCATCATACGACTTCACAACACATATTAACATCAAAATTATTAATATTATTCAATTAAGACAGGGTTTCCGCAAGGGGAAAATTTGTGGGTCCGGTAGTTTAAAGAAAGTGAAACTCAGATGCCACAGGTGTATGCCCCACGTGCCTTGGCACGTGCGTATAGAGGAGAATCTGGGGGGGGGGGGGTTCTCCCCCCAGGAAAATTTTGATTTTTAGATGCTCTCTGGTGGCCTCTGGGGGGCATTCTGGTCGCTAAAATGCTGAATAATTGAAGTGGAAAATATGTATTTTTTCCTTCTACAATTCTCTCAATTCCCACGGGACACACAATATTACATCTGGTCGGAGGTTTCATAAAAATACAAACCCAAAACAACACAAAATCCAGGAATCCTGACAGTGACTGCGACACTTGATCTTAGGGCTGTCACGATTCATCCATTAATCAATTATTGATCGGTCACGGCAAAATCGATTAGTATTTTTCGTTGTCGAATAATCAGTAAATTGTATCCCGTTTTAGACGTTTAATAATTAAAAGAAAATTTGATGAAAAAACTAGAGTTTCCAAAGATAAAGAGTTAAGAACATCGATGTTAAACCCCAAGAAACAGTTGGAAGCATTTGTCTTTCAGGTACATTCATCAAAGGTTTGGTGTTCTGAACTTTTGAACCATCAGTGTAATAATCAAAACCAGTCGGCAGTTGCGAAGTTCGCAACTGGTGACCGGTCTTGATTATTACACTGACGGTTCAAAAGTTCAGAACATCAAAGCTTTGAATGTACCTAAAAGATGATCGTATTCGTTGTTTACTTCACGTAGGTCAACTGACTTGAACTTCATTTTTATCGACTTCAAAGAGAGGGAGAGGGAAGGTCATCTTGGTACGATTAATCGGTTATCATTGATTATTTGTGACGATTAATCGATTCCTAAATTGAAAAATCGTGACAGCCCTACTTGATCTCAATTTTTTTTATACAACCCGATATTCGAAAAGAACCATGATGCGGACGTGTGACGTCATGCACATGCAATTACATCATTTATCGCTCGAAATAAAAGCCTGTGATTTCGGACCAAACACGACAATTTGAGTCCGAAATTTTATAGGCGACGTTTAGGATTTGAACTTTGTTCCCCCTCTCTTCTGGGGGCAAGGTATTTTTTGTTTTTAAAAATTTGATTAGCAGTTTCCATCTTGGTTTCAAAAAGTGATGATAAATAGTGAATATAAGGCCAATATGAAAGAAAAATGGTTAGCATTTGGACATTTCTGGATAGCATTTTGCGATGCGAATCCAGTCATCAAATACCCTGGGGGGTGATAAAGTATCAGGTTGTCGCCAGTAATAGTAGGCACAGTATACAACATAATTATGCCTATATTACGTGGAAACAAAGGATCCTGAGTGTCGTTACGATACAGCATTGAACTCGACATTTTAACCACCAGCTTTTCTGACTGATCATAGTATGATCGGTGGGGGGAATGGGTTCCGGTCGACGGACCTGCAGCCGGTCTAGCGGAAACCCTGATTAAGACACAAAATATGTGTGCTCAGTATATTCTTGGTTAATATTTCCAAGTGTATTGTTTCCTTACACAAAACCTTATTAAAACTATTTACCGGAATAAAACACAATCTTCATGAGAACAATATCGTGTGATTGTATTGTTAATAATAATATTTTCCCCACACCCCAACCAAAATGTAAATATTATTTTGGCTAATATTTCCCAGCACTAAATATGCATACTCTGAGAACTTATGTGGTATTAAGCTTTCATAATTGAAGATTTATCAACAAAATTCTCTAATGTAACAGGCACCAACAGATTTTCTTCGGTGTCCTACTTCAACCATCGGAATCGGCATAATCGGCAGAGAAATAACCAGTAATCGGTTGATGGCAAAACTGAGAGGATGTTGCAACTTCTCAAACAGCATGTCATGGTATGGACGAGAAAGTTGTCCACAATATTCATGCTTTCATGAAAACTAAGTATTCTAATACATTCTTTTAGATATTTTTCATGAGTAAAAAGTTGTTCCACGCTTTTGATTGTTCTCAGTCATTTTGGAAATGCTTCCCCATGGGATATTAACCTATCAAATGTACCACGTCAAAACATCATTTCACCCCAAAAAAGCCATCCGTGGACAGAAAGTTAAAAAATTTATAGTAATTTATATATTTTTTATACTTACCAATGACCCAGACTTAGCTGGTGCTAACTCTAACAAAACCAGGGCCAAACACAAATTTTGCCCCCCAATCCCCAAAATTTGCATCCAAAACAAAAAGAAATCATGTCCTAAAGGACCTCCACACTACGCCTCTACTGCGCATGCGCAGACGTCCCGAAATTGGCGCCAATTATCATTCTTACTGGCAGTGCCTGGTCAGCGCTATGTACTCAGCGTGGAGGCAAGAGTTCCCAACTCCAGGGAGGGCCATCCCCGTCTGGGTCATTGGTAAGTATAAAAAATATATAAATTACTATAAATTTTTTAACATTTTTATACTGTACCAATGACCCAGACTTAGCTGAATAGTAAACAGGCTGGAGGGCCTAGGACATAGAGGAAAATCCAATAAGCTCAACTATATAGTAAAGAGGTAACCCCTTAAGGAGAAAAGGAGTATTAGGCTTTACATGTATCTTTCTTATTTAATATTAAATTAGAAAGATACACTACCCTTAATAATTGAGCACAATAACATTCATGTTCTCTATTAACATCCAGTATAACCCTTATACTAATTATTTTTAAAGCAAGCCAATAAATAAAGTAGTCCAGAGAATTGAGACTCTTTATAGTCATTTAAAAGTGTCCGAGTATTGTATATTAAAGCCCGTTTGACACTTGACATATACAAATGCTTCACACCGAGCTACACTTTAAAAATAAGACATGAATGAATTTAAACATTAATGTTACACTTTAAAACCATCCCGGAAGCGACTCAGAAATACTGACTTGGAGGAGGCATTCCCTTGCTTTTCACTATAAAGCAGGTGACCTAAGGGAACACCCGCCCCCCCCCCCCCCTTCCCCTTGCCCTGGGTCAAATAGCCCAGAGCGAAGAGGGCAGCCGGACGGAGTCACTGCCGGAACAGAAAGCCTGCATAACTATAGTTGCAACTGTTTAGTGGACGACATTCTGAGCAACAGATAACGGACCTAAACAATGCAGGTCTCCAGAAATGGACTCAATATTTCTGAGATAAAAATTCGAAAATGTGGATGGCTGAGACCAATAAGCAGCCTTCATTAAATCTGTAATAGCAACACTATTAGCATAAGCCCAGGAAGTAGAAAGAGCTCTTACTTCATGAGCAGAAATCTTAAGCACAGACTGCTGAGAAGAAGATAAATCTTCATAAGCAGTACGGATAGTTAACTGAATCCATCTAGCAATAGAATGGACTGAAATGTCCTTTCTATTAGGCATCAAAGACAGAAACGTTTCCGTCCCTTTCTGATAAACTGAGATCTCTGTTTATAGATACGTAGTGCTCTAACAGGACAGAGTAAAGGCCTACGCCCGTCTGAAGACGGAAGAGCCTTAATAACAATAGGTTCCGGATATTTATTAGGAGCCTGATTCTTAGCTAAAAAACCCACATTAGTAGTGAAGGTGATAGTGTTCCCAACACTACGATAATGAGAATCATCCACCGATAGTGCATGAAGCTCACTGACTCTTCTGGCAGAAGAGAAAGCTAAGAGAAAAGCTGTCTTATAAGATAAGAATTTGAAATCTACTGTCCCAAGAGGTTCAAATGGCTTTTCCTTCAATTTAAGGAGAACCCAAGCTAAATTCCACTTAGGAATTAATCTAAGAGTTCTGGGTCTATTTATCGAAAAGTTTCTAACCAACTTCGATAAAGAGACATTAGATCCAATTTGTAAACTATCATGATGTGCATAGGTATCAGATAACATAGATCTATAACCCTTTATAGTAACAGGCTGCAGTTTGATTTCGTCAAACAAGTATACTAGAAAGTTTGCAATGTCTGGTATAGAGGGATCAAATATATCTACAGAATGATCCCTACACCAACGACGAAAAACCTTCCACTTAGCCGCATAGTTTAGCGAAGAGGAGGTCCTCCTACAGTTAGAAATCGCGTCCACTGCTCGTCCTGTAAAGTGCTTGCCATGCAAGAAGGACCGCACAACGGAAAAACGTGAAGGTTGAGACCTTGCGGGTTGTGATGGAGTTGGCACGATTTCCCCTGCGAAAGAAGATCCTCCCGTGGAGGAAGCTTCCGCGGTAGGTCCCACAACAGACACCTGAGTAGATTTATCCACGGTCTCTGTGGCGACAGAGATGCTACCAACAGAATCTTGCATTGAGATTGTTTTATCTTTAGCAATACTTGTTGAATTAACGGCGCTGGAGGATACGCATATCCTATCATTCCGTCCCAAGGGATCGACAGATCGTCTACTGCAAATGCTCTTGGATCCGGACACGGAGACACATCCGTCTGCAACTGATTGTTGAGATGTGTCGCAAATAAGTCTATCATTGGCCGTTCCCATTGGTAGCAAATCTGATTGAATACTTGTTTGTTGAGAGTCCACTCCGACGGCAACAAGCGACCCTTTCGTGAAAGGGAGTCTGCTAGCACATTCAGACGACCCGGTATGTGACAGACCGAAAGGAGAACGTGATGTTCTAACGCAAACAGAAGGATTCTTTCCGTTAGATTGAACAACGGAACTGAATGAGTGCCTCCCTGATTCCGTATATACGCCACTACTGTCGTATTGTCGGATAGGATTTGGACATGAGCATCGTGAATAATGTCCATCCAGTGACGTAACGCAAGCCAAATTGACATCATTTCCTTGATGTTTATGTGCTTGCACAGGAATTGCGGATCCCAAAGACCCTGGCATCTCGAATCCGTTGGGATTAATGATGCACCCCAACCTGTTTGACTGGCATCCGTCATAACGGTAAAACTCGGATCCGGCAACTGCAGCGGAACTCCTTGAGTTAACCACTGAATGTTTGCCCAAGTCTGAATCTCTTGTTTCACTTGATCTGACAAGAGAACGTCTACATCGAGCGAATGAATTTTCACACTCCAATTCTGAGTCAGGAAAATTTGAAGAGGACGTGTGCATAACCGCCCCATCGGAATGAGATCCGCGGCGGCTCCGCACAGACCTATCAGTCTCATAAATTCTCTCGCCGTGACTTTGTCTGCGTGCAGACAATAGCGAGCGTAACAACTGACTAATTTCGCTCTGGTTAACGGCAGACGAACGAGATTGTTGTGCGTCTGGAAGCTCATTCCCAGATGAGTGAATGACTTGGACGGCACCAGATCCGACTTCTCCTCATTTACTATAAAACCGAGACGTCGGAGCAATAGAAGAAGATTCTGAACATCGTTCTGAAGCGTTAACTCGTTGCCGTACCTCTGAAGAATGTCGTCCAGGTAGGCCGACGTTACCGCAGACGAATGAGCTCGGAAGTAGATCATTACCGAGTTCATTACCCGAGTGAAAGCCCAGGGTGCTAGATTCAATCCGAAGCACATCGCCCGGAATTGATACACCACTCCTAGGACTGCGAAGCGTAGATACTTTCGGAATGTCGGATGTACCATGACGTGAAAGTACGCATCTTTGAGATCTATGCTCGTTGCATAATCGTTCACCCGAATACTCGCTCTGACCGATCGAATCGTCTCCATATAAAACTTCGGAGCGACGATCAGCTTGTTTACCCAGCTCAAATCTATGACTGGACGAAACGAGCCGTCTGGTTTCGGAATCAGAAACAGATGGCTGTAGAATCCCGGAGATTCCAGGTTTTCTACGACCTCTACCGCGTTCTTCATTAAAAGAGACTGCACCTCTGATAACAGAGCGTCTCTTTTCTGTGGATTTGACGGAAGATGAGTCCACTTTGGACTTCGAGTTAATGGAGGCTTTCGTTTGAAGGATATCTTTAGACCTTCCGAAGTCACTCCTCTCACCCAAGGGTCGTCCGTAATCGACGCCCACTCTTGTGAAAAGCTTGACAACCTTCCGCCAACCGGAACGCGATAGAGGTTTAAGCCATCACCTCCTGGACCTGCGAGGCCTGCGGTAGGAGAAACCACGTCTTCCACGACCCGCACCTCGCCTCGTCGACATCGGGGCGTCCGACCGATTGTCCCGGCCTGAAGGACGTCCCGAATGAGAGTCGCTATCCTGACGGTCTCTCGAATAAGACCAAGAGGACGCACCGGAACCTCTATAGGAACCTCTCTTGGGCGCATTAGACCCAGAAGTGCCTGTCTTATTCGTGTCTGCTGTATCCGACTTCTTAGGAGCAGATCTGAACAACAGAGAATCATTAGCTTTCTTTTTAATTTTATCATAAATAGCGGAAAGCTTGCCGTCAAAGAGAAGTTCTCCTGAGACCGAAGCGACTCTAAGAGAGTTCTTCACCTTAGAATCCACTAGTGTGGATGTAGCTAGGGCTGCGTCACGTCTAACCAACTCCAGATTTGCCACTGAAAGGGCGGAGTTACACGTGGAATAAGCTACTGCCCTTGAAAGAAGTCTTAAAGAGGATTGTATATCCTGAAACTCTTTCCCCTGAAGGCGCAGTGATAACGCCTTAGTAAGGTGATCTGCGTAAGATAAGGCATCTAAATTGGCTCTGTTAGACGCAATAGCTGTTTCCAACACCACGGTTGGAATAGAAGCTGACGACGGTAATGATAGCTCTAAGTCTTCCGCCTCGTCGTCCATACTCAGAGGAACTCTCGGTATACCCTGTCCTGCCGTATCAAATTTATTCCTTGCATTAATGAAAGGCAGGTTGAGAGTATTAGCGGACAAGAAACCTGCTTTCCCCGTCCTGGAAGCAAGTTTAAATATAGCGTCGTTCAATAATTCAAATGTTCTAGCAACATTATTGGACTGCGACGGAAACTCGGGAGCGATGTCCCTGAACCGCTCAAAAAATTCAGAGTCCAACGACGCTATAATTCTCTTGTCCGGAAGCGCAGCAGTCTGGCCCGACGGAACAACTTGAGGGAGAAAGTGCCGGATGAAGTCCACGGCAGCTTTATGTTGTTCCGAAAGGGATAGCTCCAAGTCATCCGTATCCCTTTCACCATCCGGTCGGACCTCATAATGTTCCCGGTCGTCCGCCCCCGATGCTTCGGCGGAGCGTACCGACCCAGCGCCGTCGGATAATTCTCGATCCGACACCGTTTCTGTCGGCTGCTGGGATGCTGCGATAAGCTGTGCTATCTGCACAAGAATGTCCGGCGTCGAGACCTGCGAAGGCGCAGTCTTTCGCTGCTTCGCCGAGGGCAGCTCCGCATCAGATGGCTCCCGCATACTTTTCCTATGCGAACGTCCAGAGTCCATCGGTCTCGAATCCCTGGCTGCCGGATGGTGTGACCTGGTCGCCGAAGAATCCTTCATCGGCAAAGCTGGAAATATATCGGCGGTCACGCAGCCAAGGTGCGGTCGTGTGCGCTGACGAGAAGAGGAAGCCTTAACAGTCTCTGCGGACTGCCTATACAACGGAGCGTCCCGAGCAACGGACGTATGCTCCGCTAAAGACACATTTTGTACCACAACATCTGGTCCCAGATGTTGTTGTACGAGAGAGGGGCCTCTCTCGCTCGCGGCCCGGGTGGACCTGGACGAGCTAGGAACCGGACTAAAAGGCTTCCTCCGTTCTCGCTTACTATCCGCCGTCACTGGGTGTGCATCTATTATGTTTATAGTGCTCGCATCACCCAAAATTTCCTCTTGGACCGCATCGGACGAACCCGGCTGCCGAACCATTCGGTGAATGGACGCTACACCGGGCGAGCTAGCGGACGACATTTGTCTAATCTCCATGAGCACTTTTGCCGCTAGCTCTGAATTCATTTGTGACGACGGACGCACACTTGAAGAAGATAACATGGAAACATCACCCTGTTCTGGTTCCTCTGAAATAGAAACTGAGAGAGTAGAGTGACCTTGTGGAGAAAGAGCCGGCATTGCTCTTTCTCCAGAAACAACATATCGTGACACACGTTTCCAATGTTTCTCATCCCAATGTTCACATATAGGACAGGGATTAATGCGAGAACACTGACTACAATTAATACAATGATCATGAAAGTCAGAGGAAGATTTCTTCCTATTACAATTTGAACAACGTCCCTTCATTGTGAAAGAACAACAATAAGTCCTAGTTACTCGCAAAAACCCCTGACACAAAGATACATAATAACATGATCCATTAATAAATGAAAAAACAATTGCAAAACAAAATAATTTTGAAAAAATATTTTTTCAGCGAAGCCCAAGTTGCTGAAAAGTAACGTTGAGCCCCGATGGATCCGATGGCAAAGTGTGGTCAAAAATTTTAAATTTATATTAAATAATTAATGAGACACTTTCGGATAATATAAATGTATCTTATAGTGAGATAAACTACAGCAAAGGCAAACAGCCCCCCTCAAAAAAGGCTGTTGCCAATGAAAACAAACAGTGTAAAGAGACCAGAAAACATGACTCCAGGCACTGAAAAAACTGGCCCGGAATCAGTCATCAATTACACTCTATCTGATGCAAAACAGAGACTCCCAGGGGAGAATCTGTAGAACATCAGATGGAAGATGCAGAACACAAACGTTATACACCCATGGGTGAAAACGTAACTATGGGGAAAATAACAGAAAACATTCTGTAACCAAGCAACTCTCCCAGGAAATTTTAGAAATGAAATTTCTCAAAAATATGCCAAAAGCATGGGAGAATTGCAAGGGGGGACTTTAGAAGGCTAGGGGAGAGGAAACACTGAATAAGCAGTGCAACAATTAGCAAGAATGACAACAAGAGGCCCATGCCTCGAAAATAGGCAACTTAACATAATTTCATCAAAAATTTTTAAGTACAGCCCCAGGGGTTCCGCGAGGGGAAAATTTTTGGGTCCGGTATTGGAAAAAAAATAAAATACAGATGCCAAAGGCGTCTGTTGCACGTGCCGAAGGCACGTGCAAATATAGGGGGGTTTGGGGGGGTTCCCCCCCCAAGAAAATTTTGATTTCTAGGCGCTCTCTGGTGGCCTCTGGGAGCATTTTTCTCGCAAAAATGCTGAATAATTGAAGATGAAAACATGTATTTTTTTCCTCTGCAATACTCAAAATTTTTACAGAACATACAATACTACGACATTTGGTCCAATTTTTCATAAAAATACAAACGCAAAACAACACGAATCCACGAATTCTGACAGTGACGGCGCCACAGCGACTGCGACCTTGACTTCTTTTTTTACGCAACCCAATATGCTCCAACGTATATAATTGAAAATGCAGAACGAAACGAAATTTGTTTTCGTTTTAAAAGTTTAGTCAAACGAGCATTTTTTTTTTCTAAATCGACCCTACTTTGTTGGGGAAAAGTCGTTTGGCAACAAGGTCGTATGGCACCACAGTCTATTCGCCCCATCGGTACTGGATTTGCAGCATCGGTGGTCGTTTCGGACCAGTATGATCATCTCATCATTATCAGTCAAACAGTTCGCTACCCGAATTCCGAATTGTCCTGTTGGACATCCTTTAATAATGTCGCTTAGGACCATACGGAATTCAGATTGCGAGTTGACAAACCATATCACTAGAGAGCGATTTTCAATCTATGAACCTTTTGGTTTGTATAAACGCGGAATCTACTGCTCCTCCTTTCAATTCTATCCACAAAACGTTCAAACATACCAACAGTAAACAGTTCACTGTTGATACGTTTGAAAGCTTTGTGGATAGAAAAGAGAATGGACACCACTGAGTTAACATCATCGAAACAGTTTGAAAATAAAGACTCCTAAGAGAACAGATCATATCGCTGGGCAGTGAGCGAGACCGCCTGCTCCCAGCAAAAGAAATTTAGCTAGTATGTCCCCACCCGTGGGCGACAAACGTAGAAAAATACTCCAGTTTAGTTTTAAACACCCATGAAACGTCCCAGTGATGGTAACCTTTAATAGCAAGGAGATGACTTCAACAGAAAGACTGGAGAGAATAGAACAGAACTCATTATAGGTAGCCCGCGAGACCGCGGCTATCCACCAAACTGTAAACGGAATGTTTTTCACTTACCAGTGGCGGATCTTTAATTTCAGTTTAGTGGGGGCCCAGAGAACAAGGAATTCCGCCATTTTCCCGCGAACTACTAGTTCGTGGGAAAATGGCAGAATTCCTCGTTCTCTGGGCCCCCCTCCCCCCTAAACTGAAATTAGCCCAGCTCGAGTAGGGTGGGGATGGTGTAGCCACTGTATGACTGTGGTTATGGCAGGCGCATAGCCAGGAAAAAATTGGGGGGGGGGGGCGAGTTATATATGGGGGCATAGCTAACAGATGCCGCAGGCCTCTGTTCCGAGCACCGAAGGCACGAGGATTAAACGGGGGTCGGGAGGGGGTTCTCCCCCAGGAAAATTTTAAAATTCTAGACTCCAATAGCGCGTTCTGGTGGGTTTTGAAAGTGAATATTTGTCTATTTCCCTCTTTCTCTCTTTCTACTGGTCAAAACATTTTTTTTGGGGGGGGGGGGGGGGGGGCACTAGGATTCCAGGGGTGGGGGATACATGCTCCCCATGACTACGCGACTGGGTTGTGGAGTGCCTTCACAAAGTATCTTTGCGATATTTACTATTAAATGTACAAAAATTCTTCAGATATCATTTTTGGGGGGTAAAGATCCGCCTCTGTCACTGACTGCTAATAGCCTAACTAAACCAAGTGAAGAGTAGAACAAGTCAAGTCTTTCACAATCGTTATCAGCGAACAGCATTCTCTATATGTGTGCACATTTCTTGAAGATTTGGGGGGGGGGGGGGGGGGGGGGGGGGGTAGATTCCCTTGAAATTCAATGGGTGCTGCCTCCAAGACTAGATAGAGGATAAAAATGTAAATAGCTCACCACTTAACACTTTACCTAACGAGTAGACAAAAACTGCCAAGCGCTATTATGAAAATAGCCATTTAATTTTTTTGATATTATGTACGTTCTACCAAAACATGGGTTGTGATCTCTCACTGGAATGCGCGTGTCGCGCTCGTTCCAGTGAGGTGTAGCAACCTTTATTTTTTTATGAAAAATGTTTTTCCGGTGTTGACTGCCAGTGCTACCGATAGCGTGTAAGGACTTACTACTATAGTTTATATGAACTTTGTTTCAAGTCGCCGCTAGTGGAGAAGGATTTGAAAGGCTTAGTGTCCTATCGGAATAATCCTGTGTAAATTGTTCTGTTGGCGGGGAGGGAGTGGGGCAGGGAATTCGAGCAACCCTGGAGACCGCTGACAACTTGCCGTCACAAGAAAAATAGTGAGCACGTCTGACTGTGACTCATATAAATATAGGATATCAATTTGGTTACCAAACTCGACATCTGATAGTATCAGATGTCAAGTTCGGTAATCAACTTGATGTCATCATAGGCTCCAAATTTGTTCGTGTGAAGATTCAGCAACAGGCGTAGTTTCGACAGCTTTAAATTGATTATCTTGAATGGAGGACGGATGTTTAACGGATGTTTAAAAAAATCATGGATTTTGTGCGACCCTTTAGCATCTGTCGATTTTAATTTCTTCACATAATGCCCCTCCTTATGTGACATATTAGTAATTTTCAACCGTACTGATCTGCCAAAGTAAAATACATTCACACACGCCGCAGGAAATGTCTCCAGGAGATATAAATAAAAAGAGCACCGATTGGCTGATATATTCTTCTATGGTGACGTGAGGTCACCACGATTTTGCCGAACTTTGGGAATATCTTGCGTTCTATAAATACCGGTAGTCGAAGTTACGATCCCGGCAAATAATAAACACATCCCTCTGCTTCTTTGAGGATTCAATAGTAATGCTGATACTAGCCTAGAGAATGACTTTTGTATACCATTTCAACTTTATTGAATACATTTAAGAAAAACATATAGAGGAAAAAACTCAACTTCTGGGGGAAAAATTGCTGCTTGATTTTGGGGGAATGGGTCCGTTTACCGGACCGAAAAACTGCCCGGCGGAATGCCTGAGCCCTGATTATTTTTTGTCACTTCTTTTTCCTCTCCTCCTTCTATCCTCCTTAGAATCACATTTTCTCCAAAAATTACATGTCTGGCATCCTTTAAACTGAGATTTACAAGCACAAAGATCAGTGAGATGTTGACTGATGAAGGGCCAAACAGAGAATGATAATTGGCGCCAATTTCGGGACGTCTGCGTCACTGCGCAATGCGCAGTAGAGGCGTAGTATGGAGGTCCTTTAGGACATGATTTCTTTTTGTTTTGGATGCAAATTTTGGGGATTGGGGGGCAAAATTTGTGTTTGGCCCTGGTTTTGGTTAGAGTTAGCACCAGGTAAGTCTGGGTCATTGGTACAGTATAAAAATATGAAAAACTGATCTTTAATTGATTTCTAGCATGAGCATGTAGACAATTTTCAGTTGTCTCTGCTTTTTTTAACACTCCATTAAACATTGACAACGATTGTTGGAAAGGTTTCACGGATATCTTTCTAAAAGAAAATAAAATAAAATACAACATTCCTTTACGTGGCCCCATTATCGGCAGATGCCGATAATAGGTTCATCACTACTCCTGTTCTTCTCCGTACCCTAGAATGCCTATCTCTATGGTCTAGACAGTACCTTGACTCATCTGAAAAAAGGACAAGTACCAATCTTCTCTGGTCCATCCAACGTGGTCCATGGCCCATTCATATCGTGCCTGACGGTGATTCTGGGACAGCGGAATGTGAATACATGGTCTTCTCGATCGAAGACCACCTTCGTGCAACCTTGCCGGATAGTCTGTGTCGAAACATTTACCCGGATGCATTCTGAAGGTCACTGCAAGGCTGGGTTGCTGTGGCAAAGCGGTTCCTACGGGCCTGAATGATCAAAAACCGGTCTTCAGCTGCAGATGTTGCCCTGTCTCTGCCACCACCATGCCGTCTTACTGGTGTGCCATACTGCTGAAATCTTGCCCAGGCTCTGGCGATCACTGTATGGTGCACACCAAGGGCTTCACCAACCGACGATGGGTAGCCACCATCCCGCCACATTTCTGCTTCAGACAAATGTCTTCTTACCTTTGCATTTGCCATATTCAATCATTAAATCACAAGGGTTTGTGTTGAAATGAAGACTGAATACCCTACACATGTCATGTACATGTAGACAGTACACGAAAACATTATGAAAATCAAGGGGTACATGCTTTCCATGACTGTCACAAAAAATCTGCCTGCCAAGAGAGCTAATGTAAACACCAGGCCTCGAAATAACAAGATTTTGATAAACCTTCCAGCAGGTTGCCTCATTTGACAATGGTTAACCTGTTGGTCGGTTACCTAGATTTTTTTCATAAACCTATTGGTTAACCATTGCATTAAAAGTATTAATACTGACAAAGCTTCAGACATACCCAACTACAGTTCCTCCCAAATTAGTTTGGCGTTTAGACACAAGGGACCTAAGGCAGGCGAAGTACAAAACTGGGACATACACACGCCCCCCCCCCCCCTCCCCACACATACACACGCACATTCACGTATGCACGCATTAACATTTGTTGTTCTTCGCTTTATATGATTTTTGTGTCTAATAAAAATTAAAGAATTTTAATTGTTTATTTTGCTGTGTGGCTTATTATTTCAGAAATCCAAATACATCTGTCTCGAACTGGGAGTGGGAATTGGGCAATTGTGAGGGGATGGGATCAAATACCGTCGATGGACGTCTGTATTACGAATACATTGAACTTTAGGGCATGGTAGTTGCATTAGCAGTCTCATTAACATTGGAAAAGAAACAATTGTAAATCGTATCTACCTTCCCCTATATTTCTGAATCCGGAGAATGTAATCCAAAGGCCCAAACTAAAACTTGATTTGTGCCACAATGTTCGAAATCATTTGGAAAAAACCCATGTTCACAACCATGCTGGCTGTTTATTCAAATGGAATAAGCACGTAGATAATAAGTCAGCATTGGTGAATAAAAGACATTTCCATAATGTGTTCGAAAATTTTTCTCATGGATTGGTGAGGTAAAAAGGGGCGGAATGCAAATAATTAACAACACCGGCCCCTTTTATTGTATCGAAGACTTATTTTCAGCTTCGTTTCCAACCACACTTGCCTCTCTCACAGTTCCTTCAAAAGAACAGATGTGCTTTTGATAGTAGGCTAAACATTTTCGAAATGAAAACTTCATTACTTCTTCCGTTTCAATGTTTAGTAGTCTTGAATCAAACTGCATGATCTTCTCGTCAATCTTTGAAAATGAAAATCACTCAATGCGCATTTTTAAATACTTCTTGTGATGTCACGATATGAATTGATAAAAGGGGGGAAACAGATGAATGAACATCATCTCGTCCTCTGAGTATCTGCATTCTAATATTTAATTGCCACCTTATCTCGGAAGGTGCGACTTAATTACTGTTGATTGCCTGTTACAGGTACTGATTAACAATCAGCCATCGCATGTTACAATTCTGCACTGCAGAAATTGCAATATACTACCATGCATCAGATTTGATTCAGTCCTTCCCATGAGACGGGCGCTATAGCGCTCGTGCCCGTCACTCCCGTTTCCAGAGTGCAAAAAACCGCGCTCGTCTTTTGACCAGTCATATATTATTATCAAGTAAGGAGAAAGGTTTCAAGCGTCGCGATTACTATATTTTAATTATTTACTGCAAAATTACCGGGAATTTAGCGAAAGACCAGCATTTATATGATAATCAAACATATCATGAATTGCTGTCACTTAGTGTAATACTAATACGCATTTTGATTGGGCATCTATAAACTCATTGGGATACAAGACGATTCGGCGGAAATGCGAGTCAACAACAGTGCGTCTCGGCTCTGCTAAGAGAGCTATCAAAGTCTGGTAATTCATTCCAGTTGAGAAATCATTTCTGTGTGAACAGTCAATTATTTTTTATTAAGTAACAAGGGACGAATATCTTCTGGCAGTGGGCTTTAGTAACAGCGTGAATGTATTCAGCACAAATCCTATTCACTTCTTCTGTTTGGAAAAACCTGATGTTCTCTGAGAGGTTCGTGCTTCCTGGTCCAATCACCATTCAGTATTCACCAATGGAGCAAATTTATCAGCTCCACATAAATTATAGCCGCAATGTGCGCTTTTTTTGTTACTTGGCGCCTAACACATCGTCATGACCCAAAAGTTGGGATTCGATCATTCCTTTAATGAAAACCATGAAAGCACCAAATCGTCCAGCTTTCATGTTACCGTTCGATACGGATATGCCCAAATACATTACTGAGTGCACAGTGCTGTCAATTGGTGGCTGCATTCTTCATTGCATGTTAATTGTTCTTGCCAACAACACGACAATCAGGCATCACTCCCAAGCATTCTCGCCAAAGAATTGCCGCCGACAAATCTTTTTTCTAATCCATGGGGCTGGATGCATGATAGTGCGCATCACTTCAAACAGTAGCAAGAGATGTAGGCTATAACGTACCTACGGTTTTCAAAATCGAAAGACTGTACCACGCAGCTCCAAATCCGACGAATCGCCTTACTTTTAATTTGGGTGGGAACAATTTTTTTTTTTACCTGCATGTTAAAATTTTCACTGGAAAATTGTAACATGCTGTTATTGATTCACAAGTGCATAATGCCCCCGTCTCCATTTTTACGAGTTTTATTGCTCCCGTGGGATTTTCTTCCTGGGAAGGACGGTTTGATTCTATGGTGATTTGTTGCGCTATTATTTCAAATTATTCATTTTGCCTGAATGAGGGCCTTTCTTTTATTATTAAATCCAAGATTGTTGACAACCTTTCAGACGAAAATCAGCAATACGATGAATTAAAATCATGAAATGCACAGGTTCTACTTCAATGGAGAAACGTACTCGGTAAAATCTGTACCGATTTAGTGACGTTTTCGGGTTTATGGTGCTAGATGAAGGTCGCGATTTTTGAAAGTCCGATAAAATTTCTAGAGTCACACGCTTAAAACAGGGTCGGTCAGGTAACCCAAACCAAAACATTTTTTTTCTTTGGCCTAATTTGATATTTTCATTTTCTCCCATTGATGCTTCTTTCATCATCTCCGAGTATTAGTGTTGTTTAAAAATAGAGGCATGACTAGTATTATTTATTTATTGGTGTTTAAGGTCATATACTTATGCACAATGGCTAATCATGACCATGACAGTTTTGCAAATGGAGGAAGCGGAGTACCCGGTGAGAACCACCGAGCAACGACAAGTAGCTGCCAGCTCCCCAACATCGTAACACTGCACTGCAGCACAGGCAGGGTTAGAGTGGTTGAATACATGCATACCATTGACGTGCAGTACGCCTTAGTATAAGACGTCATTGTGCCCCCATGTGGACAATCGGGGTTAAGTGCCTTGCCCAAGGTCACAACGTGGGATTAAAATTAATCGCTCAGACGGTCACTCATCCAATGATTAACCAGGCTCAACGTTACTTAACTTTGGTGATCTGACGAACACCGGTCACAGCAACTCCACCGCACCTTGGTTATGACTAGGTGTTGCTTTATCCAGACATCTGTCGGGATAGAGTTATTTATCTATTAATTGCGATTTAACGACACTTAACAGCTAAGATCATATCGTGTCGGCAAAGTTTTATGGATGGAGGAAGCCGGAGTACCTGGGGAAAACCACCGAGCAACGGCGAGCAGCTGCCTGCTCCCCAACATTGGAACTCTGCACTGCAACACAGGCAGGGTTAGATTGGTTGAAGACATGCGCACCATCAACGTTCAGAACATGGCGTCATCATGCCACCATGTGCACAATCTGAGTTCAGTGCCCTGCCCAAGGACACAACGTCGGAGTCTGAATCGATCGCTCTGATTCGCTCATACGACCACCCATCCAAGGACTAACCGGACTAGATGTTGCTTAACTTCGGTGATCTGATGAGAACTGGTTATCGCAAATCCCCCCCCCCCCCGATAGTTATTGGTTAGTGACAATGTTGTTTCATTTTTTGATCACATGGCTGTGTCGTTTCACAAAATATGTGTAACATGTGTAACATAAATTACAGTCAGCTCTGGACATGATTCCAATAGATCAGCATTTCGTTAATTTGATGATAAATCCATCAAAACAGTGGGTAGTAAATCTATAAGAGCTGTCAGTTGATAGTATGATAGTACACTGCCAATTTCTTGCTACCAGCAGGCACTTTGTAAAATTGCCGTCCATAATTTGTGACTTGTGATCGAAAAAAATGACAATCGGCAAGAACCGATATTTTTCTTGTAGTGCCAATTCGATTCCAATGCCCTATAATTGGTCGATTATGTCAGCCGATACAGTTATCTGTTTGTTCACTATGAACAACATGGTGGGCTTGACTGATGTCCTGACTAGTCAACTGGCAGATTTGAGAGCCGACTTTCCAGAAAATTGAGTCGCGGTTGATTAGTCGGGTAACTGTTTCAAGACTATTCTATAGTATGGCCACCGTGGACTAGTCACTTCCCACAGAGGGCAACATTTCCACGGATGCAATAATATTACATTCAAAACCCTAATTGTAGGAATAATCATCAAAAGTTTAATTGAGGAAGAACCCGGTGCAACCCAGAGCTTCATTAGTTTAAAATTTTGCTGATGACGATTTTTATTACCTGGTAAACATATGCGTGGACAACACTGGATGTACTGAAAGCCCTACTTAAACATTTGCAGGTCATAAACATAATCAGGTTAAAAAAAATGGGTACAGAATCAATAAGAAATAAAAACAGGTCCCCATCAGTTTGTGTTGGAACCCAAAAGTAGGTTCCGCAGGGTTCCCAGACATCAAATGCACAGAACTTGTTTCAGGTTCTAAGAATTTGTGAAAGCTGCATGCCTGTAGGGTTGGGACAATACGCTCCAGTCACAATACGATATGTATCTCGTTTCGGGAACCACGATATGATTGTGTATCATGATACAGTGTATAAAAAACTCTATGTACCTACATGTTGATGCCGAAGTGATGTCGGGCAAAGTTCTAAATAAATCCCATTAAATACTGGCTATCATTGTTGGCAGCATTGTGAAACAAACATTGTAAACATGTATGTATCGTAATCTCGTTAATCTTCAATGCATACAGCTGTACACTCATCATACTACAGAAACCAAAATCCATTCCTGATTTCGAAGCATTTTTTTTTGTACTGACATCCGGGTAAATAATCCAGGTTCTTTCACACAGGTCACCAGTTCCACGCAGTCTGTAAAAACTGAAAACCACGTGGGACTTGGCGGCGGACAGCTCGCAGACACAAGGTGAGTATAAATTATTGGCAACATTGAACATTTGTAATAAAAAATATCTAAAAATAAAATCCGTGTTTCAGTTTTGTTTTGATTCAGTGAAATATTTCTCAGCTAGTTTCCAGTTATTTGGATAAACAAACTGAACCGACAGGTGCATATCGCGATATCACAATATTGGGTCTTGCGTGTCGGTACACACCAGTATGAAAGTTGTATCGCGATACACCAGTGTATCGTCCCATACATGTTTAACTTTTACTTGATACAAAAGTGACAATAGGATTTGATGAGAAGTTACAAATTATTAATTATGGACCCTGGGAAGCGTGGAAGCAAAACAGGTGTAGAATTTTGTGACAATAAGAGAATTTGATCCCCATAATGATGTTAGGAAATTCATTTCTGAACTGTAGAATAGAATGGGCATCATGTCATTTTGATTATCGCAATGTTTTTCGAAATTCCATCCATGCAAATGCATTAACATTTCAGTCTCTTTTTTACATCTGGAAAAAAAGAATATCTGCAGATCAATATACTGATTCAAAAGAATTGTGGTAATTTGAGATAAATTGGTAATAAAATAGGATTTACTTATTTATAAGGTAGGTTGTGAAAATCATTTTTTGTGAAGTAAATCTTAGAAAGCTGTGATGTAATTAAAGAAACTCTGGCACTTGGACATTTTGTCAGAGACTGACCCCAGACATTCATTGATGCCATCCCCAAGTTGTACAAACTGCTTTGTGATGTTGTGTATATTCCCTTTGATAAATTATGCTTTCGAAAAAATTATTTATTTATTTATTGGAGTTTCAATGCAACTTTCGACAGCCAAGGGCACTCCATGTCAGAAGTTTTACAGATGCAGCAAGCCGGAGTACTCAGAGAACCACTGAGGAACAGCAAGCAACTACCAGACTCCCAAACAAAACAGACTTTCACACAAGCAGGGTTAGCATTGGTTGAAGACAGGTGCACCATAGACGTGCTCTACACCTTAGTACACAGCACCACCGTGCCCCTACCCATGCCCCACGTGAGCGTTCAGGATTAAGTGCCTTGCCCAAGGACACACTGCAGTTACCGCAGGTGGGGATCGAACTGTGGAGTGCACGGTTTGAAGTTAAATGTGGTGACCACTGAGCCACCGCGATCCCCAAAAAAGGATTTAAAAAAACTGCTGGGTTTGGGAGTTAAAGAGGTTGAGGAATCTTAAAGTTTGAATAGTCAAAACACCAAAACACTAATTACCTGACTCCAGCATAAAAAATCGGTCTAATGTGTATTCAAACTATTGGCATTTGTCCCATGGGCTTTCATCTCATCGGTTCATCAATAGTTATTGTCAGACACAAAGACATTTCGGAGCCAAACCGTGGAGAATACATTATCTTTTCCATTAAACGTATTTGCAAATAACCTGCAGCTACCTCAAGTATCAAAGGTATCGATTATGAGGAGCAGAGTAACTTTCTTTGCACGTAACATAAGTTTCCAGCGGAACAATTATTCACACCAAATAACTTACTTTCAAAACACAAATCTATTTGCATCATAATTTCCAAGTGGAAGTGAAGAATGGTACATGATTTAATTTACATGTGGAATTCCCAACCCTGGAGTTGACACCCTTCCCTCCCTCCCCTGACACCCTTCCCTCCCTCCCCTCCAATCTCATTCAGTCACAAGCATTCATTTTTAAAATGAAACTGTTTGTTTCTCATTTTCTATTTAGAAAGGATAAACAACATATATTCTGTGACTAACTGAAAGGATTTCAACCATTATGCAAAACATAACATTCGCATCAAATATCGTACATGGCCACTGCCAGCTCAGCTGATTTCAGGCTACCACCTACATGTAAATAAAAAATTATGTCAAAATATGGCAGAAAATTTCTGATGAATAAAATGGACTGCTCTTTTGCTTATTGCGTTGCTGGAAATGCTGGCGACTCAGTTTTTCATTGCAATTCACCAACATGGCGATATATTTTCTCTGTAACCACTCTAACACTCGAAATTACACACAAATTCGGTCCCATTCCAAATGCCAGAGCCCAAAATGGCGGTCTGAAACATAGTGATAAATTATCAATTTCTACCCTTTACCATTCATTGATTGTGGTGTCGTTCGACACTTTGCAACCTCAAAGATGATTTTACGTGATCACCAATTTTCTCATTCAATAATCATATCTCAAAGTATACAAATAAGGTGATGGAGGAGAAACACCGAGACTTTGTTGATGCTCACCCTGTGACGTCACACTTCTTTGCGGAACACCAATTTCGATATATTTCCAGTACAGTGGTGTTTATGCTACACTTGCACTTCAAATATGATATATTATTCCATATAGAAGGTTGATATATATGTGCATTTGTTACTTTTATCTCGAAAGCTGACTATTTCATCTTTGAGTTTGTGCTGGGCATCGGGTAACTTCGGAATTACTCGGAAAATTTACCCCGTCGAAAGGATTCCCGCCCTTTGACAACACCGGAAGCACTAGAACTTTTAGGAATGGGACTCTATTCTGACCATTTAATGACCATTTTCCTTGCGCATATGCTATATGATCAAAACAAAAACTACGAAGCCGTTACAAAATGCATAGTTCGATCATTAGTCGATTTTGCCATATTCATTTAGTTCTCTAAATGGAATGTCTGATTTCTGTCAGAAACGGATCACCAAATACCGGTCTCCAAAAAATGGCAATTTCGAAAGAGAAGAGAAAACATACACGTAAATGTATCTTCAAAGTTACATTTCACTCGAAAACGAATTTAAAGTGAAAAAAAAGAATAAAAATGAATCTGTAGACATTACTATGAAGTACACAAATATCCCATACTCTGAATCTGAAATTTTCGAGTGCTCCCACCAAAAACTTTGTCCGAAAACTCGGTTTTTCCGGAAAATCTTGGGCCTTTTTTTGTAAAATAAAAGGAAAATTATTTATATTTTTAGGCTAACTTTCCAATAAATAAACTGTTTTGGTAGAAATTTAGTTTCCCAGTCTAAAATATGTCGTGTAATTGTATTGGTTTGTCCGAAAATATGGAGTGTGTTTATCCCCACTCATCCGCCCTCGGCCAAACATTTATGCCACTGATTACAAACTGCCGGTTTTGTTGGGCTTATTTGTCGATCCAGACCGATAAGTCTCCAATTGGACGTCCACCGAGGCAAAAATGCGGATTGGTATTGCAGTAAAAGAATGTACCGGTTTGGAAGAGGTACATAGACCTTAACATATTAAGGCATGATAAAAATAGCGTTCGCAAGAACCGAAATAAAATTCAGTTAGGTACCGTACTTGGTTAAGTACACAATATAAAACCAAGATTTGGGCTTAAGATATAAAACCAACTGATTAAGGTGACTTAAACAGTAACCGAGTTGCGCACACGTACATCTACGATACATATCTTTTTGGGAAAATTATTGGGAAGTGACGCAACAGAGGCGGCGAAGCCAGGGGGCACAGGGAGCACGTGCCCCTCCACTTTTTCCGCAGATATGTCTCGCAGTCACGCAAGGAGTTAAGATGGGCGTACGCAAACGTGTCAAAATACAGGCTTTCCTGTAACATTATTTGCAAATCCAAACAATATTTAGCCTAAGAACCACACTTTCGGTCGCTTCGGTCAGTTTCTTGTACTTCAACTATTTTCCAACCCGAAGGCTACCCTTCGGGCGGAAGATTCTGAAGAAGAAGACATGGACAGGACAGTGACCACACAGTGGCATATTCATCTGCACGAGAGACTATCGCGAGTCATGGTACATTTACCAATATACGATTGTAACTTTTCTGACACTGGGTCGAACCATGGTAGCATCGTAAATTTGTGTCCTTCCACTTTTATTAACCCACCGCCTCTGCATGACAATACTACCACAGTGGGCATGGCCGGATTCAGGGTGGGGAGGGCACACCAGGCACCTCTCCCTATTTTCGTAAATCAATTATTGTGCATAGATGGCGAGCACCGAGACCAGGGGGCACAGTATTTATCCGCAACAACACATGTATATTTACTATCAGAGGTAGTGGATGTCCATGTGTTACCGCGGATAATTAATGCACAAACCCCACACCATCCTTACAACTATGGCCACAGCGCGGATCTACAGTGGGCTGTCATACATGGACTTCCTTTTTTTTAAAAACAGAACGAATCTTCAAGTCAACAGAACTGTGGGTTTATTTTGGCTGGGAAAAATGTGGTAATGTGCAAAGAAGCCACCCTAAGGCCCCACTGACATACCATTTTCCAAAACTTTCCTTGTGCACCCCCCCCCCCCCCCTTACGAGAAAGAATTCCCCCCTCTCGAGTTCACTCCCAACTCCCCTCTACGCACGCCGGATAATGCGTCACATCATGCCCCTCGGTTGAAATGTCCCCCCCCCCCCCTCCCACTACAAATTCAGAATCCCGGATACGTTACTGCCAGGAAAACTATGCCACGACGTTATCATCACGACGATGGGCTGTTACCGTTACACGCGTTCGTTGGATAGAAGAAGTTGGAGATGCACCTCTCTTATCGCTTTGGATGGAGAAAAAATGGAGGTGAAGTGACATCTTTCCCCCAAAGCATGATGGATGTTATGTTGTATCTTATTAGTGCACAGGTATCAGTCAGATGCAAGTGTTTGCGCGCCGAAGGGGTGCGAGGATGGTGTGGAGTCATTCGCCTCTTGCAACCACTTCTGGGTTGTCAGTTCAAGGTAATGTTCCGGCATGAGGAAAGCCTAGAAGCCACATAGGTCGATGAGATTAAGCCTGTAACTCGCGGGTTAAACAGATTCTGTATTTTCGAAATGATCGAGGTGTTTTCGATTGCATGGTAGTATAACAAAAAACATTTGTACCTTTCTTTTATCTATCACAGGGAATGCTCGTTAATACTATTAACCTACAGTAGTATAGAAGGGGCGAATCTGTCCTTATTACAGGGCCCCTGGCGGAAGACGCTAAACGTGACGTCACATGTCAAGACGTGACCAATGGCGTCACGTGGTTTGTCATGATAGCACGCGCGAGCTGCTATATTATGACGCCATTACACAGTGTTAATACACATGCGAACTGCGTGGCAAATGGTAATACGTGTTTCCATCATGGATTTTGTTTGATGAAACTTGCCATCTTGGTTTCATTGGCGGTTTCATATTTGGTGACCGCTACGTTTTGCACGTTGTGATATACATATATTTTCGTGGTTTTGGGATGGGGACGTTGGGTAAAGGGTTAAAAAGGTACTGGCAAAAGTCATTGCCCGCATGACTCGTCTGGTTGTTTTGGACGACTACTGTGGACCAGTGGTTTGTGAGCCAGTAGTGTGTAGACTATTTAGAAACACGGACAATATAACAAACTGCCATCTGCTCTCACTAACCAGGTATAGACTACAGACCACTATCATCTATACAGTGAGAGTATGACCCTTCTTCAGTTCCGAACGTCTCAACTGCCTTGGCCTAGTGAGTACTATCTGTTATCCCTGCTAGCGCACTCATGGGCCATATAAGGGTTAGATAGATCAACAGGAGTTCTCAGGCTAAAATGAACCAACATGGGTACAGAGCACTATACCATACTATAACAGTTCAATCGCACACCCCAAAACCCCTAAACTGGTACTACAACTCTACGTGCGCCCCCATAGTAACCCAAATATCGACCTCCATAAAACGAAAATAACAACAAGTGCTGCATGTGCGCAGTAACTTCAAATATCGCCATAGAAATAACGTTACAATATGTCGACGTACTCGCTATACCCCAACCACTGACGTGGCGTCAGTAGTCACATTACTTTGACGACACCACTGGGGTCCCAAGCGAGCCCCCCCCCCCCCCCCCCAACTAAGGGCAGACCCATCCCTTGCATACTTCTACCCATATAAAGCTTTAACCCTTTACCCAACTTAACGGCTAAAACCGGCCAGCGCTATTCTCAAAAATCGCCAATTAAGTTTCATTATTTTTTTCATTTTTTGTCTCAAAAACATAGGTTATGACCCCTCATTGGAACGAGCTCGCCGAGCTCGTTCCAATGAGGTGTCATAACCTATATTTTTGAGACAAAAAATGAAAAAAAATTAGTTATTCAAGATTTATTTTTGCAAGTGTCGCCTGCTTTTCATGTTAGGTAAAGCTTTATACTTGTACGAGGGTGAATTTATGATATTTATTTATTTACTGGTGTTTAGGATCACATATCTTTGCACAATGGCTAATCGTGACCACAACATGAGTATCAACTCAAGACCAGGGGTGAGCGTTAATAAGCCATGTTGCCCATTTTAGAGAGGGTTTGCACCTCCCAAGCATTGGTGACTGGGTCCTATTTTACCAGTAAAACAGAGCCTGTTTACCGCAGTGAACAGGCACTGCTTCACTTACAGGGGTTCCCACGGGGAGAATTTATGATATGTTGAGCGCCAACGAGGTTGTGCCATTGAGGAATCATAAGACGTGTTTTGGAGACACAAATTGGAAAAAATAATGAAAGTTCAATTGCGATTTGTGTGAAATTATGCTGGTCGGATGTGCATGCCGTTGTGCTACAAGGTTTAACCGGGATCGGTCGAGGCGTATCTATTTTTATTGAATTCTGCGCATTGGTGATTTATCTGCACAGCCGAAGTTAGCTATTTTGTCACATTTGTTCACCGTCCTGTACTCCAAGATCCCCCTCATATTTGTACTCAATGATCACAATCCGGAAGTAGCTATTTGATCAGTTTCGAGTGTTATACGATTTTTTTTAAATTACATTCACGTGACCATTTACATTTATATTTATCACGTTTCATTTATAATTATTATTATTTATTCTATTTTATTTTTGATAAATTGAGTGCTCTGATAGTTCCAATCAAAAGTTCTAGAGAAATTCGATGGGAGGACCAAATCTAAGCCTACCACCAGGAAATAAATGAAAACAGGGGATGACGAGAGCATTTTCTCCAACCCAAGGATTCGAAGATTTCAAGGGTTTGTTTTCATCTTTTTTAATTATATTTTTCTTTTCTTAGATAATGCGGGGGTGCTAAAAAAGTGGAAAGAGGCAAACCCCGTAAAAGTTTGGGATTTAAATCCAAGAGGGACGTCACGAAATACGGGTACCGTGAGTATTCTCACAACCTAAGTTTGGGAGGGGTTTTTTTAGCTCACATTGACGAAGTCAAGCTGAGCTTATCTGATCACTCTCCGCCCGGTGTCCGTCGTATTTGGTATACAACATCCATAGGCGGGGGAGGGGGAGGGAGTCAGATACAAGTTTGCTTATATGAAGCCCCTTGGTTCATATTTGGGCTCAATACAGGAGCCCGAATTTTTAACTTAGGGCAATATGGGAAATAACCTCTAAAAGATCTTCAGAATCACCAGTCAGAGTCTTTTAATGTTTGGCATACATCATTGTTATGAGGGTCAGATTCAAGATTGTTCAAATTAAAATCCCTACGTTAATATTTGGGCTTCCTATGGAAACCCAAATTTTAACTTAGTGCAATATGGGGGATAATTTTTAAAATCTTCTTCAGATTCACCAGCCAGAATGCTTTCATATTTGCTATACAACATCTCTAGGGGAATCAGATTTGATTTTATCCAAATAGGGTCCCTGGGTTAATATTTGGGCTCGCTATGGTAGCCCAAATTTTAACTTAGTGCAATATGAGGAAGTTTCTTTTAAAATATTCTTCTTCAGATCCACCAGTCGGAACGTTTTCATATTTGGCGTACAACATCTCGGGGGGGGGGGGGGGGGGGGAGATTCAAGCTTGTTCAAATCGAGTGCCTGGTTTAATATTTGGGCTCTGTGGGAACTCGAGTTTTAACTTAGTGCAATATGAGGGAATTTCTTCAAAAATCTTCTTCTTCAGATTCACCAGCCAGAATCCTTTCATATTTGGTTTACAACATCTCTGGGGGAGTCAGATTCAAGTTTGTTCAAATTGGGTCTCTGGGTCAATATATGGTTTAATATTTGGGCTCTATGGGAACCCTAATTTTAACTTAGTGCAATAGAGAGAATTTCTTCAAAAATCTGCTTCTTCAGATTCACTTGTCAGAATCCTTTCATATTTGGTTTACAACATATCTTGGGTAGTCAGATTCAAGTTTGTTCAAATCGAGTCCCTGGGTTAATATTTGGACTCCCTGTGGTAGCCCGACTTAGTGCAATATGAGGAAATTTCTTTTAAAAATTCTTCAGATCCAGTCAGTCAGAATGCCTTCATTTTGGTACATATCTCTTGTGGGGTGAGATTTAAGCTTGGGTTAATATTTGGGTTTTCCTATGGGAGCCGCAATTGGCCATATAGCTGGAGAATTAGTAAGTTTTTATTAACCCTTTACCCAACGTAACGGCCAAAACCGGCCAGCGCTATTCTCAAAAATCGCCAATTAATTTTCACTATTTTTTTCATTTTTTGTCTCAAAAACATAGGTTATGACCCCTCGTTGGAACGAGCTCGTCGAGCTCGTTCCAACGAGGGGTCATAACCTATGTTTTTGAGACAAAAAATGAAAAAAAATAGTTATTCAAGAATTTTTTTTGCAAGTGTCGTCTGCTTTTCACGTTAGGTAAAGGGTTAAGTACCCTCTAGAGTTGTGTAACTAAGATTAATCGACATAGGTTATATCAAAGTGCTCCATAGGCAGCTCTACTTGTTACATAAAGATCAACGGAAGAAAATACATGATGACTGGACTATTTTAGTCTCTCCTGGGGGTGGGGGGGGGGGGGGCAAGGATTGACAATCTATCCTCTGCAGATTGATTGATTAATGTAGATTCATTCTCGGACTCTTTTTATATCGGGCTCTGTTCAAGGTGAGCGCTTCAGACCCCGTGGGGCCTCTTGCGTTCTTCCTTTCTTTCCTCTTCTTCTGTTTTCCTTTTTAACAAGTATTGGGTGCTGAATGACTGGATAAAATGGAAGGTCAAATAACTCGCAAAAAATCCGCTTGATGGTCAAACCTAAGGTGACCGTCATTCAAACTGGAGAACAACCTCCATCCCAGAGGGTGACGGTGCTATCTTTAGCTCTCCTCACTGAAAGTCGGGTGAGCTATTACCATCACTTAGTGTGCGTTGCCTGTCGTCCAGACCGAAAAGCCCCAAATTCGTCAAAACTCTTGTTATTATGAACCACCAGCCACAAAGTATTGAAATGTTCGTAGTATGCAACTTGCCTACGTGCTCAAGATTCAAGTTTGTTCAAAGAACGTTTCTCAGGCAATATCTGGGCTCGTGCTGGGGGGAACAGTTTTGGTTTGGCCCAAAATTTCTATTTTCCGAACCGATGGACCAATTTGAACCAAATTTGATGTGTATTTGTATTAGGGGGGCAGGTACTTGACGTACGTTCGAAAAAGCCCCACCCCCCAACCCCGAGGGAACCATAAGAGGTAGAAATAGAAAAATTCAAATGATCATATTTCCCAAACTGCCCGGAACAGAGAATTGTTATTTGGTATGGCGAACCATTATGTCCTGCAGAATCGATTGGACACAAAAGTACAATTGCAGATGGTTATGCCATGGAAACCAACATATAGAAATGGAAAACTGCCACGTCAACACTTACAAAAAACCTCCGTCTGTTGAACTACTGACCAGAATCTTTTGATATTTAATATACAACATCCTTAATGGTATCCGATTCAAGTTTGCTCAAAGCAAGTCCCTATGTTCACATTTGGATACCATATGAAACCCCGAGTTTCAACCTATTCCAGTATGAGAAAACCTCTATAAAAATCACCTTCAGATCTACAAGTGAGAATTTTTTGACACTCTGTATACAGCACCCTTAGAGGGATCAGATTCAATTTTGTTCAAACAAGTCCCTGGGTTTATATTTAGATTTGCTATAGGAGATCAAATTTTTGCTCAGTGCAACGTGGGGAATATTCTTTAGAAATCTTCTTCAGATCCACTGTTCATAATCTTTTGATATTTGGCGTTCAGCATCCTTACTGGGTTCTGATTCATATTTGTCCAAATCAAGTCCCTTGGTTCATGTTTTGGTTCCTTATGGGAGCCTGAATTCTAACTTAAAACAATATGAAGAAAATTCTTTTAAAATCTTCTTCAGATCCACCATTCAGAATACTTTTCCTTTCCTTCGTTTGATGTTTGGTATACAGCATCCTTGTGGAAGTCAGATTCAAGTTTGTTCAAACCAAGTCTCTGGGTTTATATGAGGGCTCCCTATGGGAGCCCAAATTTTAACTTAGTTCAGTATGAAGGATGTTCTTTTAAAAATCTTCTCCATAGATCCACCAGTCAGAATCTTTTGATATTTGCAAAACGGCATCCATTATGGGGTCAGATTCAAGTTTTTTCAAACTGAGACTCTTGGTTCATTTTTTGGTGCTCCTCACAGGAGCTTTATTTCTACCTTATTGCAACATGAGGAATAGTTGTTAACCCTTTAGTAGTTTACCCACCGAATCGGCCGCATCCGCCCGAGTAATATGTCGATTCAGCAGCTGAAAAAATAGTATTTTTCGAAACATTTCAACAAAACCATATCATGTGACCCCTCGTTGAAACGAGATCGACGAGCTCGTTCCAACAAGGGGTCACATGATATGGTTTTGTTGAAATTTGTGGAAAAATTTCCAAAAAATATATTTAAAATAATAAATTTTGATATCGTCTGCGTTGGGTAAAGGGTTAAAGTCTTCTTATTCCGATCACCAGACAGAATCTTTTCACATCTGATTTTCAACATCCTTTGTGGGGGGCATATTCAAGTTTATTCAATTCAAATCCCTGGATTCATATTTAGGCTCCCAATGGAGCCCAATTTTTTTTATGAGGAATATATTATTTTCTTCAGATCGGCTGACAGAATCATTTGGTATTTGGCAAGAAAACAAACAAATGTTATTTCAAACAAATTTTGTGTTTTCATTAATGATTCAGTCTGTGGGTTAGAGTGTAAGAGCACACAGCCAGAAAGCCTAATTTGTAAAAAAAAAAAAAAAAAAAAAATACTCTCACAATCATGTCCTTGCTGACTGCCATTTCACTCTATTTCTTACACAACTGATGCCTTCCAGAAACATTGAATATTTCACCAATTTCACCCCACCCTACAACTCTAACCAGCCAGGAGGTCTTTTCAGAGGGAAGTCTTTTGTCGTTTTTCAACCTAAGTTTAAGCCTAATGCAGGATGTTTGCCGGCAGGGGTGGGATATTTCTTTCAGAGCTTTTTTGGTGATAGTCATTGCAATATACATACATGTGCAATATGACACTTCCTTCTTATCTCTGTCTTTTTATCCCTTCACACTAACACCCCTATTTCTCTATTGCTCCCACCTTCTAACCCACTTTAATTTCCTCCCAGACAACCTGATGTGAGCATTTTTAGACTCACTCGAGCCTCTGGTTTTATTATTTTCACAGAAAGTAAGGGCTACTGGTAGACTAGCAGCTCAAAACCAAGGTAGGATTGTGTGAGTAACATCTCTCACTCAATTGCCACATATTTTTCTGAAACATGAACATAAACATTGAATGTCTCCGTATTTAACCCTTTACCTAACCTGAAAAGCAGACGACACTTGCAAAAATAATTCTTGAATAACTAATTTTTTTTCATTTTTTGTCTCAAAAATATAGGTTATGACCCCTCTTTGGAACGAGCTCGACGAGCTCGTTCCAACGAGGGGTCATAACCTATGTTTTTGAGACAAAAAATGAAAAAAATAATGAAAATTAATTGGCGATTTTTGAGAATAGCGCTGGCCGGTTTTGACCGTTACGTTAGGTAAAGGGTTAATGCTTCATATTAGGGCTGCACGATATTCAAAACTGAATACCGGTATCGGTATTCAAAAAAATACCGCGGTACACCGGTATATCGAAAACTGTTCAGAAATCCGAACATAAGTACCCCAATCGAGACGCGAGGCATCAAAGTCGGAACGAATCAGCATGCCTTGATGATGCGGTTCGAAACACCTAAATTTACCCAACGCAGGCGATATCAGAATTTATTATTTTAAATAATAGTTTATCAGATTTTTCCAAAAATGTCTACAAAACAATATAATGTGACCCCTCATTGGAACGAGCTCAGCGAGCTCGTTCCAATGAGGGATCACATGATATAGTTTTGTTGAAATTTTTGAAAATTATTTTTTCAGCTGCTGAATTTGTATATTACGCGGCACACGCGGGCGATTCTTTGGGGAACGGGATAATATTATTTTTTCGGGGCTACAGTTAAAACGCAAGACATCTTGAAAATTAAATTGTGGGTAAATAAATAATGACGATACTCCGATATTTTTGTAATTACACCGGTATTCAATCGATATTGGTTTGAATACCGGTATATATCGGTTTATCGATATACCGTGCAGCCCTACTTCATATTGGTTTATGCTCGGTTTGTGCTAAATTCTTTTATTACAGTTTATTGGAACGTGAAATTAAACACTTTCAAATAAATTGTAATAAAATATTAATTGTAAACAGGAATTGCCACCGTAAAACAGATAAGTTATAAGTGAGCAAGTGTTTGTGGAGAACGTCAATGACCCTGTATCCACTTTCAAACTTTTAGGGAAGAATAGAAAAATACCACAAGTAAACGCAAACTAACATGTTTCGGGACCCAAACGCAGAGTACCATAGGTTTTTTTTTTTTTTTTTTTTTTTTGTTCACAGAAGCGGGGGTGCGGTGGTGTTCCGGTAACCGGTTCTCGTCAGATCACCGAAGTTAAGCAACGTCGAGCCCGTTTAATCATTCAATGGGTGACCATCTGAACGATCAATTCCGACTCCCGCGTTGTGTCCTTGGTCAAGGCACTTAACCTCGATTGTCCACATGGGGGCACGATGACGCCGTGTACTAAGGCGTACTGCACGTCGATGGTACGCATGTCTTCAACCAATATAACCCTGCCTGTGCTGCAGTGCGGAATTACGATGCTGGGGAGCTGGCAGCTGCTCGGTGGTTCTCACCGGGTACTCCGGCTTCCTCCACCCGTAAAACTGTCACGGTCATGATTAGCCATTGTGCGTAAGTATATGTCTTTAAAACACCAATAAATGTTTACAGAAGCACAAGCAAAGTTTTATCTAATAGTCTTTCGAGTCTTAACCCTTTACCTAACGTAACGGCCAAAACCGGCCAGCGCTATTCTCAAAAATCGTCAGTTAATTTTCATTATTTTTTTCATTTTTTGTCTCAAAAACATAGGTTATGACCCCTCATTGGAACGAGCTCGTCAAGCTCGTTCCAATGAGGGGTCACAACCTATGTTTTTGAGACAAAAAAATGAAAAAAATTAGTTGTTCAAGAATTTTGTTGGCAAGTGTCGTCTGCTTTTCATGTTAGATAAAGGGTTAACCGAACATCCCTGATTTATATCGATAAATGTATCTCACTTGAAATTATTAGACGAACAGCAAAGTTTCCTTTTGTTACTTTTAATAAACGAAAACAGCTCAGATAGCTGTCTGTTGTTTTAGTTTATTGAAAATAACAAACGGGAACTTGTATTTTTATGACATGCTAATTAGAAGCGACTAGTTCACAGATAATCCGTACTGCACGTCGATGGTACGCCTTGGGGCTGCACGTTGAAAATAATGATTGTCTATCCCACACATTTGAATTGCAGCCACTCAAGTTAATGGAATTATGCACGTATCATGTTCCTGGGCCGGAAAACCGGCCTCTAGGGTTCAGTGGGTTAAGAATATCTATCAGTATCACACCTGATAACGCTAAGTGTCCATATTAGCTTTTGTTTAGCGTATATATTTTTACAGTAATTTACAAGTTTTTATTCTTCTCAGGAAAGAAATCAGCAAATCTCACCCCCTAGACTTCCATATTAATGAAAAGAATAGTGTCTGTACTATGTGCCACGATGCACACACTGTTGATAAAATTAACCCTTTGATACTTTTATACGTATTATTACGTGCGAAATCTTTTGTTTAATTTAACCCTTTAATACTTTTGTACGTGTTATTACGTGCGAAACCTTTTGTTTAATTTAACCCTTTACCCAACGTAACGGCCGAAATCGGTCAGCGCTATTCTCAAAAATCGCCATTTAATTTTCATTGTTTTTTTCATTTTTTGTCTCAAAAACATAGGTTATGACCCCTCGTTGGAACGAGCTCGTCGAGCTCGTTCCCACGAGGGGTCATAACCTATGTTTTTGAGACAAAAAATGAAAACAATAGTTAATCAAGAATTTTTTTTGCGAGTGTCGTCCTCTTTTCTTGTAAGGTAAAGGGTTAACTGAAAAAAGTTACAGAACATTTGAAGACGTTGAAAGCGGTGTTTTCATATTTTTAAATGGGTTTCAACAGAGAATAATATTGAAACGTTCAAACTATTTGTGAAAAATTGTAAAAAGCCAGCTTCTATATTCTTATACTACCACACAGGAAAATGTTACAACTTCGTAAAATGGTGCGCACATCGATGTTACAAAGTCGCTAATATTTCGAAATTTCGATTTTTATATGAAATTCCCATCCTCTTTGAATTAAATTTACAGCAAGCTTCAAGAAATTAAGGGGAGCTAACTCTCATGTAAATCTCTTACAATGACGAAAATTGTTAGCCATGGCTATGATGTCCAACATGATGAGTAGTGGTGGATCCAGGATTCGGGTGAGTGGGTGGGAGGGGGGGGGGGGGGTCCGGGGCGCCACATTTCAGTCATGGGTATTGCTGGAGATCGACATCGGATGCACGTAATGGCGAACAAAGAGGGAGGGGATACCCCCACTCTCGTCGACGGGGTCCATGTGTCTCTCCAGGAAAAGTTTCAAAATGGAAGGTGGGTGTAGCCCTCCGGGGAATTCTTTGCACACGGCCACACTGTTTTCCAGTCAAAATATATTTCCGTATTTTTATAGAGACTCATTCGAATTTTGAAAAAGGAAAGGTAATTTAAAATGGCTCACATGAGAACAGCAAAGGAACTCTCGCTGTAAGCATGGGGGCACAATTATTATCACACGTAGGCCAACACCAACGATCGAATGTCCACATGTTGTGGTGGATAATAAATATCTGCAGCAAACCTGGAAGTCCGTTTGTCTTAGTTTTGCAGTGCACTTCGGAAAGGTTTTGTGTCATCGAGCAGGAGTACCGACTGAAACAAGTTCTGGGATATCCAAAAAAAAGTCTGTTACATTTGTTCTTTGTTAATAGTTCCAGGCCTTGACTATATCTTGGGAAGTCCCCCCCACCCCCCCCCCCCCCACCCCCAAGAGCTTCCAAAGAATGACGGGTCCGAATTATATCACCAGAGGGGAATGGGATGAAAATTTATTTGTGGGCCTTCCTACAACTCATTTCAGCTTGTAATATTTTCTGCCAGGCTGTTTTATTGGTGGGTGGGTGGGGGTGGGGGTGGGGGCGAGTCTTCCGCAGACCCTCGAACAAATTCCTGCCTGCCCGAGCTGAATCCGTTAGTCCTTCAGTTGAAAGTTTTTTTTTTTCTTGTTTTGTCTTTTCTGTTTATCACTGAAATTTTCAAGTGATCTCCCCTGATGTTCTCCTTGCGTTCCATAATTTTATTCCAGTCTCGACCAACACCCTTTTCAAAATTTTGAAAGTGCAGTCAAGATTGGGTACGTTCTCTCTTAAAATGTTGTTAACGCAAACCGTCTATTTGTAGTAATTCCTCTTGAGAATAACTATTTAATCAAAACTTATCGGAGAGTGCTTAATCTAAAGTAGTATGTAATGTGGTTTTCATTCTGCCGGACCCCGCTCTAGGAGCCGGAAGTGACGTCATGTCACGTGATCCAGCGATGCTATGTTGGGTTGACATGATAACCCGCAGGAGCACATACTGAATGTGCCGATGTGTGCGAGTGTGCTAGTGCACAACTCCAACTCATCTGGATATCTGAGTATACCTATCGTCGCCTGAGTGCTAGAATGTTCTCTGTCCCGTATGGGACATAGAACATTCTAGCACTCAGCCGACGCTATGGCATGGTGATGTACTTTTTGATCATACAATACCTCCTTTTGGGGATGCCTTTTGAAGATACCGTTTGGGGATACCTTTTGGAGATATCTATCTGGCGATAATTATGGCTCCTAACCCTATTCAGCTCCTGACTTCTAGACCAGCCCCACAGTTTTCAAAGCTCCAAGGCCACCACTGCTCTCTTGTCCATAGTCACCTCCACCTGTCGTGTGATCAGCTTCCACTATATTCACAATTACTATAGTCCTCTAGCACTCTTGCAGTCTTGAACTATTACTGTCTTATGCCATTACTATTGGCGACCGCTATTCTGTCATGCTAGAATATCTCAACCAGTACTAACATGTGGCACTACTATGGCTCTTAGTACACTACTGCCGCCAAGGGTCCCAGTTCATATCACTATCAAACTTGTTTTCAACACTACTGCTTGCACGAACGCCTTACAAATGAGCAATCGAATATTTGCTCAATGAGCAAATGCTCTTGCGACTCTTTGACCTTTTCGGAAAAAGGGATTCTATAGTTTAACCCTTTACTCAACGTAATGGCCAAAACCGGCCAGCGCTATTCTCAAAAATCGCCAATTAATTTTCATTATTTTTTTCATTTTTTGTCTCAAAAACATAGGTTATGACCCCTCGTTGGAACGAGCTCGTCGAGCTCGTTCCAACGAGGGGTCATAACCTATGTTTTTGAGACAAAAAATGAAAAAAATTAGTTATTTAAGATTTTTTTTTTTCGAAGTGTCGTCTGCTTTTCATGTTAGGTAAAGGGTTGAAAGGTTTCTATGTCCTATGTTTTTGAAACAAAAAATGAAAAAAATTAGTTATTTAAGAATTTTTTTTTTGGAAGTGTCGTCTGCTTTTCATGTTAGGTAAAGGGTTGAAAGGTTTCTATGTCCTAAAAGGGATTCTGTAAGTGTGGTACCGAAAAACGTGGTTGATGATTTCATCGAATGAGCTAAAGAGCCATGAGATTAATTGCCCCATGAGAAAATACCCCTGCGACTCTTCGACACATCTCGGAAAAAGGGGATTATATAACCACTGACATTCCCAAAAAGTAATTCAAAAGGAAATTTCATAAGTGGGATTCAGTAAGTGGAATTCCATGCTCCCAGAGAGCTCTTGGTAGTCGTACCATCGGCTTCCATCTTGTCTTAACCACCTGTCCTATGACTAGCCTCTATTGTAGTCAACCAATACCAAAATGTGCTTGTGTGGCAGTGAATATTGTGCATTTTCGCATAAATATTTGTAGGAAAAAGTAGCCGAGAGCTTAACGCATTGCGCGTGGGACCAAAGGTCTGTAGGTTCGAACCCTAAAACGTAAGGCAGTGCCGGCGTGGATTCAACCCACACTGCTCCTCCATATCGCCTTATAAATAGAGATTATTACCATTTTGTGGATGTACAAAATATGTATCCGAGTCGAGATCCGGGTTCTAAGGGCAGATCACTACGAGTCGTGATCTGCCCTTAGAAACCGGTGCGAGACTCGGATACATATTTTGTACATCCACATAATGGTAATAATCATCTTATCTTACAATATATTGGGGATAAGTCAAAAATGTAGACGAATATATAACGAACTATTTATTCGAACGGATGAACAAAAAGATAAAAATGGAACTCACGCGAAAGGAACGTGCTTGTATCCGACCCCCTGATACAAATATCTGTATCAGGGGGTCGTGTACACGACAGTTGCGGAGTTAATACAGACAAAATACATGTTGATTGTAAGATAAATGGCTGTCCCTTGTGCAATAATTACTGTGCACGTTAAAGAACCCAACTGTTGCAATGGAGCTGCAGCATGGCAAAATCTCCTGAACCTTCTTGTATATAGTGTACTTCATTACTTATAAAAGGGGCCCACGCTATGAGTCACTCGGGGTACTCCAAAAAGTCAACGGAGGGATTTCATAAAAAATACCCGAGTTGATTCTAATGTGGGGGTTCATTACTTGTAAAAAGGGCCCACGCTATGAGTCGCTCAGGGTACTCCAAAAAGTTAACCCTTTACCTAACGTAACGGCCCAAACCGGCCAGCCCTATTCTCAAAAGTCGCCAATTAATTTTCATTATTTTTTTCATTTTTTGTCTCAGAAACATAGGTTATGACCCCTCGTTGGAACGAGCTCGTTCCAACGAGGGGTCATAACCTATGTTTTTGAGACAAAAAATGAAAAAAAATAGTTATTCAAGAATTATTTTTGCAAGTGACGTCTGCTTTTCAGGTTAGGTAAAGGGTTAACGGAGGAATTTCCAAATATACAATACAATACAATACAATACAATACATGTGCCCATGTGGTGTGTACACATTGTACACTAGCATACAAGCACATCTCGGTATCGCCAACAGACTGTTTCTTATATTTCAAGTATCCTAGCGTGCACTAGATCAAGGGAATGCAAAAACCAATATGAGCTTTGATGAATGGGGCAATCTGGTTGAACCTGTTGAAGATCTGATCGAGGACAGAGTCAAGACAGGGTCAGGCATAGCTAGGAAGTATGAAGTAGTGCTGAAAGTCAATAGTAATGGTAAAAAGCTATAAGGGTGACAGAATACTATAGTATTGGGGGACTATCATAGCGGCTAGACAAGATGGAACCTTTAGTAGTTTCAATAGTTACCCTATTGCGAAAAAATACAACAGAAATTTTCGACTTGTCAAAAAACAGGTGTCCCTATTTAGTAACTCCCTTAACTATTAGTTAGCTACCACCAAACGTTATTTGTGCCAAAACTTCGCCTTCCTCCCAAAGTTAGCTGCCGCCAAGAAAATTAAACGACTAAAAAATAGCTATTTTTCCGAAAACACTAATTTATCCTATCCATCAGGCTCCAACTCAGCCTGAGACCAAAAATTAAAATTTTGTCATCCAACAAACAACATAATGCCACCATTTATCTGATACTGGAAAATACATCTTCAATTTTCACGGCATTAGTTTCAACACAATCATGCCTTTAGTTTAGAATTTTACTCCTGTGCAAAAGTACGAAACTGTGGATCGGAACTATTATACGATTCTGGATCAGAACCATAGTTATCAGCAAAAGTACGAAACTATTGAGCGGAACTATTATACTATTCTGGATCACAACCATAGTTATCAGCAAATGTACGAAACTATGGAGCGGAACTTTTGTACGATTGTGGAGAGGAACCATATCAGTGGGGAAGATAGAGTTGCGACATTTTCGCTGACACACCAGCAATCAAGTGATATCGGGATCAGTGCAGTTCACTTAACTGATAGAGTGATGGAAACCCATATTTGGGCTTTATTCTGAAGTGTCGGTGCCACAGCACTCTCCCATAAATTATAACAAGGCAAAGATATTTGAACAAATTTTGATGACCAAAAATAATTCAGCACCAGTCCAGTTAAGAAAGAAACAGCTCTTTAACTATTATCCTTTTCAGCGACATCTGTACAAACAAGAATGTTTTATAATGAAGATGTACTCGGGACGTGGCTAGAGGGTAATAAATTTCTAACTAGGGGGAAGGACCGGGAGGGGGTTGCCTCTCCCGGTCCCTCCCCCTAGTTGGAAATCCACTACCGAGAAAAATTTAGAAAAATGAAGCCATGAAAGGGGGCATAAAATTGATTCTAGTAACTGAAATACCAACACATTTATGATAGAATTATCAGGTTATTATTATTTGGTATTAATCTGGGAATTGAATATGTGCTAAACATATGCTCAAGCTGAAAACTTTGAGCAATTCACACTGTCCTAACATTAAATCAGATCTGATGCAGGAATGATAAATTTTTGATGTTTCATCATTTTGTAACTGTGAATGATGGAATTAATTGAGGATAACGATGTTACATGATGTGATTTTCTTGAAGTGCATTTCGCGGATTTTTTTTTATCACGATAAGTAAACGTACTATAGAAATCTCGTACCGATTGATATCATGCAGACTTATGAAGCTCGATATTACGTACACTATGGTTGTAAATAGTAACAGTTGGAAATTTTGCCGATTTGAAACCGAGTTGGAATTTGGGGAAGTAAAGGAGACATCACCAAAGAAGCTCTAAAATCCCGATAGATTAAATTTCCAACTACTCATGACTTGCCCTCCGAATTTCCAGCTATGGGAAATTTTGGCCAGGATTGGGGGTGACACCCCCACACCCTCTTTCGCCACGTCCCTGGATGTACTAGAAGCTTATGTATATAAACATAAGAAAACAACAAGAATATATTTACAGAAGAATTTATTAACCTTGGAACTTTTCACTGAGTGGACTTCTCTACACTGAAAAAGAGTTGAATTTTCATTTGACATTTTTATCACTGAATTGTTACAAAATGAGATCAAGTTTTCACCTTCGTCAAAATTACACCTTTACTGAGACGTGCCCACAGGCAATACTTCTCACATTGAACATCAGTTGCCCTTTTCGCTTATTCATGGTAATCAAAACTGGATGAAGTGGTAGTTGGGACCGCGAGCATAGATGCAGGGGGTGGGGGTGGGGTCTCTCCTTTTCTCGGCAAATTTTAGGTTCTTTCGGATTTGTTTTCCTAAAATAATGGTCCATACTCGATATTGAAAGACACGAAGATATGCAAAACCCGAGGAAATTAGTCCTTTTGGCAGCCATTTTGTTTGAAGAAGCAAGAGATGCGACCAAAGAAAATTGAACGATTCAACTGGATTGAAGTGAATATTTTTTACTGGGGTTGAAGAGTTGTCTCCCTTAGATGGGATTTATTTTCCATGATAAAAAAACGCTGTTGAAGAATTGTGTCACAAAATTAATGTGCCTTGGTCTGAATTTCTGAAAAACGGAATCAGGGGCGTTGCGAAAGGGGGAGAGGTGTATGGGTGTGACACCCCCACTAATACTTTTCCCAATCCCAGTCTGCACATTTCGTCTGGCTGGGAAAATTAACACCTGAAATAAGCGAGTAAATTTTCATCCCATTTTCCTCTCTTGATAATTCTCTGCCTTGACATAATTTCTTAGGTACCTCTCCGCTTAACCCTTTACCCAACGTAACGGCCAAAAACGGCCAGCGCTATTCTCAAAAATCGCCAATTAATTTTCTTCATTTTTTCATTTTTTGTCTCAAAAACATACGTTATGGCCCCTTGTTGGAACGAGCTCGTTCCAACGAGGGGTCATAACCTATGTTTTTGAGACAAAAAATGAAAAAAATTAGTTATTCAAGAATTTTTTTTTTTGCAAGTGTCGTCTGCTTTTCATGTTAGGTAAAGGCTTATGTCACGTCTTGGAATTATTAACAAGAAAAATTGTATTAAATATTCTTGTTACCTGGAATCTACGCTCTAAAATCAGTTGGGTTAAAAATCAAACCAAATCACCTGAGTTGAGTGAATATGATCCCAATCAACTCAGTTGATTTGGGTTAATTTTTACCCCAACTGATTTTAGAGTGTGTAGCTTAACAGAACGTGGTGGCTTATGGGCAGAGGTGGCTCAGTGGGCACGTCCCCTCCCCCAACTTATATCACCATTATGTGTAATATAATAATAATAGTAATACTTTGGCCGGTCGCTGAATTGTCGCGGCTCTCAATTGAGTGGTTACCTCTGCCTCCCTATTCCAACGCATCTTCTCTCCTCTCAACACTCTGAGACGAACTGCCCGATGACATTCCGTACCCCACTCTTTCCAGTCTCTCCGATAAACATACTAACTTTCTCCTTTGGGTCACCCACTAACTACATGTCCTTCATTCTCCCACCACACTTCCCTATCATACACTCAGTGAATCGTCTTCTGTTAGACTAGAATTTTGGACATTCTAACAGAAAGTGTTCCAGGATCTCCACTACGCCAAAAGGACACATTTGGCACTACTTTTCATGTTTTTTCCCTGTTTTCCCCCCAAAGCTCCAGCGACCGCGACCTCATCTTGAACAACAGTGACCCCCCCCCCCCCCTCCCAAAAAAGAAGGTGTCATCAAGGTACTCTTCAGAATAGGCTTCCCTTTATCACGCGGGTCACTGAAAGACTTCTTTGCTTTGACCCCCACCCCACTCCTTGCCAATCCAGGTTACAATCTGCCATTACTCTTTCCTGACGATTTTTTTACCCTGGGTTTTGCCCACTTCTAAGTCCGAGATCTCCATTGAATAGTTCTCTATTAACCCTTTACCCAACGTAACGGCCAAAACCGGCCAGCGCTATTCTCAAAAATCGCCAATTAATTTTCATTGTTTTTTCATTTTTTGTCTCAAAAACATAGGTTATGACCCCTCGTTGGAACGAGCTCGTTGAGCTCGTTCCAATGAGGGGTCATAGACTATGTTTTTGAGACAAAAAATGAAAAAAAATCAGTTATTCAAGAATTTGTTTTTGCAAGTGTCGTCTGCTTTTCATGTTAGGTAAAGGGTTAATTCCCTCACTTGGTCTATCCACCCTGTCTGTATGTTTGAATTCCAAATATTCTGGAACATTAATTTACACCATTGGCTGTCGGGGATATTTGCCAGATAGTTAAGATAGCAGAGTTTCATTAACCCTTCACCTAACACGAAAGATAGACGACACTTACAAACAAAATACGTGAATAACTAATTTTTTTCATTTTTTGCGTCAAAAACATAGCTTATGACCTCCATTGGAACGTGCTCAACGAGCCCGTTTCAATGGGGGCCATAAGCTATGTTTTTGAGACAAAGAAAAAAATAATGAAAAGTGAACGGTGATTTTTTTGTGAATAGCGCTGATGTTTGTTTTTTCCTTTGTTACATTAGGAAAAGAGTTAAGTCTATTCTGCCCTTAATCTTCATCCACCCAAACTCACCCCTTATTGCTTCTAGTGCTGCAACATTACATGACCCCGTTATCCATCGGCCTGCATCTTTCTGCAGGGTTTCCAAGCTCTTTAAAGCTATTTTTGTTGTTTAGAGGTATCCCTTCCGTACCATATGTTATACTTGGTACACCCACCATTTTCCAAATAGTTTTCCACACGAAAAACTTATATTTATTTATTTATTGTTTATTTATTTATTGGGGTTTAACGACACTTTCGACAGTCAGGATCACCTCGTCTCGGACAGTTTTACGGATAGAAGAAGCCGGAGTACCCGAAAAGAACCATCGAGCAACGACGAGCAACTGTCAGACTCCCCAACCATCGTTAACATTGGTTGAAGACAAGTGCACCATCAGTACGCCTTAGTACAAAACGTCACCGTTGAGATGAAGTGCCTTGCCCAAGGCCACAACGCTGTTATCCTGGCGGTGATAGAACCATGAACCGTGGACGTTTGGGTTTGAAGCCCAATTCCGTAACCACTGAGCCACCGCGCTCCCAACCTTATATATATAAATATGTAGCACTGTTTAACCCTTTACCCAACGTAGCGACCAAAACCGGCCAGCGCTATTCTCAAAAATCGCCAAATCAATTTTCATTATTTTTTCATTTTTTGTCTCAAAAACATAGGTTATGACACCTCGTTGGAACGAGCTCGTCGAGCTCGTTCCAATGAAGGGTCATAACCTATGTTTTTGAGACAACAAATGAAAAATATCAGTAATTCAAGAATTATTTTTGCAAGTATCGTCTGCTTTTCATGTTAGGTAAAGGGTTAATGCACCACCTTTAGAGATATTTCTCTGGCTGTTAAGTTTTTCTCTAATAACAATAATAATTTTTTGATCTTCCGCTGATTTGTCGCGGTTCTCCAACGAGAAGGCCCACATTAACCGAGTCCCCCGTGGAGCGATTCCTCCCCCGCACTCCCTCCTAATCTCCCAGCATTCGGTCAAAAAAGTTTCATAATTCCTCCCATCGGCGCTTTCTCGATCTCCCTAACTGTAAACTTGACCCTTTCCTTCATGTCATTCCCTATCTACTTATCCTTCATGTTTTCATCCCATTTTCTATTAGTTTCTAACGAGTTTTGTTCTACTAGGAAAATATTTGGAGCATTCTAAAATGAAATTCTCCAGAGTCCCCCGTCACTCCTATATTGAACATTTGGCATACTCTGTCGTCGCCTTTCCCGGTTCTCCACCTCAACTCCAGTGACTTCGATCTCACTTTGAACAACAAAGATCTCCCCATAAGTTCCATCCAGGTACTTCTCAAAAGCTGGGGCTTTTTGTACAACCCGTCCAAAGAGTTTTTGGTCCTAATTCGAGCTCTCCAGTTTCTATTGCAATCCTCGAGAACCCTTCCCCTGATGAGGCTACTCACCTGCTTCAGTCCCCTTTCTAGATCTTCAGTCTCTATAGAGTAATTCTCTCTTAGCTCCCTCGTTTGATTTAACCACCATGTCTGTTCTACACCATCTGCTGTTTGGGAGGTTTACCAGATAATGCAGGTAGCATAATTTTCCTATATCTATTCTGTCTTTAACTGCATCTAACCGAGTTCCTTCCCTCTGACCGCTTCCAGCGGGGCTACGTTACTTGATCCGGTAATCAACCGGCTCTCATCATTTTGCAGAATCTCCAAGTTCCTCACTTCTGTTTGATTTAGAGGGTAATCCCACCCTCGTCCAAGTCTTGCACATGGCATGGCGACCCTTGGTGCCATTGGTAGGAGTGACGTGTCCACTACCTTTGGCGTCTGTGTCGTCATGCTGTCGTCACGCTGTATATATCCAACTCTGCAGTATAAACCAACCACTGGGTTTGAAATTGTTGAAATAAAGAGGTTTGCGATGTGTGTGTGGGAGGGGTGGGGTGGAGGCAAATGGGGTCAAGGTCAAGAGCAAATACCCCTATACCTCCTCCCGTAGCACAACCACTGTTATTGTTTTAATGTTGATTGTGTGGTCTGTCAAATGCCAACCATTTCTTTCTGCAAAACAAATCATGTAGAAATGTTAAAGTTCGTTTGTTTGTTAGGGTTTAACAACACTTTCAGCAGCCTGCGTCATAACGTGACGGGCTCTTGCCACTTTTACGGGCGGAGGATGCCGGAGTACCCGAAGACTGGTGGAAAGAACCCCACAGAAGCGGCCAACAAATTACTGTCAGCCTCTCCAACGTAGTAACCCGGCACGAGCAGATTTAGCAGCGGTTGAAGGCCAGTGCCCTTATCGACGGACAGTACGCCTTAGTACACAGCGCCATGGTGCCCTCAAGCGGACAATTGAGATTTTTTGTGTCTTGTCCAAGGGCACAATGCAGATGGCGCGGATCAGGATCGAACCGTCGGCCATTTGATTTACAGTCCAATTCTCTAACGTAGGATTCATCGCGGTCCAGCGCTAAAGCAAACTGGGATATGCTGTTTATTTGCATAATATATTTACCAAAAATATTTGTTAACTTTCCATATTTAGAAATTCCGCCTTCCCTCACAAAACTTTCTGGATCCACTCATGTGTATGTTGCTTACCCACGGGTCACCGCGCCCCAGCAAAAGCAATCATCACTGATAACATTATGATGTTGAGAACTTGAGATTCTGAAAAGATGGAATTCTTTGTTTCGGTGCGTTTCGCGAAGTGGTGTATTACAATTCTTTGCACGGTTTACGTTTCACGATGCTTCTTAAATAAAAGTGATTCAGACACAAGCCAATCATCAGAAAGAATGTGTAAAACACATGGACTGTACGTTTTATACGTATCCGACAGACATTTTTCGGCACTGCACCTGCATTCTCTTCTCACTTCGGACAGTCTTAGAAAGTCTGCGTGAGAAAATTTAACTTGGAAAGAGAACTGCCGTTTTAACAAAAAAGAAAATGGTGAGTATTTTTGCTTTGTTATCAGTGAATAACATTCCCTTGTTCTTTTTTTGAACCCTGCCAGAATAACGAATCAAACTTTATTTTGAATTTTCTCACCAACTCGAGGCTGTTGTAAAGAGAATACGACACGATGTAACCCTTCAATGCCAGTGGTGGAACCAGCGGAAATGGGGAGAGGGATAAAGCCATCCCCATTGAAGAGGTGTACCCCCCCCCTCCCGCTGGGAAGATGCTTCTTTATTATGGGCTTGTCCGGAAATACCCTAGTCCCCTCCCACCCCCACCTTGACCGGAGCACAAGGCACCACTGTTTATGATACAGTATGCAAATATATTAGCTAAAAGGCGAATTTAGTGTAGCCAATGAGCACGCCGAATCAGGAGAAGAATATGCTTAACCCAATGCAATACTAAATATGATTCAGTGATATGTTTTGAAATTTCTTAATCGACTTGTCAGTTTGGGCCTGACGTGTAAAAGCTGAGATTACAATGTCAACAATTTTCCTCGTTTTATTTTATTTAATTATATTTATTTCTTTCATTTTGTATTTATGTTCTTCCACTTTAGAGATAAAGAGAACTTAATATATATTTTTTGGTAAAACGGTCTTTTCATTTTGATTCACTCCCTCACGTTTGTTCGGTACAATGTGTAAATGTACAACATTAAAATCATATAGCGGTCTCTCTCGCGACCAGCCCGCGATTCGGTCGCGACGCCCCCACTCCAGTGGGTCGAGATTTCCAAAATAAAATATACGAAATATGGTCCGCGACAAGAAAAATAAAGCATAATAACATCTTAGATTTAATCTTCTCTCCTTTCTTTTCTGACAGATAACATTCTATTGTTTGTTTTGTGTGTGTGTTTGTGTGTGTATGTGTGTGGGGGCGGGGGGGGGGGGGTGGATTTCGACCGGCCTAGCCCAATACTATAAAACTTTTTACAATTGTATTTTCTAGAATTGTATTTTCTAGTTATGAATTTAAATGTCTTAAAATGAACCATTAGCATTTTCAAAGATATGGAAGTTTGGCAATGGGCAAATTGCCACATCTTTTAACCCTTTACCCAACGTAACGGCCAAAACTGGCCAGCCCTATTCTCACAAATCGCCAATTAATTTTCTTTTTATTTTCATTTTTTGGCCTCAAAAACATAGGTTATGACCCTCATTGGAACGAGCTCGTCGAGCTCGTTCCAAAGAGGGTCATAACCTATGTTTTTGAGACAAAAAATGAATTATTCAAGAATTATTTGGGCAAGTGTCGTCTGCTTTTCATGTTAGGTAAAGTGTTAAAATGCTAATGATTCATTTTTTTCAGTTATATTAATAGGAAGAAAATACAATTCCAGAAAATACAATTGTAAAAGTTTTATAGTTTTAGCACCAGATCGTGATTGAGTCCTTTTCCGATCGAAATTTTCTTCCGCTTTTACGATCATATTACTGAAGAGAAAAAAGGACAAGCACCGACATGAATTTTGGAACAGGAAAAGTTTTTTTGCGAGATCTGAACTTTCATTGATATTGATGATCCAAGGTCGAATGGCGTGTTCTCAAAATGTCGAAAAACTAAAATTCACATCTTGGTAAGTTTGTTTTGATAATAATTATAGTTTTTATCTGATCAGTGGTCACTCGTGAGACGTTTCTGCGTTCAGAGATCAATCAGAGATACAGTCGGTGGGTTTTCTATGCTCAGTGAACAGAGTTATATATATAGTACGTGGTTGGTGGATTGTAACTAAATCACCCGGCGAGTAAAGTTATCACTCAACGTATCACTTTCAAATTCTGCACAAATTCTGGACAAAAAATACAAGCAATATTTCATAACCCGGAGGTCCATTGGCTGGAACTTTGCTTGTGCTTGTTATGCTTTGCAACACATTTGCAATTATTGCTTGGGTGGAGTCCTCACTCTGTAGGTAATTTAGTGACAATACGCTTTCTACGTACTGTATATATGTACAAGTTATTTGTATCCATATCAATTTTCTGAAGATAATCAGAGGTAAAAATTGGGGAGCAAACAAAGATACGCTTCTCAAGCTTTACAAATTATTCCAACGTCAGTGCGAATTACACAACAGACACCCATGGTTATTCCCCGCGGTTATAGACCCTTAACCGCAAAATACCCGATCCAAATTAGATATAGACTATAGCCTTAAGCCCATTGTTCTCTTGTGTAAACACTCCGGTGCAGATTTTCATTTTTTCGACGTTCTGAGATACAGCCTGTCGAATGTCAGTGTTGCAGTGCCATCAGATACTTCCTGTATAAAAACAACTGAAGCTATCAACATATGCTACAGACCTAATCTTTGATAGGATTTGGACAATAGTGGCAGGAACACTCTGACCCTTACATTTAACTACTTGTGAACACAACCGGTGTACGTATACTTCTGTTGTTCATGTAATCTTTTATTAGTATATATCTCTCTTGCAACAAGTTCCTGAGAAATTCTTGGGTTTTAAAATGTCACGTGCAAGCTGTATATAAAAAAAAATACAGTCAGTCTAATTTTTTTACGGCTGAGTTAGAGTGAGTGTTCTCTCCTTTGTTCATGCATCTTTCAAAATGTCGGCGGTGGGTAACCGCTTCAAGTTAAACAAGTAAGAATGCTATCATTTGTTATTCAACACAGTTATTATTTCAGTATTTTCAAAATGTGGTCGGTAGGAGATATTCGTTACACAGCTTATTATTACTGATCTATTATGATATGCACATCGTCTTTTAGTTTAATATTATGTGACGAAAAAGCAGTGTAACTAATAATATATGATAATAGAGCTTGCAGTTTGGATATGTTCTATTCTTCCTTATTTCCTAACACTACTCTTCTCATTAACTACTGATACACTTTTACTGTACCTTCTTGCTGCAGTTATAATTACCACCAGCTACCTATTAACCGGTAATGATACCACTGCTGATGGTGCTGTTGTTGTTGCTGCTGCTGCTGCTGCTGCTGCTGCTGCAGCTGGTGGTGGCGGTGGTGCTACTGCTGCTGCATACACGCCTTGGTGATGCAGTTGGAATATTAGTCAGTAAAAAAGTTACTGAAAGAGTATTCCGTGTGATCGGTACTGATCTCGTACATACTTGGTTAACTAGCATATACCTTTTATGGGGTCTGTCGGTGACCGAGTGGTGTGGGTGGTTCAGTGCAGTTTCACTAGGCGGTTGGTGCTGTAGGAAACTCTCTCGACGTGGGTTCGAACCCCCGCCATGCCATTATATATATATATATCGTCTCTTGAGTGCAACACGGCATCATCTGCAAAGCTTTTGCATTGCAGATGGCGGCTTGTTGCACTCAGGGGTCGAAATGAAGCTGTAGAACTCACCCGCCGATTATCTAACATCTTTGTGTGATGATTATTGACCAGCCTGCGTCTTTATACCTGGACCCCCCCCCCCCCCAACCCCCTTTTCGGCGCCTTTGTGGTTAAGCAGATCAAAAACTCAAAATACAGGCGTGTTCCATTAACCAAATGCTGATTCTTATCACTTGCAGAGCTTCAGTGAAACTGAAAAACAGAGAAAATGTGTAACTGAATATTTCATGAGTAATTGCATGATTATCCGGCTCTATGAACAAAATTTCAAACAAGCAATCACTGTTTAACAGACAGATAATATTCCTATCATGCTTTCAATACAACAGCTGTTTTTTTGTGTTTACTTGTATTAAAAACATGAGTGTTCTGCTACGGACATGTAGTTTAACAAAACATTATCATCGCAAAGAGCATCACACTTGAGATTTCTCGGCTGCAACCATTGGCACTCGGCTGCAATCATTGGCATCACTCCAAGAAAGAAGTTCTGGAGCTGGGAAGGTGATGGGAGGGGCATCCGCTAGAAATAGGCAACGCTAGAAATAGCCAGGCGTAGGAAGGGCTATACAAATGGATAGAATGCCGTGGTCAACGGTAGCAAAACGGGATTTGGACTGAATAGAATACTGAGCGCCTTGAGCGTGCGTGCGTGCGTGCGTGCGTGCGTGCGTGCGTGCGTGCGTGCGTCAACTGTTCAATACACTATCAATGATATCCAGTAGTCAAATTCTTCCATTCACTGGAATTCCAAGAAACTCTTTTATATGGAAAATAAATTCAACAACTCTTGAAATTCTTTAGACTGTGTTGGATAGTCTACATTCCGTTTATTCTACCCAGCCTGTTCTGACAGTTTCCATTTCATCTTCAGAAGGAATTGGTGGAGTCTTAGTGGGTCCAGGCAGATTAGCTCTCTCAGCCTGACTTGTATCTGCTCATGCAAAGTTTATTTCACCTACCCGATTCGTGACGTGTGATTTCTTAGTGGTCGAATAAGCTGGGGAGACTTTCGAATTACGTTCTATTCGAGTGAGTTTTCTTTGCCTGACCTGGGTATTTGAGCATCATATCGATGTGATCTTACTGTTTAACCCTTTACCCAACGTAACGGCCAAACCCGGCCAGCGCTATTCTCAAAAGTCGCCAATTAATTTTCATTATTTTTTTCATTTTTTGTCTCAAAAACATAGGTTATGACCCCTCATTGGAACGAGCTCGTCGAGCTCGTTCCAATGAGGGTTCATAACCTATGTTTTTGAGACAAAAAATGAAAAAATTAGTTATTCAAGAATATTTTTTGCAAGTGTCGTCTGCTTTTCATGTTAGGTAAAGGGTTAACCCGTAAGTCTCCATACAGCGCAAACTCACACTTTATTACTTTGAAAAAGTTGCCACCAAGTGCATTCTTCTTTGATAGCTCGCGTGGTAATGCTTTTACAACATTTTTGGTTGCCTGTACAGGTATCCAACAATGGTGAATAAACATTGTTATAACCATTTACCTAACATGAAAAGCAGACGACACTTGCAAAAAAAATTCTTGAACAAGTAAAGTTTTTCATTTTTTGTCTCAAAAACATAGGTTATGACCCCTCATTGGAACGATCTCGACAAGCTCGTTCCAATGAGGGTTCATAACCTATGTTTTTGAGACAAAAAATGAAAAAATTAATGAAAATTAACTGACGATTTTTGAGAAAGGCGCTGGCCGGTTTGGGTCGTTACGTTGGGTAAAGGGTTAAGCCATCTTTAGCTTTCAACATATATACGGTAGTAATTATTGTAAAAAAATTCTCATGAGGTTCCCAGGCTACATTTAGGGTCATTTATTCGAGAATCATTATCTGAGCATTATTATCTGAGCATCATTGTCTGAACATCATTACCTGAGCATCAAAAGGAGTCACTACAAACTAATGATACGCTTGTGCAGTTGGCTGAAAAAGTTGCTACAGAAATCCCCCATAGGACAGCCTTGGGGCTATAAGTTCCCAACGTTTGGTGCTATAAGTATCGGGTTTCCCTATGGGAATTCCTATAGTAAATTTTACAGCCATAGTGACATTTCGGGGTATGGGGAAACCTGCGTTAAATCCCCGTGGCTAGAGTGACAGCTTCCACAACCAAGGCTTGTGAATTATTATCGGTAAAGGGTCGAAGATTGTGAGTGATGTTAATTATGGCAGAAGTCCAGTCAGGATTTTTTAGGGTGGGTAATAATTTGGGTTTATGGACGCTCGGTGACCGAAGATCACCCGCGACTGCCACAGACAAAAACTGGGGAGAGCACGAGAGGGATGTTTCATCTCGTTTGTGGGGGGCGGGAGAACTCCCTCAGGCAATGTTTTGATATTTAAAGCCCCTGGAACTGAGTATGTGGCCTCAAAAGCTCTTTTCGGGCATTTAAATGAGTGAATTTTATTGACTGAAAAAAAATCAGCTGTTTTTCTATAATATTGCCAGGGTTGCCTGGGGACTTGAACCTACTTAGCTAGTCCAGACTTGGACCCAAAGGCCGTAATATAATTTTTTGGTGTGGTACATCCCAGCCAAAAATCATATTACTGTCTTTGGGTCCAAGTTTGGATTAACGTTTACCGTGAATGGACCTTTTTGAAAATGGGGGTGGGGGACACTTATCATATTAACTTCCCTTACCGACTACACCCTTGTTGTAATCGGTAAAGGGTCGAAGAATGTAAGTGACGATCATGCATGTAAGATAAACGCGATGCAGTTTAGGTGATGTGTTATTCATTATACAGAAAGTGTATTAAATGGATGTTGTTAGAATGATCGTAGAATTTGTGCCAGGATGCCACGTCTGATCTTTGACTTGCTGCGTGCAAACATTTCTCAACCATTCGTTTCTTCTGTTTATTCATTAAATATATTAGCTGTGGCAAAGCAAAAGATATTCTGATCCAGTAATAGATATGCTCATAAGTCGATCTAATGAGACAGTCGGAAACTATTACCATCATATCCGCAAAAAACTGTGTAATTACAGATGTTATGCTCCGATACGTTCGTTTGTGACAACGATGAAAGTTGAAGTATTTGTGATGCCAGAATAATGTGTACTTCCAAACCTTCAAACCGCAGCCTTAGTTCTGGCATTTTAAGCAATGCGTCATAGTCATAGATCACTTGATTTAATTATGAAGCGTGCATGTGTTTATCAAATCTCGCATGGCTTTATTATTTTTATCTTTGAGCCAAGTTTGACGAGAATTAGTACCAATATGCAGTTACTTAACTCCCCACGAACCAGTTAAACTTCATACCAGAGTGGATCAAAAACTTCATGCATGCAAATAGATATAGCTCTGGTGGATCAAAACCATTTGCCACATTACTTTTCAATCATAGTCTCCTTCACTTATATTATTCCAAACGTGCTCTTAATAATTCCCGGTCTGTAGATGTCTTCATTTTGACTTCCCGAAAAAAGCCTCAACGTCACCATTATCAGAAGTAAAAAAAAGTTTCCCTCGCAGGTGTGATATGAGTTTTAGGAAGAGACGGGAGTCAGAAGAGCCAGGACAAGGAGAGTAAATGGGATGAGGGGTTATTTCAAATTCACATTCTGTTACATCAACTGCCACTGTACAGTACGGCTGCCATGGACTGGTCATTTTCTACGGGTGGGCAATATTTCCACGGACGCATTAATATTAGATTCGAAATACTAATTACAGGAATAATCATCAAAAATGTAATTAATGAATCACTGGGTACAACCCGATGCTTTATTAATTAAAATTTGGCTGATGATGATTTCTATTACCTGGTAATCGCAGACGTGGACATCACTGCCCACGCGTGGATTACAACCACTTCAGGGTGGCTGTACTGTAGAGGTGTAAAAATTAACCCTTTACCTAACCTGAAAAGCAGACGACACTTGCAAAAAAAATTCTTGAATAACTAATTTTTTTCATTTTTTGTCTCAAAAACATAGGTTATCGCCGAGCTCGTTCCAACGAGGGGTCATAACCTATGTTTTTGAGACAAAAAATGAAAAAATAATGAAAATTAATTGGCGATTTTTGAGAATAGCGCTGGCCGGTTTTGGCCGTTACGTTGGGTAAAGGGTTAATAATGATTGTCCCTATATCCCGATAAATTTTGTCGTCTGATTGGTCAAAATGTCCAGTACAAATAGCCATGGCAAAGAGCGCATCCTACATCCAAGGTATATAAGAGCGTGCAACATCCAGGGTATAAGGGCACGCGAAACATCGGGGATATATGGTTTGAATAAAACTTTTTCACTTTCGCTCACCTCGAAATAAAAATCGAACAAAAAAAACCCCCGGAAAATAGTCACAAATATCACCAGATTTCTGATATCTTGATCATATTTTTCTGTTATGAATTAAACAGACAGAATAATTAAATTAAACAACATGAGAAAAATAAAAAGACCAAATCTGTCAACAAATATTTCGCTTCGGATATGTTTCCGAGTTTCCAATAACAACCCAAGGGATGTAACGCCACCTGTTGTCTTCTGCGTTTGTAAAACAAAACAATTATTCACGTGTTTGGTCCAACTGATTGCGGAGCGCGAGAAACGCGTCCACAAATTTCTTTCCACTATGTTTCTATTGTGTTTCAACCGGGCAAAATTTATTTATTTATTTATTGATGTTTAAGGTCACATATTTATGCACAATGGCTAATCATGACCGTGACAGTTTTTACGGGTGGAGGAAGCCGGAGTACCCGGAGAGAACCACAGAGCAACGACGAGCAGCTGCCAGCTCCCCAACATCGTAACTCCGCACTGCAGCACAGGCAGGGTTAGATTGGTTGAAGACATGCGTACCATCGACGTGCAGTACGCCTTGGTACACGGCGTCATCGTGCCCCCACATGGGCAATGGGGGTGAAGTGTCTTGCCCAAGGACACAACGCGGTTGCCGCAGGTGGGATTCGAACCGAGGACCTCTCGGCTTGCAGCCTGCACCTCTACCTACTGAGCCACCGCGCCCCCAACCGGGCAAAAACGTTATCTCCACCAACATGTATGGTATATGGAGGTTAAATACCTGGATGTCTCATTTAAACACCTCGCCTGCGGCTCTGTGTTTAAAAACCGACATCCAAGTATTAAATCTCCATATGCCATACATGCTGGCGGAGATAACTTATATTACACCATTGACGTCCATGAACCCCGACGTCATCACCTTGACAACAGGTGTCATCTTACTGTATTTTTGATGGAGTGAACCAGGGTATTTCTACTGCTTCCTTCGCAGTTTTGACCCTGGATCAAAGTGAATCTACCCCAACTATGAAATTGACTCTCGGCCCTCATGCCACCCTCATGCACTTATCTCCCATGTTTTCATCCCATTCTTCAATTAGTTTTTCAAGGAGTCGTATTCAACTCGGCAAATATTTAGGGCATTCTAAAATGAAACGTTCCGTGGTCTCCGCTTCAGCATTGCAGATGGCACCCTGTTCCACTCAAGGGGCGATGTGATCTTGGCTGTTGAAAGTGTCGTTAACCCTTTACCTAACATGAAAAGCAGACGACACTTGCAAAAAAAATTCTTGAATAACTAAATTTTTTCATTTTTTGTCTCAAAAACATAGGTTATGACCCCTCGTTGGAACGAGCTCGACGAGCTCGTTCCAACGAGGGGTCATAACCTATGTTTTTGAGACAAAAAATGAAAATATTTTGAAAATTAATTGGCGATTTTTGAGAATAGCGCTGGCCGGTTTTGGCCGTTACGTTGGGTAAAGGGTTAAACCGCATTAGATAAAAATAAATACTGTAATGGCAATGTCTGACTTTTGATAAAATTTATCGGTTCCTTACAATCGACGCAATTACCAGAAAAGCTAATACTTGCAGAAATTAATTCTTCTATCTGGTTGTATGGGTAATACATGGTGTTGTAAACCTTTGATCCATGCACTGTCGGTAGTTTATTACAAAACTATGACTTTATCCCAAATACCCGCGTGGGGACACGGTGGCATTGTGTACTAAGACGTACTGCACGTCGATGGTGCACTTGTCTTCAATCAATGCTAACCCTACTTGTGTGGAGTTAGTACGTTGGAAAGTCTGAAAGATGCTCGCCGTTGCTTGGTGGTTCTCTCCGGGTACTCTGGCTTCCTCCATCAGAAAAACTGTCCGACGCGAGGTGACCTTGGCTGTCGAAAGTGTCGTTAAACCCCAATAAATAAATAAATAAATAAATAAATAAATAAATAAATAAATAAATAAATAAATTACAAAAATATGAAAAGTTGTTGTGTCCGCAAATGCATTTGGAATTTCAGTTTGTTGGGTATGCAGTGTTGTTCTGGGGATACAGATATTCCAGTGGTGAGCTCACTGAGCTGTTGATCAATTTTTGACGGTACAGAAGGTGGAGAAGTTGCGGGACTCTCACGGTGTTGTTAGTTTGGTATGTTCGTTGTCAATTGTTTGGCTACAGTCGTTGTTGGTTATCGGAAAATTAGCGGTTGGGGCTGGGGAGGGGGCGGAAAAATTTGCATGTACATAGGTGGGGGTGAGTGGGTGGTCAAGTGCCCCTATAAATGTGCGAAATCAATTAATGTATTTTTTTTCACTCTTATGGCATCTTTTGTGTCCCAAACTGTAACAAAATGTCACCAATTGATTATAAAAGCCTGTTTAGAAGCATTATTAACAAAACTAATCCCCCTTAATATAAAAATATTGGAGAATTTCTACCAAAACTGACTTAAGGATGGGGGCGCAATATTGAACAGAAGAAAATTGCACGACAATTAATTTTCTCCTAAAATCAACAAAAATATCCATTCACAACATAATTCATTCATATCAATTTTTTTTTAATGGAACATTCTTTAAAATAAAGCATAGTATATATAATATTGTCTAATGAGTCATAATAGCTAGGTGAGACTGATTTTTTAAAATGAAAAAACTGAAAATATTAATTTTTATTTCAATAGAAACAAAAAAAAGTATTTTTGATTGCTATCCTGGTATGCAGATGCGATAACAAAAACACAAAATTTTCCCTTCTTGAGCCAGAATAAAAATAAGTTCCCATTTTCTCAACCAATATTTGCAACATACAGTACGTGGAGAGTGTATTATCACTAAATCACTTGCAGAGTGGAGATTCCACCCAAGCAATAATTGTAAATTTGTTGCAAAGCATAACCAGCACAAGCACAGTTTCAGCCACTGGACCTCCGGGTTAAACCCGGAGGTCCATTGGCTGAAGCATTGCTTGTGTTTTTTGTCGATATGTACAAAATTTGAAAGTTATAGCTTGGGTGATAACTCCACCCCACGGGTGATTTAGTCACAATCCACTCTCCATGTATTGTATACACAGTTAGGGTATAAGCAGTAGTAAATTCATTATGGGCACAACAGGGACAATGCTCACATATACCTGCACATGACATGATTTACAGAAACTAGACTGTTTGAAGTGCATATCACTGCATATCAGAGATAAAATTAGGAAAAGCTTATTTAAATTTGGTTTAAAATCAAAGGTTTCTGGGAAAAAGAATAATTGAGTTTCATTTGCAAGGTAAACACCGAAAAACTGAATTTCTAAGAATATTAAGCTACACATTTAGTCTGTCCCAATTGTCTGATCTGGTTTGATTGGGGTTTTACATTGCTTTCAACAACTATGACTATACGATGCCTATATCACAACGTTGTTACTTCCCAAGATGAATGTAGAATTATTCAAATAGATCCACTGGATGGCCTAAGGAATCCACCAATCACTGGAGGAACTAACAAGCTCATCCACACAGACTCCTCAATATAAGGATAAAACAAATTCCTTAGAATTTGCTACATCAATATAGTATTAAAATGTCTGTATGAACAGCCAGGTCATCGCTGCTGTGCGTTAACAACCTGGCTACCAAATGTGGACCTATTAAACCCGGGTCCACATGGGGTTCAAGATATACAGTAATGTGTCTTTGTGAACTGATGTGAATCTGGGAAGTCTTGAAAAATGCATTTGATAGAGTAAATGGAAACATGTTTGGACATATAAAAATATGCATTACGCGCTTCGAGTTAGTATTCAAGTGCCAAAATTTTGTAAAAAATTGTATGAGAAGGGGGTGGGTTCCAAAAATGTCATCGAAAAAATATGCAGGAAAGGTAAAAAAATCTGCAAAATAAAAATTTCCACCTAAGTTCACGCATTTTTTTTCCGCCACCACCCCCCCCCCCCCCCCCCCTCGTTGAGGACAAGCACAGAGTTGATGAGAGAGGTAACAATTTTGAGAGCTGTAATAAACACAGAAACCACCGTTTGTTTGTTTTGTTTAGGCTTTAATCCTTTACCCAGCGTAACGGCCAAAACTGGCCAGCGCTATTAACAAAAATCGCCAATTAATTTTCATTTTTTGTTTCAAAAACATAGGTTATGACCCCTCCCTCTTTGGAACGAGCTCGACGAGCTCGTTCCAAAGAGGGGTCATAACCTATGTTTATGAGACAAAAAAAAAATGAAAAAAATTAGTTATTCAAGAATTTTGTTTGCAAGTGTCGTCTGCTTTTCATGTTAGGTAAAGGGTTAACGACACTTTCAACAGCCAGGGTCATATTGTGTCGGAACGTTTTACTGATGTAGAAAGCCGAAGTACCCGGTAATAACCACCGAGCAGCAGAGAATAACTGTTGGACCCTTCGGCTTACTATAGACCAACACAGCAGGGGTAGCATTGGTTGAAGGCAAGTGTATCATCGACGTGCTGTATACCCTTCACAACCTGGCGTCACCGTGCTCAGACTTGGGTAATCGGGGTTAAGTGGCTTGCCCAGGATAGAACGCAGATGCCCACTATAGACCTCTTGGTTCAACCAGGAGGCCTATTCGCAGAAATTTCACTTTTTGCTTTTTTTTCACAGAATTTGGGATTTTGTCTGGAAGATAAAACTACTCTGCGAATGTTTTAGTGGTGATCCATTCTCTGCATGCTGTATTGAGCATTATGTCCTCCGAGGTTGCCGCCTGGTAAATATTAATGGCAATAACTCATTTTAGCATTCCGTCATTTTAACATACGGTGTAGCGATTTGTACGAACGAACCAAGTTTGTTCATAAAGAGTGCCCGAGTGTTTTCGACCGACCCATGTCCGGAAGGACGATTGTGTCCACAAAACGATTACGTTCGCAAAACGCGAGCCTATAGTGTCAGCGAACGAGTCGATGGTGCCCAACGACAGACATCGGACCGATTATGTCCGCATGTCGATTCGTCCCCAGGTTTGACTGCGGACACAATTCGCTCTCATGTTGCGGACGTAATCGGCAAACGAACACTGTTGGCCTCACAGACCTATTAGGTCGAATCACATGCATGTATCAAATATTATATTGTTACCAGGGGCAGGGGGTAGGCCGGACAAAAATGCGTGGACATAGGTAGAAACGTCTATTTTGCAGATTTTTTGACCCACCCACCATTTTCTGCAGATTTTTCCTGACATTTTTGGGGGCCCACCCACCACCTTCTCATACATTTTTATATACCAAACTTCGGCACTTGAACACCACCTCTAAACGCGTAATACACACATGCAAAACTGGTACTTGAATATGAATGAATTATGTTGTGAACGAATATTTTAGGAGAGAAAATTGTCGGACAATATTTTTCGTTCAATACCCGACACCCATCGCCATCCTTAAGTCAGTTTTTGGTGAAATTCTCCAATATTTTTCATATTAAGGGGGTAACTTTTGTTAATTGTTGGTAATTGCCTTTTATGGTCAACTGGTGACATTTTGTTACTGTTTGGGGCACAAAAGATGCCATAACAATGAAAAAGGAAAGAAAATGCATTTACTGTTTTTCGGCCGCCCGCCCGCCCGCCCGCCCGCCCGCCCGCCCGCCCGCCCGCCCACCGCACCCCCCCCCCCCCCCCCCCCGTTGTTCCTTGTCATTTTTAACCTTCTGCCTACCGTAAAGGCCCAAATCGGTCAGCGCTATTCACAAAACTCGCCATCCAGATTTTATTATGTTCTCATTGTTGTCTCATAAGGCCCCACAATGTAGATCTTCTGTTTCTCAGGGCATTTTTTGTAAAATTGCATGTGGGCGGGTGGTTTTTTACATAAATTTTTATTTTTGTAATTATATCTTTGCCATCAAAAGTTTATGTTCTTGGTTTGTTTTATGTTTTAGGCCCCATAATCTACAGAATAGTACGGGTGATGGTGTATTTCGTCCCTTGAGTGCAAGAAGGCTTTGTAATGCTAAGTCACTGCAAAGCCTTTTTACACTCAAGGGACAAATTTATCAATTTTATTAACTTGGGTATAAAATATCAGACATAAACCATTTAATTTTTATTTTTTTAAGTTTGCATTAGTTATATAAAGAGAGCATGCGGAAGCCAAAATGACCATGCAGAAGGGCCAAAGAAATAGATTTTATAACTTTTTAGGCGTAAACAGATCTGATGGCCGTTCGATGGAACGGGCTAAGTTGAACTTGTTCTACATAAAAGAGGGGCTTATAAACTATTTCTTTTGGGAAAAAATGAAAGGTTTTAGTTTAAATTGTTTTGCGGGGGTAATTTGCTATTGGCGTTGGGTAAACAATTAAATGGAAGCGGCACTGTACCAACCTTCCGTTCAACAAAGAAAGAATTTACGCACCTGCTTTATCTATGATTAAGTTTGGGCAAATTGCTACCATGAAAGTTTAGATGACGGAAAGATAAAAAGGTCTTTCGGTAGGGTATGGAACAGAGAGGTTTTGTCACATACACAATGAGTCCACTGTTCAGGTATCGACGGCACTTAATGGTACTGTGTGTTGAACAATTGCTGGTAGGATCCATAGTATCGATTGGGTAGTGTTCACTGGTCGGATATACACTGTGATGGTTGGTGGGACATGCACGTGGTTCACTAGTTATGGCATACACATAGGGGCGCCGGAAGCACTTCAGGGCAGGTTGCGGAGTCATACCCTGGGAAAATGGCATTTACATACACTATCCTCCCCCCCCCCATGTCATGCCAAAGCACGCATGTCTTGAAGGCCAAAAGCCAGATATGGGGGAGTGTGAGAGGAGGGGCACCTCCTCCTAAACTCCCCAACACTCCTATTAAGTTTTGAAAGCTCTCAGAACGGATTTGGGGTGTATTTTAGCTTTATTTCGAGAAAAAAATCATTGAAAAAAATTAAGTGTCGAAGGGAATTGTCAGCCCCTCTCGCACCCGTGGTCCGAAGACAGGGAAGCCAGTTACCCCCCTCTGCCTCCGTGCTTCCGGAGTCTCTGCATGCACAGAATCCATGGTTGGGGCATACCCAATGTCCTTCTGGGCTTATGTAAACCTACACAGTCTACAATAGGGAATTCACTATGTGTGAAATATGTGCGTCACTGTTGGATTTAAATAGTGCAATGTCTAGACTGATGATGTATCCACGATAGTTATATCCGGTGCAGAATAGTAGAGTGCACGTAATGTTTGTTGATCGGATGTATACTTACATTCAGTTTATGTAGCGTATACATGGTTCATGGGTTGGGCATGTGTGGGATCGATTGCTGGATATGGATTCTGCAAATAAGAAGCGTATACAAGTTAAATTGTTTGTTTTTATGTTTGTCAAAACTGTTGGATTAAACACAGTTTTAACACATAACATAATAATTCTTATTGTGGACTGTTTGGGTATTGCCGTTTTGATTTATGGGACAGATATGATGTCATATGTTGAAAGTAATATGCAACTTGAAATATCGTCCTCTGAGAGCAGCAAGGCGCTAAAGCATTGCAGATGGCGCCTTTATGCACTGAAGGTTGTTGGGTAACAACAATTAACTGTCTCTATTGGCCCACAAGCAAAAGCATCGCATGACACAAAATTCAGATATTATCAGTGAAGGAAAAGTTGGAAAAAAACCCAAACATTTCTAAGCTTATTCCACAATTTATTTTATTTGGTACTGGGCGCTTGATGTTAACTGCCTGGTAATTGGAGATGGATGTTGTTGTGTCATTTGGTGTGATATGATCAGAGCTGATGGGTGAGATATTCTGAATATAAAATCGAGGGGACACCAAATCAGCATCGTATCAATAGACAAGTCACTTTGTTGGGTGTTTGTATCATGTGTGTAGAAGGTTTGTTGGTATGATATACGAAGTCAACAAGTGGCGTATGTTGGTTTTTTTTAACCCTTTAACCCTTACCTAACGTAACGGTCAAAACTGGCCAGCGTTATTCTCAAAAATCGCCAATTAATTTTCATTATTTTTTTCATTTTTTGTCTCAAAAACATAGGTTATGACCCCTCGTTGGAACGAGCTCGTCGAGCTCGTTCCAACGAGGGGTCATAACCTATGTTTTTGAGACAATTTTTGTAAAAAAAATAGTGATTCAAGAATTTTTTTTGCAAGTGTCGTCTGCTTTTCATGTAGGTAAAGGGTTAACTAGCGCGTACGATATCAAACTTTGTTATTTTAATTATTGTTTTCTTAAAATTTTTCAAAAAATGTGAACAAAACCATATCATGCGCCCCAGTGAGGGGGTCACATGATAAGGTTTTGTTGAAATTTTTTAATTTTGTTTTCCAGTTGCTGAGTTTGTAAATTACGCGGACGGATGCGACCGATTCGTCGGGTAAAGGGCTAATAACATCCCCATTACATATTCTATGGGAAGAGGGTGATATATACCTGATCACATAACTAATGCCACGTTTTTGGTTTTCAATTCCATCCAAGAAGAATTATCTGGATTTGGGATTATTTAAGCTTTTGACTCCCAATCTATGTCATCCCAAACTGTTTTTCATACAGAATGACCTTCGAGAAAGTTATCTCCCCTGTGATCAGCGGGAACTGACATCGCGATAGCAACATATTTTGTCAGTTTCTAATGAAGATGGAGAATATACGACTCCAGTTTTTAGGACAACAAATTGAAAGCAATTTTATCTAACCGATAAACTGTGCACCCAAACAATTTTAACGAAGACTCTGCAAATACCAGTGAGTCAACCAAGCCGGTTGCTGGGTGATATTTTTTATACAGCAATTTACCGTTTTTAACATAAAAAAAACCCGAGTGGAAAAAACAGTAAATCCATTTTTAAGTTGTAAGAGAGGCTTCCTAAATATTATTCCCCGAATGACCCGAATGAGCTTTCTACTGATACAAATGACAGAGAAAAATACCGAACAACAAAATAAGAGGAGAACGCTATTTCCCAATCAATTAAAATAGGTTTATACGGGCGAATTGGACAATATTCTTAATCCCGATTGACAAGTGGTGGTACGGTGGCGCTGTACATTAATGCGCACTGCACATCGATGAGTGCACTTGCCTTCAACCGTTGCTAACCCAGCTTGTGAAGAGTTCGTGAGTTGAAGAATCTGACACACTCTAAAATCAGATGGGTTAAAATCGACTCAATTCACCTGTGTTGAGTGAATATGAACCCAATTGGGTTCATATTCACTCAACCCAGTTGATTTGGGTTAATTTTAATCCTACTGATTATAGAGTGCAGTTGCTCGCCCCTGCTTGGTGGTTTTCTCTGTATACCCCGGCTTCTGCCACCCTTGAAACTGTCAAACACGAAGAGACCCTGGCTGTTGAAAGTTTCGTTAAAGCCCAATAAACAATGTGGATGTTAAAGCCCAATAAACAATATGACTCTGGCTGTTGAAAGTGTCGTTAACCCTTTACCTAAAATGAAAAGCAGACGACACTTGCAAACAAAATTCTTGAATAACTATTTTTTTTCATTTTTTGTCTCAAAAACATAGGTTATGACCCCTCATTGGAACGAGCTCGATGAGCTCGTTCCAACGAGGGGTCATAACCTATGTTTTTGAGACAAAAAATGAAAAAATAATGAAAATTAATTGGCGATTTTTGTGAATAGCGCTGGCCAGTTTTGGCCGTTACGTTGGGTAAAGGGTTAACGCCTAAACAAACAAACGGTGGTTTCTGTGCGTATTACAGCTCGCAAAGTTGTTACCTCTCTCATCAACTTTGTCCTCAACCAGGGGGGGGGGGGGGGGAATGCGTGAACATAGGTGGAGATTTTTTTGACACACCCATCCTTTCCTGCATATTTTTTCCATGACATTTTGGGGACCAACCCCTTGCTCATAAGTTTTATATACAAAACTATGGCACTCGAACACTAACTCGAAACGCGTAATTCACACTGATTCAATGCATATTTTTATATGTCCAAACAAGTTTCTATTTACTCTATCAAATGCATTTTTCAAGACTTACCAGATTCACATTAGTTCAAAAGGACGCATTACTTGAACCCCATGTGGATCCGGGTATAAAAGGTCGCACGGTGGCTCAGTGGCTCAGAGGCTCAGTGGTAGACTCCCGTACGGAACGACCCGCGTTGTGTCCTTGGGCAAGACACTTTATCCCGGTTGCCTACATGGGGGCACGATGACGCCGTGTACTAAGGCGTACCGCGCGTCGATGGCACACTAGTCTTCAGCCGCTGTAACCCTGGTTGAGCGGCGCTTGAACAGAGTTAGAATGTTGAGGAGCTGATAGTTGCTCGTCGATGCTCGGTGGTTCTCTCCGGGTAATCCGGCTTCCTCCATCCGTAAAACTGTCATGGCCACGATTAGCCATTGTGCATAAGTGCATAAGTAGGCGACCTTAAACACCAATAAATAAATAAATAAATAATGTTATCATATGACTCGTCCATTTTGTTCACTTTAAAACATTTGATATTTTGTTTTCATATTAATCAGTGATAAATAAAGCCTTCCGTCAATTTCATTGGTCAATTTCAAAACTAGACAATTTGATTGGCTGAACAAAATAAAACTGGGCCACATTTTCATAATTTGCATAATTAGAGTTGGGAGCTTTCATTGGTCAATTTCAAACTGGACAATTTTATTGGCTAAACATAATACAACTGGGTGACATTTGCATAATTTCAGTAGGGAGAATTTACGTTATCTGTCCTATTTAGGGTTGGTTATATTGTATTAATCTTTTACCTACAAGAAAAACGCCATTCATTTTTTTTATATTTTCACTTTTTGCTTCCAAAACATAGGTTATGATCCCTCATTGGAACGAGCTCGACGAGCTCGTTCCAATGAGGGGTCAAAACCTATGTTTTGGAAGCAAAAAATGAAAAGTTTTAGTTATACGAGGATATTTTTTTTCCAAGTGCCGTCTGCAACTCAAGTAAGGTGATCGTTAAAAAATCATACTAAGTGGCTAATTTGTGCGTGTGTGTGTCACATGATAAATAAAATATGAAATGAGTGTTTTTCTCATATAATATTTATGAAACTCGTCCGAATTTTCGGTTTGCGCTCGCTCGTTTCATAAATATTATATGAGAAAAACACTCATTCCACATCCTCTATTTCTCAGATCTGTTGCAGTTTTCTAACAGTTTTATTGTTTCTAATTCTTTTCACGAAGTCCAAAGTTTCCTCTTCTCCCAGTTCATCTGTCCTGACATCTCAGCCTCCTCACTGGGGAAGTCGTTTCGTTCGGATCGCTGAGCTTCCCACTTCAATAATGAATCTCCATTTGAGACTCTGAATCTGAGCTTGGGTTGAATTTTTTTGTAAAACCCCCCTTCTTTCATCTCTTCATCATTAATTCATCACCATACAAAAATTCAGCTTTAAACTATCCCATTACGCCTGGTAACATCAATTCTCCTGATTGCGTTTGACGAATTACGGCCAACAATTTCGATGTGAACAAATTGGTTGTGCTTAGTGACGCATCAAGGGGAACAACTCTAGTTCACAATGGCTGAGATCGGAGACACATCAGCCGAGTTTGAAGTCATATCTGCGGAGCCTGATAATGGGCAATTGTGGGAAAGAAAATCATACCTAACAAATAATCCCTTTTATTATATGGCAGAAAAAAATCTGGTAATTTAATTGGCTAAAACACTTGTCAGAAAATGATGATATACCGGTAATCCAGTATTGCTGAAATCGTGTTGATATTTCACCGCTTTGTCATTGTTGCAGGCCTGGCAGTCCAGAAAATCAAGGAGTGCAAAACAATTGCCCTGCTCAGATCGCTTGGGAGTGCAATTGCGCCTGGAATTCTCAATACATATACTTGATGCTATTTTGCTTATCACAGTACGTGGAGGGTGGATTGTCATCCATGGAGTGGCGGTATCACCCAAGGTACGGCTCTCAAATTTCGTACAGAAACACAAGAAGCACAAGCCATGTTTCAGCCAATGGACCTCCGGGTTTAACCCGGAGGTCCTTTGGCTGAAACTTTGCTTATGCTAATTCCAATTTGCATCAAATTACCATTTATTGCTTGAGAGAAATCATCACTCTACATGTGATTTATTGACAGTACACTCTCTATGTACTGCATAATATTTAATTCAAGGTATTACTATTGTGACTGAAAAATTGTACTACATTCAGCTACATGGTAAAAAAAATTGGCACACATATATTCTCATTATTCAAAATGTTGCATTTAATTCTTATATGACTGTCTTTTACACTCAAAATATATTGAAACGCGACACAAAATGGGTCAAGAATTATTGCGAATCAATGCAACATTGACAGATGATATTAGATTTTAAAGGCAGTCCCAAACAAGTCTGGCATTCCAAAAAATCAAGGGGGTGCAAAAAATTGCCCTCCTTATTTTTTTCTAGGCGTGCAGTAGGCGTGCAGCACTCCTAAAGAATGCTAGGCCTGATTGTTGGAATCATTGTATCACCTGCCTGCGTTATTGACAGAGCGGTGAAATATCAACTCGATTTCGATAAAAAAAAGAATAGATCAACAATACTGGAGTATATCAACACTTCTGACTTGTGTTTTAACCAATTAAATTACCAGATTTTTTTTGTCATATAATAATCTCTTTTATTACGGTTTCGGTGAATATTACATTTCTCGGGTTGATAAATAGACAGAACGCGATGTGTGTTTGAATCGGTGGGTGTTTTACATAACGAGTTGGAATGGCGTAGTCATATTTCGCGAGAGCCTACGGTTTAAACCCAAAGCTGAAGGGTCTGTTTGTTTTGACTGAAGCTGTACTGACCAAATGGATCGATAAAAACTCAAAACGGCCTTTTCGGAACCAGTGTTTGTTGAAATTCGTATCGCTATTTCTCTTCGGCTGGTGCCCATTCACGCCTAACCATTTGGTGGCTATTACTGATAGTAAAAATATAAGTACAAATATGTGCAGATTTGCAAAACAGCTGAGAGAAAGGTTTTTAAAAGGAGTTCGAAGCATGTCAAGATGTATGAGGATTTACCGAAATAAAGTTAACCAATTTAGATATAACGGGATCCACAAAACGAGACGGCCACGGGGCTGGGTTAATGTTCTAGTTGGAAATGATTGGGTTTTTTAAAAAATATTATCTCATTTTTGGTTAACTAATTTTTTGTGAACCAACTTTATTTTGCTTTGGACGTTTTCATTTTCTCACTATGCGACAGACTGTCGATAATTATATAACGAAATTTGGAAACTTTTCGAAGCGTAACTAATGACTCAATGAGAAAGAAACTAGTATGAACGGTGCTGGGAAAAAAGTTCCGGCTTGTACACCACCCATTGAATACAGAATCATTTATGTCATAGCGGCTATTCCGTTAAATACAAGCGTTTAAAGTGGAATGGATGTGTAATAATCCCTTGTATTAACCTCAAGGAAAGTCAATAATTGTATAATATCTATCGTGACAGTGGATATCGAAACACATTTGATGGACGTTTCCTGCTATTTCATGATATAAAAAATATATAATATAATAAATAATGATACTGTTTCTATTTATTACAGCGTGAATGTATTAGCATCCATGTTGGACAGGCCGGCGTTCAAATCGGAAATGCATGCTGGGAATTATACTGCTTGGAGCATGTCATACAACCCGATGGGAACATGCAAAGTGAGAAAGCAGTAGTCGTTAACGACGATTCTTTCAACACATTCTTTAGTGAAACAAGTGCGGGGAAACACGTTCCGAGAGCGGTATTTGTGGATCTGGAACCTACGGTGGTCGGTAAGAATAGTTTGTTAACGTATTCTATTGATAGACAGAGAATATAAGTTACAGAAAGTTTTATTGGCGGATACGGTGTCACATGAAGAGAAGTGAGAACAATATTATGCGAGGCTTTATTATGTGACTATGATAGTTTTACCCTAAATACCACTACTGTTTGACGATTTTATCCAGACTGTCGGATCACACCAGGTGAGATTTTCCCGGATCAAAAATCCATATCACACTCCTACGGAAATTGCCGAGAATTTCCGTATGAATAACGTCGGACTATTAATCCGTTAAAAATAGGCTTCGTAGCAAGGGAAGTTGCTGCCGTTGTTTACAAAGTTTCGTCTGTTATTTTTATGTTCGGCTTTCAAGGGAATAAGTAAATCGGGGTAAGCAAATTTAGTTACTGTTAGTATGTCAGTCATATAATAAACATAATCATCATAACAGTGTGTTGATGCGTGTCGTGGTATCACGTCTCGTTGAGGTGACCAGATTGTATCGCACTCGCTGCCGCCGCAGGCAGCGAGTGTGATCCGACAATCTGGTCACCTCAACGAGACGTGCTTCTTCGACACGGATCAACACACTGTTATGATAATATATTTTTATCAGAGCTTAATATTTTTTTCGCTGAGCCTCGTGTGACACCGTATCCGCCAACTAAACGCCCTGTGACGTATTTATTATGCCAGCCTACGAATTGTTTGCAAACCGTTTCATGTTTTTGTTAGATTCATCTGTCGATGTTCATTTGTTTACAAAAGCAGATGAGTAGCGGTGCAATACAAAGGAAGTAATCCTACATCTCATTGATCGCCAAGAAAATTATTAAGTTATTACCTCCGACAGTTTTGGGCGCATTTACAATTCTGCCTGCATTCCCGCGCTTTGAACTGAAAACAAACTTTCTAAAGTTCCAATTAGCCGAATTAAGACCGCGATTTTTGCGACAAAAACAAAATGGCGGACAGTGACAATTAACATACCGCCAGTGTCGGCATATTGAATTAATACGGGGGTCAATGTTGGCCATTGTTGTTAGCGTACAGAGACGTAGCTACAGGGGTGGGTGGGAGTGCCTAATATTTGTACAAAAATCTAGATAATTGGAAATTTTTCAGGCAAAAGTCCCAACAGTTGGAAATTCAGATAGGGCTTATTTACAGACTACAGCACCACAATAAATTGTCATTTTATGCTGTTTTAAAACCTCAAATTATGTATATTTATTTATTTATTGGTGTTTAAGGTCACATATTTCTGCACAGTGGCTAATCATGACCACGATAGTTTTACGGGTGGATGAAGCCGGAGTACCCGGAGAGAACCACCCAACAACGGCGAGCAACTGTCAGCTCCCCAGCACACAAACTCAACACAAGCAGGGTTGGCATTGGTTGAAGACAGGTGCACCATCGACCGGCAGTACACCTTAGTGCACAACGCCAGCGAGCCCCCACGTGGGCAATGGGGGTGAAGTGTCTTGCCCAAGGACACAACGCGGTTGCCACAGGTGGGATTCGAACCGAGGACCTCTCGGCTTGCAGCCTGTACCTCTGCCTACTAAGCCACCGCCCCCTCCAATTATGTATATAGATATTTAGCTGCAAGCATTTAAACTGCTTGGAAATATTCCCAGAATACCCTACAACCTACAGGAGCAGGCTTTCGGAGTCAACATTTTAAAAAATCCCTCTCCCGGGACTGGGAAGAGGAAGACCACCTCTTATCCGAAGTTGGAATATTTAATTCAAAGATCTACCCCCCCCCCCCCCACCCCAACCCCCCATTGAAAACCTCCTAGCTACTTCCCTGTTAGTTTATTACTCAGTCCCCGGTCACCAATTAAGACACCGTTCATTGGTAAATCAATCCGGCTGGAGTAACAAGTAAATATATAGGCTCAAAATGTACCATAAAAAAACGGAATACTAAAATTATACATTCCTTCCTTGGCTATAATGTGTGAGCATACACAGCGAAGTCTAATTTGCTCGACTCTGATCAGAAGCTAGTGGGGGTGTCTGGGGAAGGGGGCGATTCACCCATATACATTACCATGTCTGTCGGAAAACTATTTTGTTGTCTGTAAAATTTACGATCACTGGAATACCAATATTTCCCCTGAAAGCCGTTAATTTGAAAAAATAGTTGACCATTGTCACCCATTACTCATCTCATACAATATAAAAATTTGTTATTTTTATTTTTTTCAAATTAAAAAAAAATCATATCATGTGACCCCCCCCCCCCCACCCCCACCCCCATTGGAACGAGCTAGATCCAATGAGGAGTCACGTGATGTGGTTTTGTTGAATTTGCTAACCCTGCTTGTGTGGAGTTGGGTAGTTGCTCGCCGTTGCTCGGTGGTTCTCTCCGGGTAATCCGGCTTCCTCCACCCGTAAAACTGTCTGACACGAGACGACATTGGTTGTCTAAAGTGTAGTTAAACCCCAATATATTAATAAATAAATTTAGGGTCTAGTACAATTAGGTGAGTTGTTTGTCGTAAATGTACACGTAGAACGCATGCCACATACATGCTTTTGGTGGGCTCGCAGCTGGGAGTTAGAGTACCATGAAAGTGGTTTCTAGTGAAGTCTTGGCTGCCTGTACAGGCAGCCAAAATTTCACTAGACGTCACTGCTAAGCCAAATTGATACTTTTTCAGCAGGGACAAATAACAGGAAATTTTTAGAATCTATTACAAGAATCAAATGAACATTTGTGAGAACCAAAGTTGATTTTCAAAGTTATCTTCGCGAGAATGATTTGCGAGAATCGATTCTGATGAATTTCAAGCCATGTTGTCCATTCGTGATCAAACATGGTCAAACGTCTGTTCGTCTGATCATTCGTGTTATTTTCAGTGTTGGTGTGGTTTACTATTGTGTGCAGACTTATGTAGGGGTCAGTTCGCTAAAATATTCCAGTAGTATAGTAATGACTGTCTGTACCCTTTATTGTCTGTTCGAGGTCGAACTGTCGTAGTTACCTGGACAGCGGGCCTTGTACTTCACTACATCTATTTTTTCCTATTTTTCCTCTATTATATAAAGGAAAGTATGTGATGTCGTCATTTCGTCCATCTAGAAATGTTCCGTCGCGCGGTCGGGACTTCCTGTGCAAGGACGGTATGTAGGGGTCAGTTCGCTAAATTACTCCGGTAGTATAGTAATGACTGTCTGTACCCTTTGTCTGTTCGAGGTCGAACTGTCGTAGTTACCTGGGCAGCCGGCCTTGTACTTCGCTACATCTATTTTTCCTATTTTTTCCTCTATTATATAAAGGAAAGTATGTGATGTCGTCATTTCGTCCATCTAGAAATGTTCCGTCGTGCGGTCGGGACTACCAGTGCAAGGACGGGTGGGCCCACTAGTTAATCAATGTGAGACATATCATCATAAAAACTTTTTCCGTCGCTGTCCATCACGACATCACTATGATGATTTCACTATTTATATCATCGTCTTATCCCTACACACCAAAAAAAATACATTTATTTGCCGTTGTAGCCCTATGCTTAACGTGATATTTATATCTTCACAAGACTCGCCATTCATATTTTAATACATTGGCATGGCGGGGGTTCGAACCCACGCCGAGAGAGTTTCCTTCGGCACCAACCGCCTAGCGAAACTATACTGAACCACGCACACCACTCGGCCACCGACAGTCGGTGGCCGAGTGGTGTGCGTGGTTCAGTATAGTTTCGCTAGGCGGTTGGTGCCGAAGGAAACTCTCTCGGCGTGGGTTCGAACCCCAGCCATGCCAATGTAAACAAAACCAGCGTCCTTTCTTAATTCTATGGCATCCGAGAAATTTGAAAAAGACAAGTACTGTCGCTGATTTCTTCTGAGGTGCAGTTCGTAGAATTAAGTGCTTAGATGCAACTATCTGATGCATATTTTAATATTTTTTTCTAGTTTTGTCCCCAGAAAGAAGCTTAGGATTCCTCACTGGAACGATCGTGTTCGCTTCAACAAGAGCTCATAATGCCTTGGTTTTAAGACAAAAAAGGCAGATATTTAGTTATTGTAGAATTTTATAATAAGTGTCCTGTATGGTGTGGACTGAGTACTTTTAAAAAATCAATTCTTGATATATCGATATATTGTTTATTTATCGATTCCGCTTAAACTACATAGGGAACTCTGATGCAGTTGCGAGGCGGGGAGGACATAGGGGCATTTGTCCCCTAAACATAGACTTTGACCCCACCCCCCCCCCCCCCCCTCACCCCATATACACCCATCCGGACACTAGAATACACGCACCTTATCACGCTGCAGTCTGCACGTCTCTTTATTTTAACAACCTCTAATCCTGTGGTTGGTTTATACTGCAGAGTTGAATACACAGCATGGCTCATCTGGGCACCAGTGGTAGAGGACACGTCACATCCACCAAAGATGCCAACGGTCGCCATGCCATATACTAGAGGAAAACTTAACAGGTAGTGAAATATCTCTAAAGCCGGAGCATTAAACAGTTATTCAGAATGCAATGCTACACAGATTGGGAAGAAATTTCTGTTGTTGTAAAGGAAACTCCCCATGCCTACTGAGACACTTGCTTTGCTTTATACCTTCAGACAAATTTTCATATGAAAGTTGCGTGATCACACTCGCTCTTCTTCATTTTCATGACCCCCTCATTTGAATGAGCCCGACGAGGTCATACGTTTTGTTTTCTAGGACAAATATGAAAATACATGCATGTAGCCTAGGTATTCCAAAAACTGTTCATGCAAATATCCTGTTCTGTTCTGGTTAGGTCAAGGGTAAATGGATTGGGAAGGGTACAAACGTTCAAGACGTGTGCTTGGCCTTTCAGTGTTCATCCCGGACGGATAAATGCAATATGGATTCACAGAAATGTCATTTCCTTGATTTTCACGTTTTGACGGATGCGATGGAAGGAAGGTGGGTATGTAGGTGGGTGGAGGCGTAGAGTGCTTCGATAAATACACAGTACCTCCGAACCACCCAGCGCCGTCCCTTCGTGTCTCGTATATTGCAATAGCTTTTCCCCAGAAAATTTACAAATATCACTCGTCTCCCATTTTGGAATGTATGCCCCGGTCTGGTCATGATTCAGTCTATTTCCCTTCACTTCAAGCATCTTCCATCTCGAAGGCTAGCCTTTTGTCGGAAGATGGCTGAAGTGGAAGAAATAGGCCGAACATGCTGCAGGTGGATTCAACTGGTCAAAATGCATTAGATTTGTTTACATTTGCAGTGAGTATAATTATATTTCATGAATTCCCGTGTATTGACCGGTGGCCGCACTACGGAAGGAGGGGGCATTTCCCCCACGTAGATTTTGATCCCTATTTGTTAGCCCCCCCCCCCCCCCCCACACACACACACACATACCCATCCACATACACTCCACGCACCTAATCACCCTCTCCCTCACATACGCAGACGTATTCTTAAAAACCAAAACCCTGACACACACTAGGGGTGCAACGATGCATCGAGTTTTCAATGCATCACGATTCATTCGTGCCGATTCAATTCATGATTCACCCATCTGAACGATTCAATGCATCATTTGCTGCCCTACTCATGAACTAATATTGAATACCATAACTAAACAGATTTTTAGATCGGTCTGAAAAAGTTACAGAACTTCTCCTCTTACATGTAAATGCCTTGGAATCTCGAACTCTGTGGAGAGTCTGGTAAATATTATGCAAACACACCCCCCTCTCTCTCTCTCTCTCTCTCTCCCAGGCCATCTGTCTGTCTGTCTGTCTGTCTGTCTGTCTGTCTGTCTGTCTGTCTGTCTGTCTGTCTGTCTGTCTGTCTGTCTGTCTGTCTGTCTGTCTGTCTGTCTGTCTGTCTGTCTTTCTGTCTGTCTGTCTGTCTGTCACTCTCTCTCTCTCTCTCTCTCTCTCTCTCTCTCTCTCTCTCTCTCTCTCTCTCTCTCTCGAGGAGAAAGTAAAGAGGGAGAGAGAGAGAGGGGGAGGAGAGGGAGAGAGAGAGTGTGTGGTGTTTATGTTGCAATATCCTGGACATCCTGGATTCTCACTCAAAATCTGTTGTGGTTTTATTAGCATTGCGATGCGCATCGCATCGTGGGGAAAAAATCGTGATTCGCATTGCATCGTGAGCATCCGCATCATTGCAGCCCTAACACACACCCCATAATCATACACACATACACCCTCAAACACACCCTCACATAGTCTCTCCTTACTTTTTTAGACTTCAAAAATGAAAAAGCGAGAGTGCATGCGCTTCATTATGTTCGACGTCCAAAAAAAAGAAGTGGAGATTTACCTCAAACATCACAAGAAGATTACAGTTCAATTTTTTTCTGTGAGAACCCACCTCCATCCCACCCACAACCCACCCCCGAGAAATCACTGAAACAAATCTCATATGATTGGCTATACCTTATGAATTCGCGCAGATGCCTACGGTATATGAATGCAATGCTATGCTGCAATGATCCCAAAAGACCACTTGCGGATTTGCTGCCCTTCAAGGGGAACCTGTCCCCTACTTGCCCCTACCCCGAGCAACATTTTCTGGCGCAGTCACTGGTATTGATACATCTGTATATAAAAACTTTTTAAACTCATTGTGTATTCGTGTAGCACTGGGATCAGGGACGTTCTTAAGCGACATAAGCTATGTTTTTGAGTCAAAAAATGGAAAAATTATAAAATTTGACTGGCGACTTTTGTGAATAGTGCTGGTCGATTCTGGCCGTATTTGTTAGATAAAGGTCTTAACCCTTTCACTGCCACACCTACTTTATTCATATATGGAGTACCTCTATGTATGCCTGTGTGCGAGAAAGTTTAATAAAATTTATGACATACTTGATACTCTATCATCTGATTAATTGTTAGAAAGGGCTCTTTGAGCCCTTTCTAACAATTAATCAGATGGTAGGTTTGATCTTCGCACACCAGAACGTACAGATAATCATTATAAAATAGATGACAAGAGTCTCTTTCGGCAGCGAAAGTGTTAAGGGTGTTTCTTTGGAAGATAAAAAAAAATTGAAAACACACAATAACGGAATGGCGACTTATTTATTTATTTATTTATTTATTTATTTATTTATTTATTTATTTATTTATTTATTTATTTATTTATTTATTATTTATTTATGGCGCTGATTTAAACACACAATAACGGAATGGCGTCTTATTTATTTATTTATTTATTTATTTATTTATTTATTTATTTATTTATTTGTTTATTTATTTATGGCGCTGATTTGATGTGGCCGTTCCGTTGAGCTAAATGATCAATATATGTTTGGTGTTGTGTGACGGCTTGTGCTCTTTGGTCATTTTGGGGGAAGAACAATTGATTTCATGTGGTATTAATCCTTTCTTGTGCCTTTTTAATTGAACAATTTTATATGTTAAATCATTTTGGTTTCAGATGAAGTGAGACAAGGGACGTATCGGAAGCTATTCCATCCAGAACAACTGATCACTGGAAAAGAAGATGCCGCCAACAACTATGCTCGCGGACATTACACTATTGGTAAAGAAATCGTGGACTTGGTTCTAGACCGCATTCGTAAACTATCTGACCAATGTACTGGTCTCCAAGGTTTTCTTATTTTCCATAGCTTTGGTGGGGGTACTGGCTCGGGGTTTACGTCATTACTAATGGAACGACTCAGTGTTGATTATGGCAAGAAATCAAAACTGGAATTCTCCATCTACCCAGCTCCTCAGGTATCTACAGCTGTCGTGGAACCTTACAACTCCATCTTGACTACACACACTACACTGGAACATTCCGACTGTGCCTTTATGGTGGATAATGAAGCTATATACGACATTTGCAGACGTAATCTTGATATCGAAAGACCTTCCTACGTGAATTTAAACAGACTGATAGCACAGGTCGTAAGCTCCATCACCGCGTCTCTTAGATTTGATGGTGCATTGAATGTCGATTTAACAGAATTTCAGACTAACTTGGTTCCGTACCCGAGAATTCACTTTCCTTTGGCCACGTATGCTCCAATAACATCTGCCGAGAAAGCATATCACGAACAACTCTCTGTTGCCGAAATAACCAGCGCGTGTTTTGACCCATCAAACCAGATGGTGAAATGTGATCCACGACAGGGAAAATACATGGCCTGCTGTATGTTGTATCGAGGAGATGTGGTTCCAAAGGATGTCAATGCGGCTATTGCTACTATCAAGACCAAGAGAAGCATCCAGTTTGTAGACTGGTGTCCTACTGGGTTTAAAGTAGGGATCAACTACCAACCTCCAACCTCTGTGCCGGGCGGTGACTTGGCCAAGGTTCAGCGCGCTGTGTGCATGTTAAGTAACACAACCGCCATTGCTGAGGCTTGGGCACGACTCGACCACAAATTTGACTTGATGTATGCCAAAAGGGCTTTTGTACACTGGTATGTTGGTGAGGGTATGGAAGAGGGAGAATTCTCCGAGGCAAGAGAGGATCTGGCTGCTTTGGAAAAGGATTACGAAGAGGTTGGTTACGCCTCAGCTGACGATATTGTAGATGAAGACGTGGAAGAGTACTAACTATAACTCTATCTCACAGATGGACAGGCATATAGTGCCTAATCCGGAAAATTAGCTGTTTCATTCTAACTTTCATTGGTTTAGTATTTTTTACTTTTTAGACAAACGATATAATTTGTAACTACAAATATAAGCATGCAAATCCTTGTTGTTAGACCTTTCATTTAACATCCTTACTCGAAAAAGCTCGTCCAGTGTTAGTTAACCCTTTACCCAACGTAACGGCCAAAACCGGCCAGCGCTATTCTCAAAAAATGTCAATTAATTTTCAAAATATTTTCATTTTTTGTCTCAAAAACATAGGTTATGACCCCTCGTTGGAACGAGCTCGTCGAGCTCGTTCCAACGAGGGGTCATAACCTATGTTTTTGAGACAAAAAATGAAAAAAATTAGTTATTCAAGAATTTGTTTTGCAAGTGTCGCCTGCTTTTCATGTTAGGTAAAGGGTTAACACTTAGATGTTTAACCCTTTGAACTCTAGTGGAATCTTCCATGCCAGTTCAATGGCATCAGTTAGAAGAGTCCATATTCATTATGTGGGGTAGACCAATCAATATTTTCAGCGTGCAGCCTCGGGGCTGCACGTTGAAAATATTGATTGGTCCATCCGACACATTTACTGAACAACCATCCTATTTAATGACGTTATGGCGTATCGTGTTTCTGGCCGGAAAAGCGGCCGCTAGGGTACAAAGGGTTAAAGTGGAGTACGCTCTTCGTGGATACTTTACATTATGGCTTGGGCAGTTTGAATTCTTGTGAAGAGGAAGACATGTTTAACATGTGCAGTTGTTTCTAGTCAAGTGTCGTCTGCTTGGACAGGCAGACGACGCTTGACTTGGAACAACAACACGCTAATTGTTGATGTTCAAGAGAGTTGCTGGGAGTTTCTGGGCCCCTCCAAATCCAGATTATTGATTTCACAAGAATTGGAGATGAGGATCTATTCTTATATTAATGCCTCTCCTAGACCCAGTGGCGTAGACATGGGACTATGACCCCCGTAGAAACAACTTGGTGGCTTCGCTCCCGAATACAACGCAGGGTGCGTCTCTCACCGCACAGGGGATAGACATTTTACGACCCTACCCGACAGGGTGGTACACTCTAATAGCATCAACCCCACCACTGAAACGGCCAGAGAGTGTTCAGATATCATGAAGACTTTGCAGGCTGAGGATGGATTCCGGGCCCTCTGGTACTTGGGGCCAACGCACTTGTCCACGCGGCCACCGCGCTCAGACACACCAATAATGCTCAGTGTCCGATATTTATTGAATTTCATATTTGGGATCTACTGGGGGAGAGCTGTTATCTAGAGTAAAAGAGTGGATATGTTTTACGTTTTCTTAATTTAACGTAACAGACATTTTTGTGAATAGTGATCAGTCCCTAAGCCAGGAAGTAAAAATTTCCCGACATGGATGGGCGAGAGATAAAATTTCCTAACAGTGTTCGTGGGTCGTTGTTTTATTTTGTTTTAAGCTTATTTGTTTTACAAAGATTATGCAACTTACATTAACGCCTCCCCTTTGTCCAATGGCGCAGGCGTGTGGGATGACTTTCTAAGCGGCAGCTCCGTGGCCTCGCTCTTCTCGAATACCATGCGATGGAATCTTTAGTCTGCACGGAGTATGTCTCTCTCCACACAAAGGATAGACATTTTTACGTCCCCGTCCGATAGGGCGGAACCTTATGACAGCATCAACACCACAATTGATGCTGCCAGAGAGTGTTCGGACACCTCGATATACTATTTAGAACAATTTAACGAAAGTAATTCTTTATAAAATTAATAATACACTGATTTTTGTTCATGTATACGATTACTCAATTGTCATATACCTTTTTATTACACGCCTGTTCAATGTAATCCCCATCTATAGCAACACCAAACCATGCGGAAAATGAAAATCTGTTCCGCACATATGTGTGGAACAGAAACCGTTGAAAGACTATTTTTAAATGGAAGCGAAATTTCACTGGAATTTTTTCTATAAATCGTGCAACGCAATTACAAGATGAATTGCCAGTGATAGCTGAAAATCGCCCCCTGAGTTCCAGTGTGTTCTGTGTGCCAGTAGGCACATAGAACACTTTGGAACTCAGGGGACGAAATAGTAACACGGGTTTCCCTCGCAAATTTGGTTGGCGAAATTGTTATTGTTGATAGTTGTCAAATGAATTGCAGTGTGTCCTTCTAAAAACTGGTTTTTAGACGTGAAGGCGTGTAATAAACACATAACAACACACGCTCGTGAATGGGTTAATCGATATGGCACTTGTGTCATCGCGGAAGGATTAACCTCGAGGCCTGCGGCTTCTCGTTTTATCCTTCCGCGCTGGCACTCGTGCCATATCGATTAACCCATTCACACGCGTGTGTCGCTCTGTGAACATCAAGAACTTTCATACAAAAGATATATGAAACAAAAAGATATTATTGCATAATGAAAACTGTGGTTTTACCAAAGGATAAACTTCTTTTTCAAATTAAAAACAAATGTTGGCAATCGAGCAACCAGAAATTTTGCCGATAGACAACAAACATTTCCGACAGATATGGTTATGGTGAGGAGGGCGATGGCCCGCACCCGGCAGCCCACTAGTTTCGGGTCTGATAGCGATGAAGCGATATATCCATTACCACCCGCCATATCCCTTCAGCAAAATTCACAAAAATCGCCATTCGGATTTTAAAAATATTTGCCCCCCCCCCCTCCCCCCCCCCCCCCCCCGAGTTCGTCGAACTTGTTCCAATCCGGGGGAAGTAAGCTATTTTAGAGGTGAATAACGAAAGTATTTAGTTATTCGAGAAGGGTTTCGTAAAGTGTCGCCTTGTAGTCGTGTTAGGCAAAGGTTTAAGGGCAGCTTGTTATTAATTTTCCGAGTAGGCACACTTTATCGACTACAATGGCTATACTAAACCACGTACAATCAGAGTTAGCATTGACTGAAGACAAACGCACCGTCGACGTACAGTAAGTCTTAGTACACAGCACCATCGTGTCCCAACGTGGATAATGGCGATCAAACGCCTTGCCCAAGGACACAACACAGTTAGCGCTGGTCAGGATCAAACTATCGACTTTTCGGTTTAATTGCTAACAGGTGACCCCTTCTTGCATTTTTTATTTTTGGTGGAACTGAACCAGGGTGATTTCACTACTTGCTTTGCAGTTTTGACTGTTAGTGACAACAGGGAACGGACTGGGCCAAAGACGTTGTGGGAAATGCCCCAGACAAAATTTTGCTTTTTCGAACCGAAAGAACGCTACTTCCTTGCATCCCAGGTATCACTGGCAGTCCACATAGAAGGCATTTTCGATAGCATTTTTGTATCATCTTGCAAATTTGCAACAATAGTTGCACCAAAGGGAGCCCCGGACTTATCAGGTCAACCACATTTCGGCCCAAAGGGAGAAAATCTTGATTTTTTGAACCGAAAAAAATGCTGTTTCTTAGCATCTGACCGATCAGTCTATGCAATCAGATCCTATTCGCCTTTTGGTTATTGTCACGAAATTTTATGCGCCAACAGGTGTTGGGCTGCGTAAAGTCTGGAGGCCCTGGGAGGCGGGGGGGGGGGGGGTGCCAGCCCGCCTATGAGTGACAATTCTCCAAATGAAGTGTAGAGGATTCCCTTGAAAGTGTCAAAAAGCTCAAAAATGTTCAGCCATGTTTACGTCAACATTCAAGAGACATATCTTGCAGAGGTCTCACCAAGACTTCTACAGAGAAGAAATTACCAAGTTGTAGCGTTGCTAGAATGTGAGTATTTAACCCTTTCTTCAGTCCTGGTAGTAACTTCCATGTCAGTTCAATAGTAGCAATTGGAAGAGTCCATTTTCATTATTTGGGGGTAGACGAATTAATATTTTCAACGCACAGCCTTGGGCTGCACGTTGAAAATATTGATTTGTCCACCCCACTCATTCTCTTGGCATCTATCCTACTTCATGCAATAGGGGACGCGGTAGCTCAGCAGGTAGAGATGCGGACAGCAAGTCGAGAGGTCCTCGGTTCGAATCCCACCTACGGCAACCGCGTTGTGTCCTTGGGCAAGACACGTCCACCCCATTGCCCACGTGGGGGTACGATGGCATTGTGTACTAAGGCGTACTGCACATCGATGATGCGCCCGTCTTCAACCAATGCTAATCTGCGTGTGTGGAGTTAGTATGTTGAGGAGCTGACAGTTGTTCGTTGTTGCTTAATGGTTCTCTCCAGGTACTCTGGCTTCCTCCACCATAAAACTGTCGTGGTCATGATTAGCCATTGTGCAGAAATATGTGACCTTAAACACCAATAATTAAATAAATACTTGATGCAATTATTACATATATTTTTGACACGGAAAAGCGGCCTCTCGTGTTGAAAGGGTTAAGTTCTCGGAGATTACGGTTCGTTTTTCCGACCAACTGATATATTCTAAAGACAATTGAATCTAAAAAAATACCTTTTTCATTCATTGTAATTGAATCAACGCAAGAAATGTCGCTCAATCGAGACTTGAAAGAGAATATTTATATGTTGGTGAGAAAATGATAGGGCTGTCACGATTTTTTAATTTAGGAATCGATTAATCGTCGCAAATAATCGATAATAATCGATTAATCGTACTAGATGACCTCTTCCCTCTTTTTGAAGTCGATAAAAAATGAAGTTCATGTCAGTTGACCTACCTTCGGTAAACAACGAAAACGAGCCTCCTTTAGGTACACTCGAAGCTTTGATGTTCTGAACTTTTGAACCGGCAGTGTAATAATCAAGACCGGTCGGCAGTTGCGAAGTTCGCAACTGCCGACCGGTCTTGATTATTACACTGACGGTTCAAAAGTTCAGAACATCATAGCTTTGATGAATGTTCCTGAAAGACAAATGCTTCCAACGGCTTCTCGGGGTTTAACATCAATGTTCGTAACTCTTTACCTTTAGAAACAATAGTTTAGTTTTTTCATCAAATTTTCTTTTAATTATTAAGCGTCTAAAGTGAGATACAATTTACCGATTATTCGACAACGAAAAATACTAATCGATTTCGCCGTGACCAATCAACAATCGATTAGGCGTGACACTCCTAGTAAATGACATCACATTTCATCAACAGTAGTCTGCGCGCAAATACCGCGATAAATGGGTAAACAAACAGCTCATTTCAGCATTGGATCCCTTACAGAATTAGACTGGTGACCCGAGCGCTTGCACAGTACCCTCTTAACGTTTGCGTCTGGGCTGTATTGAAAAGTGCTGAAAGTCACTTTAGAGGTTTGCAGTAGCTTGTTGTTTCTTCAGTGGTGACAAATTTGCTCATATAAAATTGTTTTATTATAATTTATTGGGGTGCCAATATGCACTCTCCAAAAAGTTATAAGCAAAAAACATTTGTGAACCAAATTTGTCGAAACAAATTGCTGGTATGGCATGATATTTTTTTTAAAAAAAAATGCTCGTTAGGCCTAAAAAAGTTAAAAATCTGTTTCTCAGTCCTCCCCACCTGGTCTTTTTGGCTGCCGCATGCTCTCCATGCTCTCTTTTTATAACCAATGAAAACTTTAAAAAAATAATAATTAACCCTTTACCCAACGCAGGCGATATCAAAATTTATTATTTTAAATATTATTTTTTTAAATTTTTCAAAAAAATTCAACAAAACCATATCATGTGACCCCTCGTTGGAACAAGCTCGACGAGCTCGTTCCAACGAGAGGTCACAAGATATGGTTTTGTTGAATTTTTTTTTAAATATAATATTTTTTCAACTGCTGAATTTGCATATTACACGGGCGGATGCGGCCTATTCGTTGGGTAAAGGGCTAAATGTTTTTTGTATGATATTTTACCCAAGTTAATAAAATTGATATATTTGTCCCTTGAGTGCAAAAAGGCTTTGCAATGCAAGCGACGAAAACGCCACCATCCATGCTATTCTGTAGATTATGAGGCAGATATAAAACAAACCAAAAACACGAACTTTTGAAAGCAAAGAAATAATTACAAAAATAAAAAATAAAAAAAAACCCAGCCGCCCACATGCAATTTTGTAAAAAATGGCCTGAGAAATAGAAGATCTACTTTGTGGGGCCTTATTAATCACACTTGAAAAATAATATAGCAGTCTACCAATGAACTCTACACTGCAAAAAAATATAGGTTCTCTTTAGAACCAACAATGGTTCTAATCTTGTCCCTGAGATAGAACCAGTTCTGTTTAAACAGTATTTATTTCAAATCAAATAAACTTACCAAGATTAGCATTCAATTTTAACAAAATATTACATGAACTGAAGTAGATTCAGCAGTAAACTTGGAACTTATTCAACGCAGTCGCCAAACATTTTGAAACAAAGGAGATATGAACAGTTGGCATATCGAACCAGTTTTTGTTCTGATAAGAACCAAAACTGGTTCGATATGTCAACTGTTCATATCTCCTTTGCTTAATAATGATTTGAGCCAACCTCGTATAAGCTGTAAACTTACGGCTGAAACCCCCTCAATTTATGTTTAATTCTGTTAATATTTAATGTTAATCTTTATAAATTTATTTGATTTGAAATAAATACTGTTTAAACAGAACTGGTTCCATCTCAGGGACAAGATTAGAACCAGTTTGGGTTCTAACGAGAACCTATATTTTTTGCAGTGTAACCCACGACGAGTGAGAATGGAAAAGTCTCAAATACCGGAAAATTTAATTCGTTATTGTCAAAAACATAGCTTATGATCCCCTCAAAGAGCTCGCCCTAGTGAGGGGGTCGTAGTCTGTGTTTTGGAGGCAAAAAACCGAAAAAATAATAAATGTAAATGACGATTTTTGTGAACAACACTGGTCAGATATGGTCATTCCCCTATCTTTGTTTGAGTGGGGCGCTGTTCCCCTACAGTTTCAAGACCTGGAATGAAAGGAGCTTCAGGAATATCCAACACTCGTATGGCACTCGGTCGTCTTGCCAGCCATACTAAAACCCTTTTTAGCCGTGTGTAACTCTCGCAGTCCCACCAAGGCGACAACTCCCACTTTTTCTGAATAGTGTTGGGTACTAAATTTCAGAATATTTCCGGATGTGGACCATCCCCCCCCCACCCCACCCCTACTACGAGAAGAGACACTCCTCTCGGGCTATACACCGACGAAACGTCCATCGTCGGCAATTTCTGCGCTTTCAGCTACGCCGGTGTAACAGGAATGGAAGTCCGTAGGAACGTTAGTCCCTCTGGACTATTATTCCGCGGAATTATAGTCCTAGGTCTAATATTTATAGGAATAGTAGTCCGGCGGACTACTATTCCTAGAAATGTTGGACCTAGGACTATAATTCCGCGGAATAATAGTCCAGAGGGACTAATTTTCCTACGGACTTCCATTCCTGTCACACCGGCCGTTTCCGTACTCTTTAATTTCAGAACGCATCGCTGATCGTTACGTTACGGAAAAGGATTACGAAATCGATAAAGGGTGCTTGATTAATACACGAGGGCCTTATAATTGTGTTGTGGATTCGTCTGAGACAGAGATAGAACACAACGACGGTTTATTTAAAAGGGAACGGTTATATGACGGCTGGGGTTGTTTGATAAATAACGGTTATATAACGGTTGAGGGTTTGTTGGTGGAGGTAGGGGGATAATTGCACCCTAAAAACTAAAGTGTTAAAAACTACACTTGAAGTGCTGTATTTAACGCTTACTAAGTGCTGAACTAGCACTTTGTTCAAGTGTAGATATCCCAGAACTTGACAGGTGTTACAATAATACCATTTGACAAGTGTAATGTCGCGACACTTAAAAGGAAACAACGCAGATGACGCGGATCAGGCTCGAACTCTCGAGCCTGATCCGCGTTATCTGCGTTGTGTCCTTTTAATTATGTACCCACCAAGCGCAAATCAAATTATGGACAATTCTGGAAGAACAAACCAATGCTAGACGCATGGGAAGTGCCATCCATTCAAGTTTCAGATGTCTGACGATTGTAATGTCTAAGTGCTTAAAGCATTGTACTTTGAGTGTTAAAATCAAACCCTAAGAGTTAGAATGGGTTTAACACCTTGAAAGTGTCAGTTTTAACACTTTAGTTTTTAGTGTGTGGCTACGAGTTCGTGAAGCTCAAAACGATTTGTATACAATAACAAGCAGTTTAAGGTCTCAGCGTGTCTCTTTCTAATATTCCTCTTCTTCCTCGCCTTGTTCTTCAGCATTGTCTGTACCCACTTCCTCGTAATCCTTCTCCAAAGCTGCAAGATCTTCTCTTGCCTCAGAAAACTCTCCTTCTTCCATACCTTCACCAACATACCAGTGGACAAATGCACGCTTGGCATACATCAAATCGAATTTATGATCCAGGCGAGCCCACGCTTCAGCTACTGCGGTTGTGTTGCTTAGCATGCATACGGCACGTTGTACTTTAGCCAAATCACCTCCCGGAACAACTGTTGGAGGCTGATAATTGATACCAACTTTGAAACCTGTCGGGCACCAGTCTACAAACTGGATGGTCCTCTTTGTCTTGATTGTTGCAATGGCTGCATTGACATCTTTAGGAACAACATCACCTCTAAACAGCACACAACAAGCCATATATTTACCATGACGTGGATCACATTTCACCATCTGATTGGCTGGTTCAAAGCATGCACTGGTAATCTCCGCAACCGTAAGTTGCTCATGATATGCCTTCTCTGCTGAAATAACTGGCGCATAAGTGGCTAATGGGAAATGGATTCTTGGATATGGGACCAAATTGGTCTGAAATTCAGTCAAGTCAACATTCAAAGCTCCATCGAATCTCAGTGATGCGGTGATGGAGCTTACAATCTGACCTATAAGCCTATTCAAATTTGTGTATGTTGGTCTGTCGATGTCTAGATTGCGACGACAGATGTCATAAATGGCTTCGTTGTCGACCATGAATGCACAATCGGAATGCTCCAGTGTTGTGTGGGTCGTCAGAATGGAGTTGTAAGGCTCTACAACTGCAGTGGATACCTGCGGAGCTGGGTAAATAGCAAATTCAAGCTTCGACTTTTTGCCGTAATCAACACTAAGGCGCTCCATAAGAAGTGATGTGAATCCAGAACCTGTACCTCCTCCAAAGCTATGGAATAGAAGGAATCCTTGAAGACCCGTGCACTGATCGGCAAGCTTACGGATTCTATCCAATACCAAGTCCACTAACTCTTTTCCGATTGTGTAATGACCACGGGCATAGTTATTGGCTGCATCTTCTTTGCCAGTAACCAGTTGTTCCGGGTGGAAAAGTTGCCTGTACGTCCCAGTTCTTACTTCATCTGAAAAAGTATTGATCTTGTGTTAAAAATTATGATTGTGTGTTCCTTTAACTGGTAGAGTGCTAAATTCTTTTTGGCCATCAAATCTTGTACACATATCGTTGCCTTGTTACAATTTATGGGAGAGTGCCAATGGGCACTCTCCCATAAATTGTAATAAGGCAAACCCTTACAGACTAAATAATATCACTTTAGAGATAATAGAAAGCATATCCACTGAATATGAGCCTTCAAGTTGTGGTACCTGCGCTTCAGAATAAAGCCCAAATATTGGCTTCCAGCACTCTACCAGTTAACATACCGTACCAAACAATATTACCGTGTATGTGGAAGAAGAAAGTAGTTGCGTCGGACATCATGGGTGGATCCACCCTTTATTTTTGGTGACTCAATCAGACTCAATTGGAAAGAAATATAATACACTGATGGGATATTATAGGATGCCCCTAGCTCGAGTCTGTGTAGAAGAATATCGCCCTTACTTCTATATTTTCCCAACATGGCGGGGGGGGGGGGGGGGTGGGGGGTTGGTGGTTCTGAAAAAAATATTTCCGCCTCGAAACCACCAACCACCCCTTTTAGGGAGGATTTTTTTCTTTTTTATGTGGGAGGCCTACCCCCTTCAATCCAATTCAACCCCCTAAAATGAACCCTCAACACAAAACTGTCAAGTTTCTAGTCATATTACTGATCCGTTTCTGCTATTCCACTTTTTCTAACAACACAAAAAAGGAAAATAGTTCAGAAAAATTTTTTTTTAAATCTAGAGCAGATTTTGAGTAAAACCAGAGAAAAATAAGATAACTACTTCATGTCTGCAATAATTTAATGTTACCTAAATGTTCCAAATTATATCTTATAGCCTTTTAGCATGGATTATTGAGCTGACAAGCTCAATTATATTCACTAACTTGAGTTGATGTGCAGGAGGTAGCTCCCTGACACAATGCTGTCAAAGTTCATGCAATTTACAAAAAAACCCAGCAATATTAAGTCATCCTTAGAACACTTGGATTAACGTTTAGAATCGAACCTTAGATTCAATGGGATTTTCGAGGTGAGTTAAGATGGGTTGATGGGCTAGAAAAGGGCAATAGCCTATAGGCAATACATGCACACTGTAATGATGTTATCTTTCTAACCAACCAACGCCAGCCAGCACAATGATTTTGTGGAGGAATTTCCAGTTTGAGAATATACCCTGATTTGAACCCTAACCAAATATCAAATTCACCGTGAATCATGGGTTACCGATAGGGCTGCACGGTATATCGATAAACCGATATATACTGGTATTCAAACCAATATCGATTGAATACCGGTGTAATTACAAAAATATCGGTTTATCGTCATTATTTATTTACCCACAATTTAATTTTCAAGATGTCTTGAGTTTTTTAACCGTAGTCCCAAACGAATAATATTATCCCTTTATCCAAGGAATCGTCGGCTCGTAATATACAAATTCAGCAGTTGAAAAAATAATTTTAAAAAATTTCAACAAAACTATATCATGTGACCCCTCATTGGAAAGAGCTCGTTGAGATCGTTCCAATGAGGGGTCACATGATATAGTTTTGTTGAAATCTTTGGGGAAAATCTGGTAAACTAAATTTTAAAATAATAAATTTTGATATCGTCTGCATTGGGTAAAGGTTTTTCGAACCGCATCATCAAGGCATGCTAATTCGTTCCGACTGTGAAGCCTCGAGTCTCGATTGTGGTACTTGTGTTCATATATCTGAACAGTTTTCGATATACCGGTATACCGCGGTATTGTTTTGAATACCGATACCTGTATTCAGTTTTGAATATCGAGCAGCACCAGCTGGTGGACTGCTTAAATTTGTAGTGCAGCACCATTTAGTTACCAATGCCAGTACCTTTATATAGTGTTGTAGACTGGGATCCTTTTTAACTTACACAACCTGGTCGGCTGGTCGGGGTAAACTCTAATGTCGTTCGGTGCAAGTTTTAATCTGGTATCACACAGGGTAGTGCTCGGCACGGCCGTGATCGAGAGATGATCTCAAGCACTTCGTGAGGAAAATGGGCTGTCATGAGCGTGACTACCGGGTATATAACTTCAAAATCCAAGATTCCAGGGGAGACTAAAATAGATGGAATTAATCGGGGAGGTGGGAAGGCGATTATACATGTAGGAACCAAGCTAAGCCAAGTATTGATGGCCCACATTCTGGGCCCATTTGTACAAATGTAGCGGTCGAGGTATAAAGGCCATTTACCAACCAGCCTGGTTGGTCCGGATCTCTTAGTCTCGTGGTAAATCGGTCGCTTTGTGTGCTAGAGGTCGACGGTTCGAACCCCGGCCCCCGCACTTATCTCTCCTCCTGTTACATTTGGGGGCTCGTCCGATCCCCAGCAGTAGGTGGCACTGCGGGTGTTTCGACCGCTCTGAGGCAGGAACCCGGGTGAGATTCACATGTGGTGAATCTCAAAATAAGGGGAGAGTAGTGCAGTGGTCGAGGTATAACGGCCATTTACCAACCAGCCTGGTTGGTCCGGATCTCTTAGTCTCGTGGTAAATCGGTCGCTTTGTGTGCTAGAGGCCGACGGTTCGAACCCCGGCTCCCGCACTTATCTCTCCTCCTGTTACACAAGTAGGTCTCATATCTGTAGAGAAACATATTTTGTATAAAACATGTTGTGAATTCTTTTAACTCATTAACTTCGTGCATCTATTCATCTTATTACTTCCTCAGTCAGCCTCAGTCAGACTTTTCTGTTATAATTTTCATTTTTTTCCTGATTTTTCTCTACTTATTATCTTACTACACACAACCAGCAGCACCCATTCATTTTTTAATATATCTTAACACTTTGAACACAGGTGGTATCTTCCATGCCAGTTGAATGGCAAAAATTGGAAGAGTCCATATCCATTATATGGGGGTAGAGCAATTAATATTTTCAACGTGCAGCCTTCAGGCTGCACGTTGAAAATATTAATTGTTCTACCACACACGTTCACTTAGTAGCCATCCTGCTTGATGAAATTATGACGTATCGTGTTCCTGGACCGGAAAAGCGGCCTCTCGTGTTGAAAAAATTAATGAATATCACCTGAGTTTATGTTTCGTTCAACTTTCTACTCTTGTTTAGTTTTGGGTTTTTTTTCTGTTAAACGTTTGCTGTATTTGAAAACTTAAATGATATAGTTGATTGAACGTTTGATTTTTCTCTATGAAAGTCTTATTTAAACCTGTTGGAAACAGGTTAAGGGTGGGCGATATTGACCACCAACTGTTTGGTGGTCACCATCTCAATAAATGTGAGTTACAACAACTGGTTATCAGACTATCAGTCATGCTACTATGCCACATGTGTACTAACTTACCATAAACACCATTATATCACCCAAGAGTACATCTAGATAGATTAAAACAGAAAAAATGTATAAATTTGATGAGAAGGAATGTGACTTTTTTCGCCCACCCATTCCGGCCATGTGAAGAGGAATTTTTTTAAGGAACCTCCCCCCACCCTGATGAAGGTGTCATTGACTTTTCTTTCAATAGACATTTTGCGTGAAAATTGCTGACTGCATAATTACAGGTGTGCAGTGGTGGAGCCAGGATTTTCCCCATAAAGGGGCTTATGCTCCGTGACAGGGGGTTAGGGTATTCCCCAACAAACCCTCAATAAAGGAGACAGTTTCAACAGAGGGGGTGGGGGGGGGGGGCTAGACACCCCGAGAGAGGCGCTGTAACCCCCACCCCGAGCATTTCCTAGGCGCCACTACTTAGGTAGTCCTGCGAATATTAAAAATCGACTCGAATGTGGAATCGGTTTGACGATTCGATTCGTTTTCAAATTCGGAATATCGAAAATTTGCGAATCCTTTCACGGACGCATTCATCTGATCTAAGCACGATGCGCGATTAAAAAAAACGACTTTTTAGTGTTTAATTCCCATGGTGGTTGTCATGAAGAGCATTTTGCCGGCGCACGAAACTAATCCGATCAGCGAGAAACAGTCTCGTACCTACAATGAAATTTATGGCTACTAGGTACGAGAATAGCAATCACCGCATTCCAAATCGCAAAGATTTGCGGAAAAACTGAAATAGAGAATGGAAGGTGCGTTGGAGGAACAGAATAGAATATTTATTTATTTCTCTATCAGAAGTGGAATTGAATGTCATATATTTTTATGTTATTTGTTTACTAGTCCTTCAACATCCCCCACTGGTCCCCAAATATTGGTTCCCCCAAGTCCTGGTCCCTACCAGTCCCAAATCTTGGTCCCCAATAGTCCCCAAAATATGGTCTCGGATGGTGCCCCAAATAGGCACCGGTGCGTATGAGATAATGTTTTGTGCGCACATTGTGCACTTGCACTCAGGAACTTTTTGCATGTGCTGATGTGCTACACGTGATATTCGTACACTGTGTACAATCACATCTCATTGCAGCAGTGGTAGCGGTGGCAGCATTGGCGTGGGTGTAAACGGTAACTTGGTTGGTAGCAGAAGCTTTTGGTTTGGTTTAAGATGATGGTTAGATGACAATGATATTTCTGACACTGGTCCTCACTAGTCACCAAAGCCTGGTCCTTACTAGTCCCCAAATAGTGATCCCCATTGGATCCCAAATATCCGTCTGTTCGTATGTGCTGCATGTGCTGTGCGCATATTATGCACTTGCACAACGGCACATATTGGCACATTTTACATGTGCTCATGTGCTGCATGTGCTATTCACACATTGTGTACGTAGACAAAGGTCACAATCGTTGGAGCGAAGAAGATGAAGGGCGGGAGCTGAGGTAGACAGATCGATTTGATTGGTTGTTTAATCCCGGAGAAGTGATCTGATTGGTTATTTTATTGAAATTAGTAACAAAACAGACAGAAGGGAGCAAGTGGACCAGTCATACTACAGAAGAACGGAACAGTACTCCAGGGAAGCAGGGCGAGGTTGGAGAAACGAGGATTTTGACCCAGAATAACAAAATTCGAGCCTTCATAAAATGCATCCATTATTTGAAAAAAGAGAGATTCTGCGAGAATTCGTTCGACAAAAATACTCTTATACAAAGGAACCCGTCTTATAGCACTACGTGCTACTCTTATAAGCCCCAAAAGGGGCTTCGCCAAGTCCGTTTCGGTGTTTTTTCCTGATTTGGAGGGATTATCGGTTTGTTTGTGGTAATTAGTTTTACTCTTATATAAGGGAACACAACCTTTTTAGAGGCCTCTTGGCCCTATTGTAGGCCATTGAGTAACATAGCAACCACGTGCCACCATATAAATAAAGATGGCGGCCTCCTCCATACAAAATGGACCACGGAAACATGTATAACCCTAATAACACGAGCTGCGCATGCTCACTCAAATCACCCATCACCATGACAATGACGTCGCAACATGGCTGCACACATGGGTTACCATAAAAACCACGTGATACCCATCACCCAATGCGGGATGACGTCACATCCGGGATCCAGAAGCGGGGTCCACAAGATGAGGGTCGAGTAGAGCATGTCCAACTACTAATACGAAAATATATTTCAAAGCTTTCGAAATTTTTCGGACGAAATGTCGAAGTCACAATTTCAAGGCTTCAAAAACTCATGATGGTAAGAAAATAAAGAACTGCGACCGCTTGTATTTTGTTTTATTACACATAAAATCTGTTGGGATAAAAATCAACACAAATTACCTGGGTTGAGTGAATATGAAGCCATTTGGATTCATATTCGCCTAACACAGTTGATGTGGATTAATTTTTAACCCAACTAGTTTCAGGGTGTATATCTTGTTTGACTGAGCTCTTTAAACATCATTAAGAAGATAGTTACCAAAGTTTTAAATAACGAAGTATTCTTCGCTGACAGCTTCAACCAACTGAAAGAATGTCACTGTTTGATCACTACTTAATTTACCTTTTCAACACGGTGCGCCTAAATAGACTTTATCAGCATTCCACGCTTTTGGGCACGTGGAAGTTGACACACGTCACATTTGTTTACATAAGAATAAACACGCATGATGCGAAGTCGGGAACTAGCCTTGACGGTTATCGCCAATCGGTTCATATGTCACTCATTTCCTTTCGTGTTGCTCGACTATGTGCTAACACCTATGGCAGAGGTATTGACAATACTTTATTTATATCAATGCATTTCTAATGTAGAACTTTCGAAACGGTAGCTCAGTTTCGCTTTACAAAGCAACGAAGATACGCAAGTCGATTCTGACTGTACGCAGTCACATTTCAGTGTGTTCTTTACTTCAACTCTGATTTACCATATTATTAATAATATTACAATTGGTACTTACTATTAAAGTTTATTTTTTACCACAAATGATAAGTGCGTAATCTATTTTTCTGACGCTGAATCGAGTCCATGTCCGCCATTTTCTGGTCAGGATTGTGCCTGTTTTGGTACTTGTTCCACGACCACGTGCGATTTTTTTAAACAACTGGCTTGTTAGGGAGCTGCACAATGGACTGACAACTTGAACTGCTTGAGTGTGTATTGGGGGGGGGGGGGGGGGGGTCGGTACTATCAATATTGCATACGTCACTCATCTTTTGTTGAGATAGTCAACTTCTCTGTGCTTATATGCTTACCGACGACAGTTGGTTCCAAATCAACAAACACGGCCCTTGGGACATGTTTACCGGCACCAGTCTCGCTGAAGAAGGTGTTGAAGGAATCGTCACCACCACCAATTGTCTTATCAGAGGGCATCTGACCATCTGGCTGTATACCATGTTCCAGACAATACAGTTCCCAGCATGCATTGCCAATCTGTACGCCAGCTTGTCCGATGTGTATTGAGATACATTCACGCTGCAATCATAAGAAAGGTTGTGCGTATATATATCAAACTGGGTTATTTATCACAAGGTGTTCTTAGTGTACATCTTATTTCGAACCATGATCCATAAAAGCCTAAAATACGATAAACGATTAGCGGGAGGAAAAATTAAACAGATTGACTAACGAACAGACAGATGGATTAGACAACTTACAGTATATGAATATATGCGTTTGTTAAACTCGGGGCTTGTTTTTAATTGGTGTTCTTTCTTTCCATCCCCGACTTAATAATCATGAAAATTGACTTTCGATAAAGTTATCTTCCCTTTTTAGATGAACGCAGAGGTTCAGTTATGAATCAAGTAATTGCTGAGGAAACGCCTATGACATCAATAGAAAACAAAGCCAAGTTTCCTTTTGCTATTTTTAATAAACGAAAACAACAGACAGCTCTCTTTCTTTATTAAACGTAACAAGGGGAAACTTGGCTTTATGGCAAGCTAATTAGAAGCAACTACTTCACATATAATTCTCCATTAAGAATTTCAATCAGTATCACACCTACCAACACGCTTGGTCTGCAACGATGCTTTGCAATTTCAATGCATCATTATTCTTTCACTCTGCGATCAATCGCATCATGATAAGAGATGCATGACGATGCTCAGGTTATAGTGATTACTAACTGGTTGAGTGCTATTTATTTATTTATTTATTTATTTATTTATTTATTTATTTATTTATTTATTTATTTATTTATTTATTTATTTATTTATTGGCGTTTAAGGTCACATACTTATGCACAATGGCTAACCGTGACCGTGACAGTTTTACGGGTAGAGGAAGCCGGAGTACCCGGAGAGAACCACCGAGTATCGACGAGCAACAGTCAGCTCCTCAACATTCTAACTCTGTCTCATGTGCACCATCGACTTGCAGTACGCCTTTGTACATTGCGTCATCGTGCCCCCATGTAGGCAACGGGATAGAGTGCCTTGTCCAAGGACACAACGCGGGTCGTCCCGGACGGGGATCGAACTAGGAACCGGTTGAGTGCTAGAAGCCACCATCAGGGCTTTTAAAACAAACGAGGATACCAGAACAAAAGCCAATATTTTCCTTGTTCGTGTTTCATATTCAGTCAAACAAAAATAAACTGTAATAAAACAAATTTTAAGTAAGAAATACAGACCACGAAAAATAATCTAGCCCTCAACCAGTTAATGGAAGAAACCTGAAAGGGTTGATAACATTATTAAAACACAATGTATCATTTTGATAAGAGTATACGTGTGGAAACATATTTGACTAAGAGTAAGATTAACATAAATTCTTTCTTATTTTGAGCAAACCTGATGTGAAAAATAATGTACCGAGGGCAATTACCATTCTGCTAAACACACAGATCTTACAACATCAGAGCTTTTCCGTGTTGTACTTGCATCATGATATGTGTATCCTGAACAAATAATCGCGATGCGCATCGCATCGTGAACATCCGAATCGTTGCAGCCCTACAACTGAACATTGAGATTCCCACGTACAGTCACCATATCAAGTTTAACACCAGTCCATGAGAGAGGCATCCCAGATCATTACTGATCCTCCACCACAAGGACCAGGACGCCTGATGTTCCTGGGCACGTAAGCAGTATTTCTATGCCTCCACACTCTCATGCGACCATCTGTGACGTGAAGCAGGGACCTACTCTCGTCTGACCAATGAACTCTCCTCCACGTCCTGAGATTCCAATGTTGCCGTGCCAAACACCATTCCCAACGACGTCTTTGATGCTGATCGGGCAGATCTGGACGCTTGGTGGCCCTTCTGAACCTCACACCCACTGATTTGAGACGGTTTCGGACAGTTTTGTTGCACAAATGCCTGTTAGGGATCCAAAGGCGTTTCAAAACCCCACTTGAAGCAAAGGGTTCACGCCTAACGAGGCGTGCCAGACTCCGATCTTCCCGAGGAGAAGTCTGTTGGGGTTGTCCAATCCTTGGTCGGTCCTTAAAATGGTTGCTTTGTTGATGTTTTCGGACAAGTCTGCTGATGGCAGAATGACTATAGAAAAGTTGCCTTCCAATAGCTTTGAATGACATGCCTATTGCATGTATGCCACCGATTTGCCATCTTAGTGTCTCTGACAGTCTCCTCCTTGCCATGTCACCATTTATTGATAAAAGAAGTGACAAAGTTTCATTTTTTTACCCAGATATTGCGTGTGGATGATAGTGGTTTTTGTTACATTCGTGGGAAGTATGCTTCACGTGGACGAGGGGATGTGTTTGGGGTACGCTATCAACCAGAAACATCATGTTTCACACGATGAAATGTACTGCAAGACATAGCGATCATTAAACATAATAATCAGTAACAGCAACTTCACTGTCATGAAACATTTCAGGGGGTGCATAATTAAGTTCTAGGTGTATATGTAACGCTTACATACACAAAGTAAATCATAATACAGATTTAGTAAAGTTATATGAAAGTAGATGTATGAAAGCAATTACTTAGTTACTTGCATATATTGCATGGAGATGGCCTAGCAGGGAGAGCGGTGGCGCAGTGATAGACTGTTGGACTTCTATGCTAGAGGTCCCGAGTTCGATCTCTGTTCGGGACGGCCCGCGTTGTGTCCTTGGGCAAGGCACTTTATCCCTGTTACCTTCATGGGGGCACGATGACGTCGTGTACTAAGGCGTACTACACGTCGATGGTGAACATGTCTTCAACCGCTGTAATTCTGCTTGAGAAGAGCGGAGCTTGAACAGAGTTAGAATGTTGATGAGCTGACTGTTGCTCGTCGATGCTCGGCGGTTCTTTCCGGGTACTCCGGCTTCCTCCACCCGTAAAACTGTCACGGTCACGATTAGCTATTGTGCATAAGTATGTGACCTTAAACAACAATAAATAAATAAATAAATAAATAAATAAATAAATAAATAAATAAATAAATAAATAAATAAATAAATAAATGGCATAGCCTGGTTGGCCATCTTCCTGCTAAACCCACCAGAGAGGCTATAACAATTCACTCAGTCTTTAGTTTGGAACATGAAAGTTTGGAGGCTATTCTGAATTGGTATACAGTTAAAACTAGAAGTCTTGATATGAAATGCGCACAAATAGCACGTCGATCTGCGCGCAAATCTACGCGTTATGACCACAGTAAGGCTATCAAATTCTGTACATATGGTCTATGAACGAGCAATGTTTCAGCCAATGGACCTCCGGGTAACCCGGAGATCCATTGACAGAAACATTGCCTGTGCTTGCTATGAATAACCAGGAGAACCTGCCGTGCTTTGGATGCCATTCGATGTGGCAATTACGCGCAATTCCTACGCGCAATTAAGCCTAGATAGGCGCACAGTTCATGACAGGACTTCAAGTTTTAACTGTAGGTGTAAAAATTGGAGATTGTATTGCTGAGCATCTTTCTTAGATACCGAAATGTCGTATCAGAGAACAGAAAAAGTTAAATTTTCGCAAGTGGAGTATTGCGGTCGAGAAGTTTTGTCCTTCAGTTCTCGCACTGTAGGGTTCTGCTCAGGTTAAACTATAGAAAGGCTGAAAGTTATTTTACTCCCTTAGAGACCGCACCACACCGAAAATTTAACTTTTCGACCGTATGATCCAATTTTGGACCACATTCTACATTTAACCCAAATCAACTGGAATGAGAGAATGTGAACCCAATTGGGTTCATATTCACTGAACTCAGTAGTTGATTTGGATTGATTTTTACCCCGACCGATTTTAAAGTTCAGGTTCAGCACATCCCAAGATTTTTCGTGCAGAGCCAGATGGTTCAAAGACACACCCAAATTCTTTAGAGTCCCCATGCCAATGTTCGTTGCTTCTTGTGCTGACTCCTCATTTGACTTCCAAATTTTGCTTCACACAAAAAATTATGCGTAATAATTTCAAAACATTCAACATTTTTACATAATGATGTAGACATACTAACCATGATGATAACAAAGAGGTTGTACTGGATATTAAATTTTAAAAAACTCCGTCAGAAATCCACGACTCACAAAAGACTTCTTTGTCTGAAGGTGAGATGCAACTGACAAAAACTATGAAGTACGAAGTGTTTATAACGGAAGGCAGTTGTTGGACAGTGTTGGGGAATAAATATTTATCTTCGCCAGGCAAGAATCTACTCCGAGCAATCTGTCGCATTGACAACCAGAGAAACACTGAGATTAAATTTAAGATACTCAGTCCAAGAAAGGCAAACGGTCATAGATTATTCATAATTCCTTACTTCAAACGAAAACCAATTAAATCGCGTAAAAGAAAAGCTTGAATTATTAATTATACGCCAATATGGTATTTTATGTAGGCACACTGTAGAAATAACAAGCCTTTCGACAAACAAAAAGCAAGGTTAATTCCTGTAAGTGTGAGGTTGAACCCACTCGCCCTGATACCGTATGGTAGGCAAGGGTGTGGGAAACATTTCGAATTTGGGATGGCATGGTTATAGCAGCATGCTCGTAGCTAGGATTCTATGATAGCGTTACCCTTGCCAGTTTTGTTTGGGGTTTGTTTGGAAGGGGGTGCAAAGATGATGTTTGAAAGGCATTTGGGGGGTTTCGGGGGCCTCCCTTAGTCATAACTAAGACACCCGGTCGTTGCTCCCTCCCATTTCCCTTCAGGGAAGTGGGAGCAGGGGGCAACGACCGCAGGGTCCTAGTTAGGACTAGCCCCCCCCCCCCCCCGCCCCCCTCCATGAAGCAATTGTAGCGCGTGTAGCCCCTATATTGGAGACTATCTGGGGCTGTATGTTGTACGAAACTTGCACTGGGCCAATGTTTGGGGGCAACGAAAATATTGAAAATATTATACCACATATATCAGTGGTAGCCTGTATGCCTTAGTAACATGGTAGGAATACGATGGACAAAGCCATGTTTAGGACTAACCCGCCTCTCTATTGAGAAAAATGCAAATTTGGGCTTCGTATTTAACAAACATCCTCACTCACGATTCGTTTTTCCAGCCAAGTGAAATTTTCCAGAGGAGTGAATCAAAACACTAACGATTAACTTTTTAAGGGGTATACTGGTTCCAAGCCCTAACAGCGTCGAATATGACTGGTGGCTAGAGAGTTTGGAAGTGAGTGGTGAGTGACATATTGGGTAAAGAATAATTATGTAATAACAACATGCAATTGTTACAAACTGAGTTGGAGGTATTCATGAATTTGTGTTACAGCACGTTGCCAGGTTGTTCAAATTCATGAATACCGACAGCGAGGTCAGTAACTCACTTACACACCAATTCACAGAGCATACAGACCGAAGTATGTTAAGTGAGTACAGGTGTTCAAGTGACATCCTAGTCTGTTGTTCTATCAGGTATTTCACGTATCTTTCACACCAATTCCTTTGTCTTTTCCGGGTTGGTAAGAGACGTGAAATACCCGATAGAGCAATAGACTAGGTACTCACTTAACATACTTCGGTCCGTACGTTCTGTGAACTGGCGTGTAAGTGAGTTACTAACCTCGCTTTCGGTATTCATGAATTTGAACAACACGGCAACGTGCTGTAACACATCGCCGGTGAGCGGCTCGGCGTCACAAACCACACGTTGGCATGTTGTTAAAATTCATGAATACCTCCAACTCAGTTAGTAACTATTAATTACTTACCAACCCGGAGAAGACAAAGGAATTGGTGTGTAAATTGTGTTATAGAAAACCTGTCGTGTGTTATAACATATCGCTTGGTAAGAGCATCGCATTGTTACCCCTATCCTGAAAGTAAATGGAAATATTCGACCTCAGCCATGGACAATATTACAAAAATAATCCTGCAAACTTAATTAATAATGGTTTAGATTAACTGGTTGAGTGCTAGGAGCTACTATCAGGGCTCCCTTTACCCAACGAATCGCCCGCATCCGCCCGCGTAATATGCAAATTCAGCAGTTGAAAAAATATTATTTTTCAAAAAATTTCAACAAAACCATATCATGTGACCTCTCGTTGGAACGAGCTCGTCGACCTCGTTCCAACGAGGGGTCACGTGACATGGTTTTGTTGAAATTTTTTGAAAAAATTGAAAAAATGATATTTAAAATAATAAATTTTGATATCGTCTGCGTTGGGTACAAGAGCAAAAGCCAACATTTTCTTTGCTCATGTTTCCTATTCAAGCAAATGCAATTTTTTTAATATAAGCTTCTTCTATTACAAATTATTGGAGAGTACCTCTGGGCCCTCTCCAATAATTTGTAATAAAACAAATTTTGAATAACAAATTTAGACGACCAAAAATAATCTAGCTCTCTGTCAGGGCAAAGCCAGCCTAAATATAGGGGCAAGGGGCCTCATATTTAAAGATATTGTAAGTTCAAAATATATTCCGCATCAAGGCGAAAAACCTACATGAATTTCACTTCTCTGTAAAGCTGGAAAAAAACACACGTGGTGCATATCCAGCTTTAGCGCAGGGACCCAGGGGAGAAACGGTATGTTAGATAAGGTCTAATCTCGTTTAGTTTCTACAGTAGTCGGAGTCTTACGAGACGTAATCGGTTTTCGTCACGGCTAATTGAGAAACGAGATTCTAAAAGATAGAAATGTCGTGTCATCATTAGTTATAGCAATGCGTGTCAGGAACGAATCACCGTTAAGTCACGCGTGAGATGACTTGTATTGATTCTGCCTCGATATACGTCATCTCCCACCGTTTTGACAGGTGGACAGATGAGCGTCGGTCCACCTGACAGTTTAGGGTAAAAAGTATATATATACCTGGAAGAGCAGAGCATTAGACACACACTTGGGGTCACACACACGTTGGTGAAGTCCAGGACAGGCGGACTCTGTTTCCTGGCATAAGGGTACCTTCGATCACAGGACCCTGAAACGGCTGGAATCGCCAGAGAGGGCATTCCATGATTGATTTAGCTTAAAGTTGATAGGCGGCTACGGGGCCGAATTCGTGAGAAGGAACACCCCAGGTGGAACGTTAAAGTTTAGATTGTCGAGTAGCAGGTATCGTCCTGCAATAGTCAGAAGTGTAGGTTAATTGTATTGTGCGTATTAACCCTTTGAAGCGTCAGCCTGATTGCGTTCTGAGTAGTTTATTTTGCTGTCGGAACATCATAATACCGACTGGAGATCGGTGTGAGTGACAATTTCGCCCTAGCACAAAAGGGGCATTTGTGAATCGTGAATTCAACCAGGAACGGTGGATATTTCAATAGGACTTTCACGGAGGACTTTCAAAGGGCACATAAGGTATGAGTAGACAATATCTGACCCAAATCAGAAGTACGGTGGTTTATAGATGACGAACATTGCTGGTCGGAACCCTCCGACAGCCAGAGGTACAGTTACGCGCAGACGTTGACATTTGAGCCTAAGCGGGTGAAGCTCTTATGGCGAGCTCACAGTAATAACATTTCAGATTTGTGAAGCTCTTATGGCGAGCTCACGGTAGTAACATTTCCAGTGTGTAGACTATAGTGCCAGTACAGGGCTATAGAATGACTATATGATTGTTTAGAATTATTTAACCGTAGTGACCCATTTTCTGTGAAAAGAATTGAATTGTTGATTGTTGAAATATTGAAACGGATTTATTTTTATGTGTAAATAAAAGAATCGTTGTTACTTTAAATCATTCTTTCCATTATACAGCCTGAAGTGATTAGGAATCACACCTAACGGAAATCGAACCTATTTCAGGCCAATTTGGCAGAGAAGGAATCACGGCGTCGGTCTAACTCAGCTCTCTGCGCCGAGTTCGCGACACTTGGATTCCGACCCTCCACGTTGGTCTAATTTTCCCGCAACTTCATCAGCGAGACTAAATAACCCCACGTCAGCCCAGGCCTTACGGGGCCTTAGGTGTCCCTGACATTGATTGGCGAGCGCTACCAGGATATTTCTAAAAGGTAAAAAATGGCTATATGGAAATTTTGTTTTATTTTAACGGCGGTTCTGTTTAGGTTTTGACGCGTTCGGTCAGTTGATGCCGTTCAAGGGTTTAATATCGCAATACAGTAGTCCCCAAAAGGATACTTAATAGCCACTATAACTGCGGTAGGTTTCAGAATATTTGGTGCGTTTAATTACGTTAAATTACAGAGGTGAATTAGGATCAATTGCCATATTTTTTTTTCTTTCTTTCTTTTCCTTCTTCATTCTTTCTGACGAGTGTTGAAGATAGAAAGAAAAAATCAAAATGGATGTTGTTACACCCCTCGCCCAACTGGTATCATTAGGCAAGGAAATGGGCCTTGAGGGAGCTGAACTTCAGAAGTTCGTTAAAGATGAGCAGAAACGTGAGGCCAAGGAGATTGCCTTACGCAATGAGGCGAGGGAGAGAGAAGCCCAATTAGAACGAGAGCGTGAGAAAGACGCAAGAGAGGCGAAAGAGAGAGAGATTCAATTAACAAACGAGGCGGGAGAGAGGGAAGCCCAATTAGCAAGGGAGGCAAGGGAGGCAGAACGGGAGCTCGAACAACAGAGGCACGAGAGAGAATTAGAGCTCCTCAGAGCAAGGGCCGATGTGGAGAATGAAAGTCGGCGCTCAGGGGATGGGAGTGCAGGGGTAGCAATTCATGCCCCACGCCCCCATCTCGCTCATTTCAATGAAAACACAGATGACTTGGACTCGTACTTGGAGAGGTTCGAGCGTTTTGCCTCCAGTCAAATGTGGCCAGAAGACACATGGGCTATGTGCTTGAGCCCTTTGTTGTCAGGTAAAGCCCTCGAGGCTTATACCAGTATGCCTCCTGCACTCCTTAACGACTACAGTGAGCTGAAGAATGCCATCCTTCGGAGATACCAGCTCACTGAAGAAGGATTCCGGACCAAGTTCCGAGAAATTAAGCAGGAGAAGGGAGAAACAGTACCTCAGTATTTTGCCCGGGCTAGGCGGTACTTTGACCGCTGGACTGATCTCGCAGAAGTGAATGAGTCGTATGGAGCCCTGCGAGATCTATTTCTCCGGGAGCAGTTTTTAACTACATGCTCCAAGGAGTTGGGCCTGTTCATCAAGGAAAGGGGTCCGCCCACCTATGATGAGATGGCAACTGTGGCAGAACGCTACATCGAGGCCCACGGTGGGAGTGTAAACGCACCCAAATCGGCTAGGGGTGGGGCAAACGGGTTGGCAATGGCACCCGTAAGGCAACACCACCCCGACCCTCCTGCGTCGCAGACCAGCCGGAAGGGGAGCGCTCCCAAGGACACCACTTGTTTTATCTGCAACAAGCGGGGTCATATTGCCAGGGACTGCTGGCAGAAGCAGGTAAGGACCACTGGGAACATTAGACCACCTCAGCAGGGGGTCGGGAACGCAGCACCAAGGGGTTGGAAGCAAGGTGACCGCGTAGATCCAGGGCCCAGTAGACAGACGGCAGCGTTCTGTCAAACTATCGGTCCAGAACACAGTCCCCTCCGGGAATGTATACAAGAGGGAGAATTAAGGCTGAAAGGCGGGAAGGTTGTCCCGATAATAAGTGGCATGTGTGAGAGGCTCACAACTTCGCAGGAGAAGGTTGATATGCCAGTGTACCCAGGGTATGTGGGACAAAGGGAGATCCGTCTGCTCCGGGATTCTGGGTGCTCCTCTGCAGCGGTTAGAAGGCAACTGGTTGACGACAAGCAATTGTTGGGTCGTGACCATTTGTGTATTTTGATAGATGGGACCGTTAGAAGGTTCCCCACCGCGAGGATAACTGTGGATACCCCATTTTATTGTGGCGAAGTGGAAGCCATGTGCATTGAATCACCTGTGTATGACCTGGTCATAGGTAATATCCCAGGGGTGAGGGCAAGCCCTGATGAGTTATGGTCCAGGGATAGGGGGCCAAGTGAGGGCCCCACGAGTAATGAAGGGAAGGTTCCCAGGGGGAACCAATCCGATGGTCCAGGGGATGGCCCCTACACGACGAAATGTCGGGAAGTTTCAGGAGGGACGACTCCTGTCCTATTAGGGAGAAGGGGCCGCAGGCGGTCCAGGCGAAACGCCAAACAGCGAGGGAACCCAAGGGGATCATTGGGGAAAGACCCTCAAGCAAATTTATGTGGGGGAGTTGAGCGCCCCAAGAAGTCGGTGTCACCCGTGTGGAGAGGGGAGGCCAGACCCACGCAAATGGCTGGGCAAACTTCCCCAGAATTGAGAGGGCACGGGTCAACACAAGTTGAGTATGTTAAAGTGGATGGGACCGCTAAGGTGGGCGCCCAGGGGACCGAGGAAAGGGTCCACAAATCAAAGGAGAAGCATCCTAGGTGGCGGAGACCACGTAGAGAGTGCCGGGGGCGCACAGCGCCCAATGTGCGCAAGAAGTCGTCGCAATGGACCGGGGGGGTCGACGGCACAAGGGCCAAGGACGGCCAGGGTCGTTCGAACGACGGTAATCGCCGGGACGAGTGAGCCTGGGGGATATAGCGCCATGGGAAGCTCTTGGGAATGCGAAAATGACAGGGTATGGGGACCCTGGTGGAATACCCGTAGAAATAACGGGGCGAGAAGTAGGGGTGTGTCGAGGGTTACCCAAGGGGATTCTGGGAACCGGGCCCCTACCAATGGTCGGTGGTTATAAAGAAGCAATAGTTGGGTGGCTGTGGGCCTGGTGTCTGGGACGGGGGCTCCAGTCGCAAATATTTTTGTGGGTGAGGTGATGAGTTTCGTAAACCCGGTGTTAAGGCCCGGAAGAAATTTTCTTATTTTTAGTATTATTATTGCTCTGACTGCCGACTAGAGTTGGTTGTGAGTGCGAATGTGAGATACACTGCCCTGTCTGTCGCGTGTGCGTGGACGGGGAGCCTGTGTGTCGAGTTTTGTAAGTGTGGGACACAATAACCCCGTCTGTCGCAAAGGCGCGGTCGGGAAATCCGTGTGTTGAATGTGTGAGTGTGTGAGGAACAAATTTTAATCCCCTGGTTGAGCTTGGCGAGGGTGAGGCTCGACATAATGCAGGGGTCGTTTGCCCCTTCACAAGTCATAGGGGAATGAGAGGCGAGGTTACACTCCGTTGGAATTAACCCATCTGACGCAAAGGCGCGGACGGTGTTACTCGTCGGAGTGAGTGCCAAGTGAACTGTTTGCAAAATGGGCGAACGTGTATAAAAATGTGTATGTTTGGGTGTAAATATATAGTATTACAGAGAGAGAGAGAGTGCTGCAAATCTAAGAATAAGGCTACTCTCCATATGTAAACCCGCAAGACGGGAGCATGTGGTAGCGTGTGTGTCGTGGGAATCGGTATGGCCGACGCATGAGCCCGGTCATGAACCCCACGACCACTAGGGCACAGTTTTGTAGTCTTAAACATGATGGGTAGATTGTAAAAGGGTGTGAGAGGCGAGCGTGCGTGGCTTTGCCCCTTGCGTTTTAAGAGATACACAGGGTGTTTCTCTCGGGAAGGGAGTTGTCAGGGCAAAGCCAGCCTAAATATAGGGGCAAGGGGCCTCATATTTAAAGATATTGTAAGTTCAAAATATATTCCGCATCAAGGCGAAAAACCTACATGAATTTCACTTCTCTGTAAAGCTGGAAAAAAACACACGTGGTGCATATCCAGCTTTAGCGCAGGGACCCAGGGGAGAAACGGTATGTTAGATAAGGTCTAACCTCGTTTAGTTTCTACAGTAGTCGGAGTCTTACGAGACGTAATCGGTTTTCGTCACGGCTAATTGAGAAACGAGATTCTAAAAGATAGAAATGTCGTGTCATCATTAGTTATAGCAATGCGTGTCAGGAACGAATCACCGTTAAGTCACGCGTGAGATGACTTGTATTGATTCTGCCTCGATATACGTCATCTCCCACCGTTTTGACAGGTGGACAGATGAGCGTCGGTCCACCTGACAGTTTAGGGTAAAAAGTATATTTATACCTGGAAGAGCAGAGCATTAGACACACACTTGGGGTCACACACACGTTGGTGAAGTCCAGGACAGGCAGACTCTGTTTCCTGGCATAAGGGTACCTTCGATCGCAGGACCCTGAAACGGCTGGAATCGCCAGAGAGGGCATTCCATGATTGATTTAGCTTAAAGTTGATAGGCGGCTACGGGGCCGAATTCGTGAGAAGGAACACCCCAGGTGGAACGTTAAAGTTTAGATTGTCGAGTAGCAGGTATCGTCCTGCAATAGTCAGAAGTGTAGGTTAATTGTATTGTGCGTATTAACCCTTTGAAATACGGCCTGATTGCGTTCTGAGTAGTTTATTTTGCTGTCGGAACATCATAATACCGACTGGAGATCGGTGTGAGTGACAATTTCGCCCTAGCACAAAAGGGGCATTTGTGAATCGTGAATTCAACCAGGAACGGTGGATATTTCAATAGGACTTTCACGGAGGACTTTCAAAGGGCACATAAGGTATGAGTAGACAATATCTGACCCAAATCAGAAGTACGGTGGCTTTATAGATGACAAACATTGCTGGTCGGAACCCTCCGACAGCCAGAGGTACAGTTACGCGCAGACGTTGACATTTGAGCCTAAGCGGGTGAAGCTCTTATGGCGAGCTCACAGTAATAACATTTCAGATTTGTGAAGCTCTTATGGCGAGCTCACGGTAGTAACATTTCCAGTGTGTAGACTATAGTGCCAGTACAGGGCTATAGAATGACTATATGATTGTTTAGAATTATTTAACCGTAGTGACCCATTTTCTGTGAAAAGAATTGAATTGTTGATTGTTGAAATATTGAAACGGATTTATTTTTATGTGTAAATAAAAGAATCGTTGTTACTTTAAATCATTCTTTCCATTATACAGCCTGAAGTGATTAGGAATCACACCTAACGGAAATCGAACCTATTTCAGGCCAATTTGGCAGAGAAGGAATCACGGCGTCGGTCTAACTCAGCTCTCTGCGCCGAGTTCGCGACACTTGGATTCCGACCCTCCACGTTGGTCTAATTTTCCCGCAACTTCATCAGCGGGACTAAATAACCCCACGTCAGCCCAGGCCATACGGGGCCTTAGGTGTCCCTGACACTCTCAACCAGTTAATAAACTTCAACAGCCAGGGCATATCGTATAGGGTAGTTTTACGGGACTCCAGAGTACCAGGAGAAAACCACTGTCCCCAACTCACTTACCCCGCAGAGGAGGGTTTGGATCGGTTGAAGGTGCGTATATCATCGACGTGTAGGGGGAACGTGTTCCTACACAGGTGAATGGATGTAAGTGACTGACCAGAGGACAGATTGCAGATGACTCGAGTCACAATCAAACCTTTGACATTTTGTTCTGAAAATCCACCCTTCGCTGGTATACTTATCTGATAAAATAGATTTTTCGCATTCGTGGTTTGGACGCAACGGTGTTGTCCTAATCACAACAGTGGAGTGAAGTATATGAATAAAACTGAACTGAAAGAACACCGACTGATGGACATGACAACCATTACTTATTCCCAGTTCTTTATTCTACATTCTTTATCAATTGATTTTATCGGTTGATAACGAATGTCGAATAAGGAAATGGGAATAAGTAAAGGTTGTCACGTCCCATCTGATTGAAGCTCCTCTTTACCGGAGGATGGTATCCGGTAACGGGAATATAGGGGACAAGTCATAAGAAGTATATATATACTGTATAAACTGTTTACACTGTTGATCACTGAGTCTGGAGGATTCTTTGAAGATTGCCAATCTCTCTCCTTTCTGGTGTCAGAAATGCGGCCGCTCAGGTAATATATCATGTATGATTCGAGCATGGTTTGGGTGAGCGGAAAATTACGTCATGTTGTATGGGATGGCGTCACGAGGCCTACCATGACAATGTGCTTGAGCGGCATTCTGCAACATCATCATCATATATATAGTGGTGTGTTGACCTAAGCAGCACGTGTTAGGTTGGTAGGTACATTTTCATACATTTTAATACTATCATATTTGATTTCAACTTTCAAGAGTGAAACGTGGTTGCTTTGAGTAGCCTGAGATGCCGTGGGCATGAGTACTTATTCTGGGGTATGTTTCAACGAACGGGAGTACAATTACTCATTATTGCTGTATAGTAATGAGGACTAGCCCATTTTGATATCTTCTATTAAAAGCGAAACGTGCGATTGAACTTATCATCCACATATTTATCTTAACTCTTTGAGCCCGAGGGGCCGCTTTTCCGGCCCAGGGACATGATACGACATACTTTCATTACGTAAGATGACTGCTAAGTGAATGTGTGGGTTAGACCAATGAATATTTTCACCATGCAGCCCCAAGGCTGCACGTTAAAATATTAATTGGTCTATCTCCAAATAATGAATATGGACTCTTCCAAATGCTGCCATTGAACTGACATGGAAGATACCACCAAGTTTCAAAGGGTTGAACTATATTCAATTGTTGGTACTTTGGTGAAGTAGAATAGCCGTCAACTTGAAGCAGATCCAGTATCCATTTTTCACATATCCGTTTCTTTTGCCCGCTCTCGGGACTACTTGCATGATTGATACGAGTTTGGGTGAAATTGAGGTGTCTTTGAAAGATTGAGACTGAAGTAGAGGGGCAGCAACTGTCAGGTGTTTGGAGTTTTTTTTATAAGTTTTTTCTAGTGCACGACTCGCCGAACAACTCGTGGCAGTGTGGACACAGTAGGGACACGTAATCATCCCATTATCCTGCTGCGTGGCTGGCTTTTGTTGCAAGACGTGTTGGGTTTCGGTTTTTGTGGTGGGTTGCATTTACATTTTAAAACATTATTCCCCACATATTCTTTCTGGGTCGTTTTCCTATTTTCAGTTTAAAAAACCTTTTGTACCACGGAAATATAGATTCGGCAAGATTGGGGTGGTTTCAACACACTTTTTCCATTATCCTGTTCCGTAGCTGGTCGTGTTGCATTACGTTTTAGTTTGCGGGTTTTTGTGGAGATTTGAGTTAACACTTTTACACATTACTCCCCCAAGTTGTCCTATTGTCAGTTTAAAAAAAAACTTCTGTACTACTGACATAAAGATTAGGAAGGATTGATGTGTTAGTGTGATCGTTTTCAAAACAAATTCAACATATTGGCAATGAAGGAAGTGAGTGTAATATGGGTTGTCCCTGGAGCACATTTCGGACAACTCTTGAGGTCACTTCGCAGATGACTTCAAAATGGGCGGAAAACTGGCGAAAAAACAACTTAACCCTTTGAATCCCAGAGGCCGCTTTTCCGTCCCAGTAACATGATACTTCATAATTTCATTAAGTACGTGGACTTTTGAGTGAAGGTGTGGTGTAGACCAATCAATATTTTTAACGTGCAGCCTGAAGGCTGCACGTTGAAAATATTAATTGGTCTACCCCCAAATAAAGAATATTGACTCTTCCCGTTGCTGCCATTGAACCGATATGGAAGACACCACTAGGGTTCAAAGGGTTAAATTTGCAGCGATTTAAAAATGCTGTTATTGCTGTAACTTATGAAATTCCTAAATTCTTATCTCGAACTGTCCGAATCTGTAGGGTCAGACGACTCACGACCTAATAAGGAAAACACAAAAATACCTTCAAATTTAACCTCTCCTTGAAAACAAAGTACTCCAACCTCCCACAAGCCTCCAGATTTGCCAAGTTCAACCATGTCGTCAAAAACTGAGTTATCTCCCTTACATCAGCGTTGAGTTCATGTAATCGCGTTGCGCCATTTTTTTCCAAGGAACCCATTTTCAACAAATTCCCTGTACTACTACTACTGCCTGATATCACCACCATATCCCTTCTGCTGACCAAGAGGGGTTCTTGTGCCGTTTCGTGCTTCGATAACAACGGCTATAATCAACACTAATCTATCGGTATTGCCGCCTTCTACCACAACAACTGCAAGCTCATTATAGTACACAAGTGGTTTCTGCCACCTCCGATGCCATCTGCAAACATAACTGGCTATCACGCCAGTTGCCCGGTATCACTGCCACTATTACATTTACTCTGATACCACTAGTTCGAGTATTGTGCGCTACCACATTAGCCTCCACTGCTGCGAACATCTACTTCTGCTACTGTTCCTACTGTCAGCTTTCATCGGTTTTGTCTCCTACCTCTCTCAGTGTAAACGAGGGTGTCGAGGAGATAACAGATTGAAAAGTGTAATTCTGATATGTCCAATTTTCAAAGGCTGAAGACCCGACTGATAAACTATTCCACACGAAGGGCGTCAGGGGTGACTCATGCCTGATCATTGACAGATCTAGGAAGTGATGTCGTAGTCGCGTAAGCAAGTTATGTCTTGTTTGGTTGTCTTTGTAGCCGAGTGAGCGGCTTTGTTGCGACATCATTACTTTCGTGATACATAATTTAGTGTGCATGCGCAGCGCCTTTTGTTATGGTGACGCGTGTTTCCGTGGTCCAATTGTATACTAGAGGCCGCATCTTGGTTTCCATAGTTGCCATGAGACCCCCAAACACACTTCTTGGACAGGGCGAGGTCGATTCAAGGGGGGGGGGGGGGGTATATCTAATTACCCAAATAGGCCCGAAATCACCAAAAAAAAAAAAACCAAAAGATCCGAAACGGACTTGGCGCATCTCGGCAAAAGTTGCCTTCAGTTGGCCTTGAGTAAAATCACTAATTGTCCAAATGGACCCGACAACTATTTTTACAAGTTCGGATGCCTTCGGAATCTTCTGATTTTAGCTTTCTATCTATAATCTTTGTTATTGTTTCTGCTTCCCCACCCTATTCGTTAGTTCAGGAGTATACTCCAGTGGGGTAGAAGAGTCTGCCAGTTTCAGTTTCAGCTTATTGTTACTATTTTTGCTTCCAGCTATATTCTGGGTATTCATGTTCTAGTTCCTTGCAGCATGCCATGTGCAGTTTACCGAGATCGACCAAACTGATCACTTAACTGCAGATAACCCCACCCACTGCCTCATCATTACGAATGAGTGACTGGAACAGGTATCACTCGAACGACTCGCGGCTTATTGAGCAAAGGAACTGGCGCGCAATCGCTGGAACGAATGACTGCACACACGACTCTTATCCCAATCTCGGAAAAAAGGTTTCTTTTACCACAGACATTTCCTAAAGGGATCCTTTGGGTGGGATTCCATGCTCCTATACAGCTGTGGTATAGTCTTACCATCGGCTTCCACCATGCCTTCTGCTATCTATCCTATGGCCACCCCCTACTGTATTTACTGTTTCTGACACTTTGGGTAATAAGACTCTCAGAACCTGTCATTACACGACTGTCGCTACGGATTCCAGTTCATATCCCTATCATTCTTGTTTTCCAGTACTACGTGCGCTAGCAGTCGAATACAATCTGCTTGCTCAAATGACTTTTTCATACCCATTCCAACTTCCTCTAATGACTCTCGCCTGCAGATGGTACTAAATGCATCAGCCCGAGTGGTATGTAGAGTATCACGATCTCAACACATCACTCCTGTCCTGAGGGATATGATGCACTGGCTGCCAGTCAAGTACAGAATATTTTTCAAAACTTTATTATTAGTTTTTAAGACACAAAACAACATGTCACCAGCCTACTTAGAAGAACTCCTTAATACCAAGAATGTGTGTCAATACAACTTGAGGTCCGATGGTAAAATGCTGCTACATGTTCCAAAACATAGGTGTAAGATATTTGGAGATAGGTCATTCTCATTTGCCTGCCCTCACTTGTGGAATAATTTACCAGAACACCTAAAAAGACTGTCAAATGTCAACCTTTTCGAGAAAGATCTCAAAACATACCTGTTTCAAAAAGCCTATAAGTGATGTTCTGGACTGTAAGATACTGCATGTATTCCGTTTGAAAATTTGCATGAGCTCAGTAACATGTACAGCGCCTTAGAATATGGTTCTATATCTTCTTAACTATAATTTTGGCGCTATATAAATGTGTATATTATTATTATTATTAATGAGCTACAGAGCAGTGACTGGAAAAAGCATTGCTCGAACGACTAGAATCTCATCAGGCAAATAAGCAATCGGCCATTTACTTGAACGAGTGATGTCGTACGACTCATCTTGGTATTGGAGGATACTTACGACATAGTGATGTACAACTCTAGAATACCTTTTATGGGACGATTTATAACGCCATGAGTTACGTGATCAATGACGTTTTTAGCTGCGACTAGCAGCTCTGTAAGTGGCAATGTCGGTCTGTCGGTCTGTCTGTGACCAACGAGTTTCAAAACTCAGTAACTTTTGAAATACTTGATGGAATGACTTTATATTTGGCATGTAAGTGTATCTTATTGATGTCTAGCCACTGTTCAATGCATGTATTGTTCCAAATATTTTTCTTGGAGTTATGGTCCTTGATGAACTTAGGATTTTGTGACCAACGCGTTTCTAACACCACCCGTCGCAGCTACGGCGTCGATGTCGCGATTTTTTTCTGTTTGGTTCAATCTTTGAGCTCCGGAAACTCAGAATCAAGAAAGGAAAATTCATTTATTCATTTGATTTTGGAATTTAAAGGTCACCTCGAGCATCTGTGGCTACTTATTTCTTTATTTATTGGTGTTTAACCCTTTACCCAACGCAGACGATTTCCAAATTTATTATTATTTTAAATATCATTTTTTAAATTTTTTCAAAAAATTTCAACAAAACCATATCATGTGACCCCTCTTTGGAACAAGCTCGACGAGATCGTTCCAAAGAGGGGTCACATGATATGGTTTTGTTGAAATTTTTCGAAAAATAATATTTTTTCAGCTGCTAAATTTGCATATTACGCGGGCGGATGCGGGCGATTCGTTTCGTAACGTGTTAAGGGCGCATATTTATGCACAATGGCTAATCGTGATCGCACCATGGATATAAAGTCAAGTACAGCCAATCGTTTATACCCATGTTGCCCATTTTAGAGAATGTCCTACGCAGACATCGGTAACCGGGTTTTATTTTACAAGTAAAACAGAGCTTGTTTGCCAGAATAAACAAGCAGTGCTTCACTTCCAGGGGGTCCCATGGGGAATATATGACTATACCATGACCGCCACACAAATATGGAAGTCAAGCTTGGCCAATTGTTTATTATACGTTGCCAACATTAAATGACTTTTTCCCCAGCCGTTTGTTATTGGGCTCTATTTCAGACGTAAAACAGAATGCATTCACCACAAGGTTGTGTAGCTGGCATGAAGGGTAAATCGGTTAATATCTTGAAACTATACAGCTGTATGCCTGCATATAAAATATGTTGATTAGTCCACCTTCACCATTAACTCTTCTTAACAAGGCAACTTTCGACAAGGACAGTGTCCTGTTGGAAAAGTGGTAAATTGAAAGAATTAAATTAAAGCGTCCGTCCAAACAAAAACACTTGCTCCACTGTAGCACTCCTGTGTTAGCATTTCAAACGATTGGACTTTAAGCAGAAATCGGCAGTGCACTGTAAAATGTTCTGTAAAAATAAGGTAAAAAAGCTATCGGTACCTTTACCTTAACATATTCCCGTAACATTTTCGCATTGTTTGGCAAATAATGACAACCGTTTTTATTTTGTCTGGCCTCTAAACCGAGCTGTAAAGCGTTCTTGCAATCCATTGAAACATTTAGCATCAACGATAATTACCGTAAAAGGTACAGTAGAAGGGACGGAAATTGGTTCCCATTTCATCTACCGTAATTTAACAAATTTTTACAAGGTGATAACAGTCGTTACCGCAAATTTTAATGCATATTTTAATGGAAGCTGGTTTCAAGCCCTTTTACCGTATTTTAACGGTAACATTTGGGGCTGCCAACACTTTTCACATTGTTGATGGAAGAGAACTTTCAACGTATCAAGAGCTCGAGACATTTTACAGTTTTCGTACCAAATTCACACATTTTTTGGTATTTTTGAGGAATGAACTGTCGAGATTAAATGAGAAATATGTCTTTATTTAATGGCGTCAGAGAGCGACTTTAGTCATCAATGGCTATTAATTAATTTATTTGCGATTAAGGTCACATGTTTATGCGCAATGGATAATCGTGACGGCAACTTTGAGATAAAGTCAAGTTTAATCAATCGTTTGTACCCATGTTGCCCATTTTAGAGGAAATCAACCCCAAGGATTGGTGACTGCGTTCTATTTCACCAGTAACAGGCTCTGTTTAACATCCTTTGGTTCTCAAAGGGGCATCTATGGCTAAACATATCAAGTTTAACCCTTTACCTAACCTGAAAAGCAGACGACACTAGCAAAAATAATTCTTGAATAACTAATTTTTTTCATTTTTTGTCTCAAAAACATAGGTTATGACCCCTCTTGGAACGAGCTCGACGAGCTCGTTCCAACGAGGGGTCATAACCTATGTTTTTGAGACAAAAAATGAAAACAATAATGAAAATTAATTGGCGATTTTTGAGAATAGCGCTGGCCGGTTTTGGTCGTCACGTTAGGTGAAGGGTTAAACAGTTCTTGCTGTCCCACTTCAGAAGACTTACACCCATGGTATTAGTTACTGGGTTACCACACTGAATGGACATTACATCACCTCCCGTTGTTGCACTTAACAAGATATTAAATGTTAAAAGATTAACCCTTCGGAGACAGAAAACATGAGCGGGTCGAGAATTGAATCTATCAGAAGGGAAAAGAATCCGTTTGAACGGCGGACAGACATTCTCTGTAGCGGCGGGTGCATGAAGGTTCGTGAAAAGCGTCACAGGGTAAAAGCGAACTTTTAATATCGTGAACAAAGAGGGGATGTGGCAATTGTTACTTACTCCCATTTCCTTATTCTGCATTCGTTATCAACAGATTATATCGGTTGCTAACGAATGTCTAATAAGGAACTGTGATCAAGTAACAGTTGTCACGTCCGTGAACAAAAGAGGCAGCTCACCCTGAATAAAATCACAATAAACGTCGTGACAATGACAACTGGACTTCAAATTGGACTTGTAAACCTTACTTCTTTTTAGGAGTAAAGGATTTAAAGCCAGCATAAAATATATTACATACCACGCCGATGGGACTGAGCTGCCTCTTTTTAGGGGGGTTATAAGCCTCCTACCATTACAATAGTCACCGTCAGACAGAAGTTGGTGTTTTGTTGTTTGGTGGCAGATTAGGACGAGAACAGAAACCCCTTACAAAATTATAAAAAGCATACACGTGGACGTAATCAGATGTTCATGGAATTCTAGGTTTTGGTGTCGCATCAAGGTTCACGAGGTTTATTTACAGTACACACGGTTGATTTTGTAAAAGGGAAGGGAGGGTGACTCCAGACTCCACTTGCTAATGTTTAGCAGAATCTTGCAAACCCAATGAGCGAGTATTTTCTGTTCTTGGACCACCGAGTAATCTTCCCTCGGCAGTCCATGAAGAGAAAAAAAAATCTTGTTGAATCCTCAAGTTGTATTGTATTGATTCCTATTGCTCACCAAAGCAAGTGGCTTAACCCTTTACCTAACATGAAAAGCAGACGACACTTGCAAAAAAAAATTCTTGAATAACTAATTTTTTTCATTTTTTGTCTCAAAAACATAGGTTATGACCCCTCGTTGGAACGATCTCGACGAGCTCGTTCCAACGAGGGGTCATAACCTATGTTTTTGAGAAAAAAATGAAAATATTTTGAAAATTAATTGGCGATTTTTGAGAATAGCGCTGGCCGATTTTGGCCGTTACGTTGGGTAAAGGGTTAACTATGGGGTGTTTTCCCAGTCGGGATACTTTCATCTGGATTGGAGCGTTGTTGATTAACTCTTGTTGTTAACAGTGTGCTTTCTAACGGGACGAGATTTGCTTCTTGGACTTGCGTCACACACACAGTCGGTCTCTTGGAAATGGAGGCGCGTGGCTGATTGGGGATGTTGGGGGTCCCAGCATGACCAGTTTTGAGTCTCATACCTGCTAACTAAATATGAAGTTGGGAAGCCCAAGCATCATGACTACCACATGAATTTATTCACAAACATATATCCGGACTTTTTTATCACTCCCATTGATAAGTATTAAAACTATATCACCAAGTCATGCCCTCGAAGAAGGCATGCCTTGATAATGTAGTTGAAGTACTTCTTCAGATGGGACTTGAGTCATGACAGTGGGGACAGAACGGGCCCCCCGCCCATCGGTTATCTTCAGGACACCCTATTTTAACGTGCAGTTGACACCGACAACAGGTTCTTGTATCACCGGGGTGGGAAAGAGGGGAGGGCAATTTTTTGCGGCCTAACACCGAAACCCTTATTTCTTATGAACGATTGAATTTAGAACCCAAGTTTAAAAAGTGAGTGGCTTCACACAGGCACAAATTCTTGTTGGTATACGAAATACTAAAAATTACATAAATTTGCATGTTTATTCGTGATTTGCATATCAATGGTACATAGACCCGATTTGCATATCAATAGTACATAGACCAGAATAAAAAAAAAATCAACTGAAAGTGAGATAAACGCCTGTCAATTTGTTTGGAATGTTAGTAGCACTGATGATATGGATTCTTTTTGGAAAAGGTTTTGGAACGAGCAAAATGAAATGACTAAGATTTCTGAGTTCCGACAAAATGAAGTATGAATAAAATTTTTTTGAACTTCCAACTGTGTCTATTTGTCAATTCTTAGCAGTTTTTAACGAACCTTAATCAGACGCCTTCTCACGCCGTCTTGTCAAAGTGTTGAAAACCGCAAAGAAATGATTAAATGGTCAACAAGACCTAATCTGAAACACTTCAATTTTCTGTATCGTTTCCCTCTAATATGTGGAAATCAAGATTACCATAAACATCAGTGATGCGGACCGTGCCAGACCGCCGTTCATGGTTCGATAAAAAAATAGCGGCCCCATGTGGCCAGGTATATGGGTATAAGGTCAGTGGGTGGGCGTGCACCCAGAACAAAGCTCCTACTTATTTCACAGGCTAAGTTGGAAGGTAAAGTCCAAACATTAGCGTGGTGTGCCCAACTAGCGATAATTGACATTACAATGTCTTTCTGGTCCCGTTCGTTATTGTTTCGGTACAACAGGGGTTGTTCGGTCCGAACCGCAGTCCAGCCACGAACCGGCACGGGATCGGTTTGTGCGGCTCAATCCGCAACACAAATAAAAATCGCTAAAGATCCTAAATGAGATATGGAAAGGCTACATTATTGGCAATGAATAACTTTGGTTATGTGCTGGAGAATAGATGTAACCGTTATTATTTTTGTTTTTGTTCGACAAAATGTTTTTCTGCATTTGCTTGCTTGTAGTCCGCCATGCAAATCATCACTTAATATTCTTCACCTTCTTCCTCCCCTTCGCCTTCCACAGAATCGACGCCGACCTCTTCGTAATCCTTCTCTAAAGCAGCCAAATCTTCACGAGCTTCTGAAAACTCTCCCTCCTCCATACCCTCACCGACGTACCAATGCACAAAAGCACGCTTGGCATACATCAAATCGAATTTATGATCCAGACGAGCCCATGCTTCAGCAATTGCCGTTGTGTTGCTCAACATGCACACAGCACGCTGCACCTTAGCCAGGTCACCTCCCGGGACGACAGTTGGTGGTTGGTAATTAATACCAACTTTGAAACCCGTTGGACACCAGTCTACGAACTGTATGGTACGTTTTGTCTTGATGGTGGCTATAGCAGCGTTGACGTCTTTGGGGACTACATCACCTCTGTACAACATACAACAGGCCATGTATTTACCGTGACGTGGATCACATTTCACCATCTGATTGGCTGGCTCAAAGCAAGCATTTGTTATCTCTGCAACCGAAAGTTGTTCGTGGTATGCTTTTTCTGCAGAGATAACAGGAGCATATGTAGCAAGTGGGAAGTGAATTCTTGGATATGGGACTAGATTGGTCTGAAACTCTGTTAGATCAACATTCAAAGCGCCATCAAATCTCAGTGAAGCGGTTATAGAGCTAACAATCTGACCGATAAGTCTGTTCAGGTTGGTGTATGTTGGCCTCTCAATATCCAGGTTTCGGCGACAGATATCGTAAATAGCCTCGTTGTCGACCATGAAGGCACAATCCGAATGTTCAAGTGTTGTATGGGTAGTCAGAATGGAGTTGTAAGGTTCTACAACAGCTGTCGACACTTGTGGAGCTGGATAGATGGCAAATTCTAATTTGGATTTCTTTCCATAATCAACGCTGAGACGTTCCATAAGCAGAGACGAGAATCCTGATCCAGTACCTCCGCCAAAGCTGTGGAAAATAAGAAATCCCTGGAGACCGGTGCACTGGTCGGAGAGCTTACGGATTCTGTCCAGAACCAAGTCCACAATTTCTTTACCAATCGTGTAATGACCACGAGCGTAATTGTTGGCGGCATCCTCTTTACCAGTGATCAGCTGTTCCGGGTGGAAAAGTTGTCTGTATGTACCAGTTCTCACTTCATCTGAAAATATTAAAACGCTGCTTGAGGCATAATAATATAATATTAGAACGTTCCTTTTCATGTTCTATCGGTCGATAGTACCTGAGTTTGTGTGATTTCTGAAATAAAACCTGAAGCAGCTTCGCTGCTTCAGGTTTTATTTCAGAAATCACACAAACTCAGGTACTATCGACCGATAGAACATGAAAAGAAACGTTCTAATTATTTTATTATGCCGAACAAAAAATAACTTGCATTGTTAAGCGTTAACTGCAAAGTTCATGCCATCAATCTTGTAATAACAATGTTATCGAATCCATAAACATGACGTCATTTTGAACGAATGACGTCTCTTCGAAAATGACTTGTCACAAGTGCCGTCGCTTAAGTTTGGGAGTTTCTATATCAACAAATTCCAGTGTTTACAACTGCATCATGCTGTTCATGTTATAATTCATTATTAATGCTTGTGTGATAAGTGGTACAAATTAATGGAATATAAATTCATGTTTCTCGGACGACAATATTTGATAGAATTAAGCGGAGTGGAAACATAATTGATTGAAGTCATAACTGAGACTCATATTCAGGATTCACTGAAGTGGTGAACAACACGTGAGTGAGTTTTTTAATATTTCTGATTCTTTTGAATTCATTGTTTTCAGTTAAAATTGAAAACACACCCACTGAAGATGATATATTTGTTGGTAAGTTTGTGTCTACCGCTGTTGAAAAAAAGTTAAACGGACACGGAGCCAGCGTTTGGTGTTGAGAAATTCCAATCGACGCTGATCAATGGAAGTGGCGCTTACATTTTCTTCGTTCTCTTGTCTCCAGGGAAAAACGTTCCGATTGTACCCGTTTTTGCCCCAAAAGTCCAGTACTATGACTTTTAGAAGGTGTCAAATTAACCAATCACGGCTGATGTTACAAACGTGAGGCATAATAATGTCTATTATACCGCGATTGCAGCGTGAATTCAACGTTACCAAATACAATAAAAACATTGAGAAATATGTTAGATATACCACGCGTGGAATCATGTAAGAACACATGCGATTAGTAGCTACGCATCTGATTTACGTTATGACGTCAAAAATATTTTCACGCAAAGCCGCGTCAAACAACAAAAGTAAACAGACCGTCAATTGTTCTTTAAAAACCCCAAATTCGTTAACTTAATTGGAGTGGTAGGATGATCAACCCTTTTCCCAACCCAAAAGGGGACATCTTTTGAAAAAACATTCTTGAATGACTAAGCTTTACTTGTTTACATAAGGCCCCAGAAAGTAGGTCTTCTGTTTCGCAGGCCATTATTTGTAAAATTGCATGCGGGCGAGCGGTTTTTTATTTTATTTTTTATTTCTGTAATTATTTCTTTGTCATCAAAAGTTCATGTTCTTGGTTTATGTTTTAGAAAGTATGTCTTCTGTTTCGCAGGCCATTATTTGTAAAATTGCATGCGGGCGAGCGGTTTTTTATTTTATTTTTTATTTCTGTAATTATTTCTTTGTCATCAAAAGTTCATGTTCTTGGTTTATGTTTTAGGCCTCATAACCTACGGAATAGCATGGATGGTGGTGTATTTCGTCCCTTGAGAGCAAGAAGGCTTTGCAATGCTAAAGCATTGCAAAGCCTTCTTGCACTCAAGGGACAAATTCATCAATTTTTTTAAATTGGGTAAAATATCAGACATAAACCATTTAATTTTTACTTTTTTATTTAAGTTTACATTGGTTATAAAAAGAGAGAATACGGCAGCCTAAAGGACCATGCGGGAAGGCCTGAGAAACAGATTTTTTAATTTTTTTAGGCCTGAAAAACAGTTTATGACAACAGTACGGCCGCCGTCACTTTCCAAGGTTGGGCAATATTTCCACGGACGCATCAATATTACATTGAAACAGTGATAAGAATAATCATCTAAACTTTAATTAATGAAGAACCGGGTATAACCCGGTGCTTCATTAATGTTTTGCTGCTGCTGCTGCTGCTGCTGCTGCTGATGATGATGATGATTTTTATTACCTGGTAAACGCAGGCGTGGACAACGCTGCCCACGCGTGTATTACAGCTAATCCACGGCGGCTGTTCTGTACTAATTGAAACGAGTTCCTCCCAACGAGGATCATAATCTATATTTCGGAGCCAAAAACAAAAGAAAAATAAATTCTGATTTTCTATTATTGTGAATAGCGCCGACTGTTTGGGGTAGTAAGTATTGTTTTTTTTTACGCCGGATGAAGAGTTTAACCCTTTACCCAGAGTAACAGCCAAAACCGGCCAGCGCTATTCTCAATTAATTTTCATTATTTTTTCATTTTTTGTCTCAAAAACATAGGTTATGACCCCTCATTGGAACGACCTCGTTCCAATGAGGGGTCATAACCTGTTTTTGAGATGAAAAAAAATAGTTATTCAAGAATTTTTTTTTTGCAAGTGTCGCCTGCTTTTCATGTTAGGTAAAGGGTTAATGGAGTTGGGAGCAACAAAAGAAGCCAGCCTACCTTTGTCGAAGAAGACAGGACAAAGGGTACTGGAACTGCAATTTTAAGCGGAAAATCAAACAATTCATATCATCACCACAACAAAGTATAGTTATTTGTGTTAAAGGTCATTTTCAGAATACACAGCTATCTCATAACAACAACATCGGTATATGTAGTCAAGTTGGGCCAATCGTTTATACCTATACTGCCCACTTCAGAGGACTTCAGCTCTCGGCTCCTAATTTCCAAGTAAACAAACACTGCTCCACTTTTCGGAGTTCTCACGCAGGGCTAAAATTTCGACGAGAATCCATGAATCGATTCGCACAAAGATTCGCGCAATAAAACCGGCGAGAATCCATGTAGATTCTCGCTTCACCTCTGCTAGGATTCGCGTGAAAAGAATTGAGTCAAATTAACCCTTTATTTAACACAGCGGCAACAAATTAACCAGCAGAAGGTTAACATGATCTGAAATATCCTGACACTATGTCAATAAAATCTTACAAATATGGCTGTCATTGGAACCGGCTCATTGAGCCGGTTCCAACAACAGCCATATTTGTAAGATTTTCTTGGTGAATATTCTTCATTCAATTATTTTATCATTTATTTATTATTTATTGTTTAAAAATCATCAAATTTAGTTTTAAAAATTAAAAAGGTATTCTGGGTAAAATTGTAAACTTGTGTTATCAGTATACAACAGTGGTTCAACCACGGTGGCGTCATGGTATCCTGGGACACTCATAGTAGGTATGGATTCTCGCAACCATTTTCACGATAATACAAATGGATTCTCAAAAATTTAGACGAAATATAAGCCCTGTCACGGAGGCAAACAAGTATAAAGTTAAGTTGAATCAATCGTTTATACCTATACTGCCCATGTTAGAGAATTTCTAAACCAGGTTCTATTTTACAAGTAAAACAGAATCCAGTAGTCGGTTACCGGGTTCTATTCTACGATCCCCCCCCCCCCCCACCACCCTCTCCCAACACTTTCCAGAGAGAGAGAGAGAGAGAGAGAGAATTTAGGCCAACATTATCCTTACAAACTGGTAATTGAGGTCTTAATGGGAGTTAGCAGGAATAGGGTGCACGGACTCCTCACTCAAAGAATGTGATCAAATATTCCCTTGTCTGATTTGTCTTTACTGCAGCCTTTCAAGTTGAGATAAATGTACATTTTTCGCTCCATATTCAACCAATTTCCCCTCCGGGGCGTACAAAAGCAAGAAAAAAAAAATGTGCATTTTTCTTAACCCTTTACTTAACACGAAATGGAGACGACACTTACAAACAAAATTCTTGAATAACTAAATTTTTTCAATTTTTGCATCAAAAACATAAGTCATGACATCTCATTGGAACGTGTTCAACGAGCTCTTTCCAAAGAGGGATCATGAGCTATTTTTTAGACAAAAAATGAAAATTAAATGGTGATTTGGTTTGCCGTTACCTTGGGTAAAGGGTTAATTTAGAGGAGCGCCAGTTCATGAGTACAAAATATACAACTTTGAGTATTGTATACTTACCATTGAGTCACACATATAATTATATATCAGTGTTTGGGTGCCCGTGTGTGCCTGTGACCCCCCCCCCTCCCCACCAACACACACACCACGTTCGAGATGTGTCCCACTTTCCTGATACCACCAGTAAAACTGAACCAATAGGGGTTGTTTATCAGGTTCAGTTTTACCTGTATAACGGAACTTGCTTACCAGTGAAAACGATCTCTACTACACTTTCCGGTAATTCCGGGGTACCTACGAGGGACGAACAACGGTAATAACCTACAGATAAATGTACATTGTCATCCATATCACCAAAAAGCCCATCCAAATGTTAAGAGGAAGCAAAGATGTTACCATTCTGCCAAATTTAACTCTTTAGCCAATATGATTAGAGGACGTCTACAAAAACATTTTCTCTGGTATCCTGGGGTATCTCACCATTTTAAGTTGTTTTGGGTTTTTTTGTTTTTTTTTTTGTTTTTGTCTGACAAACATAGATTATGGCACTCATCGTTCCAATGAGGAGCCGTAACTCAGCAAATATGGCTATATGGTGAACACCACAGAGGTATTAAGTAAAGTTTAGCCAATCGTTTATACCTATGGCACCCTTGGAATTTTAGGCAGACAGTAAACCCCAAATCGAGTAAAAAGTACTGGAGAAGCAGGTACAGTTTCAGTTCGTGGGCCTCTCGGTTCGACCAAGAGATAAATTGGCTGACCCGTTTCCTGACGTTCGTGGGGGTGGGTTTACATCGTGTGAGTTATAGCCTGAACAGAAACACAACTAGGCGGCGCTCTAAAATAATCTCTTCTCCACATAATAATCTAAGGAAGTTAGTCTTGCATATATCAAAGGTAGAATACCTACCGACAACAGTTGGTTCCAAGTCGACGAAGACGGCTCTTGGGACGTGTTTACCAGCACCAGTCTCACTGAAGAAGGTGTTGAAGGAATCGTCACCACCACCAATTGTCTTATCAGAGGGCATCTGACCATCTGGCTGTATACCATGCTCCAAGCAATATAGCTCCCAGCAAGCGTTTCCGATCTGGACACCGGCTTGTCCGACATGGATGGAAATACATTCACGCTGGAGAGAAAAGAAGAATTTTTTTTATAAGATTATTGTCTGCATCCATGTCATTGAAGATCATTTTCATGGCCAAGGTTCTATCTAAAATTGTTTGAGGATGAGACGATTCCCACTGAAACCCTTAACTGGTAGAGTGCTGGAAGTCCATATTTGGGCTTTAATCTAAAGTGCAGGTAACCCACCTTAAATACTTCATATTCGGTGGATGTACTTCATATTATCCTCTTTAAGGATTTGCCTTATTACATTTATTTATTTATTTATTGTTGTTTAAGGTCACATATTTATGCACAATGGCTAATCATGACCGTGACAGTTTTACGGGTGGAGGAAGCCGGAGTACCAGGAGAGAACCACGGAGCAACTGTCAGCTCCCCAACATACCAACTCCACACAAGCAGGGTTAGCATTGGTTGAAGACAAGTGCACCATCGACGTGCAGTACGCCTTAGTACACAACGCCACCGTGCCCTCACGCGGGCAATGGAGATGAAGTGTCTTGCCCAAGGACACAACGCGGTTGCCGCAGGTGGGATTCGAACCGAGGACCTCTCGGCTTGCAGCCTGCACCTCTACCTACTGAGCCACCGCGCTCCCCCACGACTTTTGGGAAATTTATTTGTGATTAAATACAATATTTGGTTGAGTGCTAGAAGCCACGATCAGTGCTCTACCGAAAAGTGCTGAAAGTCACTTTAGTGGCTCTACACTGTATTCATTGTCTCGTTTGCTCAGCAGTTGAAACAAAAAAAATGTTTTAATAATGATTTTATTACAATTTATTGGAGAGTGCCTATAGGCACTCTCCAATAAATTGTAACAAAACAATTGCTTATGAATAAACTCTAACTAAACTGGGGCTCATTTTGCTTGTAGCGTGGTACCCTTGAAAAAAATACTCGCGTTAAAAATCAACTTTGAAAAAATAATTTAGCACTCTACCAGATTTTCATGCAGTGGTCGTGACACAAATTTTCACTTAATTAACATGTAACGTACTCCAAACTGGTCACGCACCCGCCCCTCCTCAGCTCTAACTGTGTAGAACAGACCTCCAGTTGTATGGCCGACTGCGTGTTTGGCATAAGTCCAAATACCAAATATAGTCTCGAAAGAAATTACATGAAAACTAGAAAGAGTAAATCTAAGACTCCAATTGAGACGAAAATGTCCCGAGTGAAAAAAATAATTTGCGTGTGGGCGTGGGTGGGGGGGGGGGGGGGTACTCCCTTCGCTACTCCCCTGGGAAGAGTGATGGGCAGGTGTGGACAAATTTAGACTTGCATTCGCATCTATATAGATACTGCAGTGGACTGTTTTCATCGAATTATTTTAGGTGGGATTCGAACCGAGGACCTCTCTGCTTGCAGCCTGCACCTCTATCTACTGAGCCACGCCTTGTTACAATTCATGGGAGAGTGCCTAAGGGCACTCTCTCATAAATTTTAACAAGGCAAAGTTATATCAACAGATTTTGATAACCAAAAATAATTTAGCGTTCTACCAGTTAACACAAATAAAGGCCTACTCCCCCCCCCCCCCCCCCCCCCCCCCCCCCATCCTCGCATTTCAAATTTCGGATCAGGCAGGGGATTTCGAATCTAATCTCGAATCGAACTGCAACGGCCTTCAAGTTGTAGATATTGTACTTTCTAACAATAGTACAGTACAGTCGCCGTGGAATTGCGTGGGCTGATATCTACCCTTGCCTTCACCCGGTAATAGAAATCATCATCAGAAAAATTTGAATTAATGAAGTACCGGGTTGTACCCGGTGCTTTATTAATTAAATTTTTGATGATTATTCCTTTAATTAGTGTTTGGAATCGTATATTATTACGCCCGTGGAATGATTGCCCACCCAGTGGAATGTGACCTGTCCACGGCGGCTGTACTGTAAATATTGTCAGACTCCATTCAGAATTTGACTCGTCCACTTGGGCAAATTTACCAAATACGAATAGACTGCAGAATGTGGAATCATGAGTAGTTTGGGGGAGCAGAACGTCCCGTAAAGAAGACATGGGACCAATACTCTAAAACTTTTACAATTGTATTTTCTAGAATTGCATTTTCTACAATTGTATTTTCTAGTCATGACTTAAAATGGGTTGAAATGAATCATTAGCATTTTCAAAGATGTGGCAATTTGCCAGTTGGCAAATTGCCATATCTTTTAAAATGCTAATGATTCATTTTAGTCAGTTAATAGGTAGAAAATACAATTCTAGAAAATACCATTGAAAAAGTTTATAGTATTGGCTCCTGATGGTACTGAAGATGTCAAGAGATACATTCGGTAGGATTTTCAGAACATCTCGACACTTAGAAAATTTTCGAAATGGCTAGACTCTTAACGAATCGTCGGAACGCTTTCGAAACGAATCGAAGCTTCTCAGGCCCAAGAACAGAAATAACTGCCAACTTTCACTTGCCTCAGAAACGTAGCCTATGATTCATCATGGCTTCGGGCTCGTTGAGCTCGTTCCAATGAGGGGTCACAGGATATGTTATTTAGACGAAAACAGAAAAATAAGAAAGTTTGAATATATTTTTCATGAATAGGGTGGGGGAGGGTGGTAATTTGGCAGTTACGTTTGGATTAGGTGAAGTCTCGAAATCGGTAAAGAGCATAAGTCCAGGTAAAGGTTCAGTCAGTAAACCTCCAGGTGAACCGGAGGTCTGCTAATTGAAATTTTGCTCGTACTTATTATGTATTTTTCATATTGGTGGAATTTACATGCGGCGAGTGTTTTAGTGATGTTCTTTTCTTCTCATACTGCAGACCAACAATATTTATCAAACAGGTAGTGAAGGCAAGGAATAGCGTCCCACTGAAGGGGCCAAAAGCTGTGTTTCGAAGTGAACAAGGATGACTGCCCGACCAAGGACTCCCTCCCCCTAAAATGGGCCCATACTGTTACCTCTATACTACCAGACTACTACTCCTTTATTGCGGGAGTCTTCATTATCCTATCACATGGTAATACACATTAACACTACTGAATAATACACTGAGAATGTTTGAACGCGATCAAAACGTTTGCTTGCGGACAGACAAACGGTGCGCCGGACAAACTGATACCAGCACTTCAGCTGCTGCTGCTAATTTTATTTTTTAACTTTTTTAATTTAATTATTCAGAAACTACTTCTCAGTTTTAGGTTAATGGATAACCGGTTAGACAGAGTAGTGGTCAAGAACAAGATCACTCTCATTTTGTCCTTTGAACTCAAGCTGATTTCCTGGCTTGACGTCATCATTCGATTCAGCTAATCTCAAGTAACACCATGGCGGTCCCGAAGAGAATGTCAATCCATTTTAAAGAAGATCTCTGGTCTCCGATGTTCATCAATTGTTTTTAGGGTTTAACGATACTTTCAATTCGTGGGGTCATATCTGGGTGGACAGTTTTTATGGTTGGAATAAGTTGGAGTGCTCGGAGCAGCGGAGAGAAAAGTCGGTCTCTACAACTTACTAATCCGGTACAAACAGGTTTAGCATTGGTTGAAGGCAAATGTAGCATCTACGGATACGCTTTAGTACAGTACAGCCACAGTGGACTGGTCATTGATGTCCAAGCCTGCGTTTACCAGATAATAAAAATCAGCAACATGTTAATTAATGAAGCCCCGGGTTGTACCCGGTGATTCATGAATTAAATTTTTGATGATTACTCCTTTTGTGTTTGGAATTTATTGCCCACCCGTGGAAAGTGACCAGACCACGGCGAGCGTACTGAACAAGGCGACACCATACTCCTATTTGGGCAATCAGGTTTAAGTATCTTGCCCAAGATGACGCGGGTCGGGACCGAACTGTCGACGATTTTAACTGAAATCCAATGTACTAACCAGTGAGCCACCGAGCACATGCATCACCGAGTAAACTTAACCCTTTACCCAGCGTAACGGCCAAAACCAGCCAGTGCTATTCTCAAACAATCGCCAATTAATTTATTATTTTTTCATTTTTTTATCTCAAAAACTTAGGTTATGACACCTCGTTGGAACGAGCTCGTCGAGCTCGTTCCAATGAAGGGTCATAACCTATGTTTCTATAATTTTTTTTGCAAGTGTCGTCTGCTTTTCATGTTAGGTAAAGGGATAAAAGATGACATATTTGAGAAGTCAAGTTTTCAGAATGCATAACCAACATTCTCTGTATACCTCTCCAATCGTTAGAATAGATGCCGCTGGAATGTATATAACCGTAGAAGCCATGGGGTCATTTGACGAAGTGGGGATGGGGCTTGCCCTTTAAAATTTGGGGTGATCAAAAATTCAACTATAAGATATATTACAATTCTGGAAATTATACCCAGATTGTTGTTCGTATTCCACGTTTCAAGAAAATAAAGAGACCTCCGATTTGTCCTCAAAAATATCATCTTCATTCACTTGGTTCAAGTTGAATCGTGATTTAAATATTGAACGCAACTCGGCTCGGGAATCAACGAACCTTGTTGGGAGTTTTCTTGTACCCTCTTGACCTTCCAACATTCCTCCACGACAGTACATGAAGGGTGGATAACTTCGAAACGCCTGTCGGGTGGAACTATCATTCGGAAGTCACTTTGTTGAAACTTTGCTTGTATCTCCCTCTTGTAGTCGGTTTCCTTGATTTCCAAACGCGATTTAGTCGGAGGCAGCTTTAACTCCTTGCATGCTGCTGGCAAGTATTTCTGACCAGGACAGGATTTCTCATGCTACTGAAATAAGTATACTTTGGGAAAATTTAGTCCGATTTTCTCCCTGTGAATTGAAAGGATTTTTCACCAATGACTTCTTAAATTAAATTTAGATGAATTTTTCATCAAATCTAGTCATGCATGGCTGCTTGAATGCAGCCGTGACTAGATTTGATGAAAAATATCTTGAAAATATTCAGCGGGTTAAGAATTAAACCATTTGTTCAGGCGTTTGAGCGAGCGACCCTTGCTCAAACGGTGCGGTGTCTGCCCATCGAGGGCCCACGAGCAGGCACCCAACAACAATGAGGTCACTTCCCGCTTTACTACCAAAGATGGCCCCGGTGTTTAAACCTTGATCACTGGTGGTATCTCTTGTGAATTCAGTAGCGTCAGTTGGAAGGATACATATTCATTATTTGGAGGCGGACCAATTATTTTCAAAGTTCAGCCTCTGAGCTGCACATTAAAAATATTGATTTGTTTGTCCCACAAATTCACGGAGCAGTGATCTTCTTCATAAAATTACGACAAATCATGGCCATGGATCGAAAAACGGTCTCATGCGACCAAGCGGTTAGGGTCACTTTAACCCTTTACCCAACGTAACGTTCAAAACCGGCCAGCGCTATTCTCAAAAATCGCCAATTAATTTTCATTATTTTTTTCATTTTTTGTCTCAAAAACGTAGGTTATGACCCCTCGCTGGAACGAGCTCGTCGAACTCGTTCCAACGAGGGGTCATACATAACCTATGTTTTTGAGACAAAAGTGACATATATTAGTTATTCAAGAATTTATTTTGCAAGTGTCGTCTGCTTTTCATGTTTGGTAAAGGGTTAAGCATCTTTGGCTTCATCATATCACAATAAAAGTATGAACAGACCACTGCAGACGCTTTTCATTCCAACGTGCTGGGTAACGGTCATATTTTACAAGTCCACCTCAGCTTGTCTTCTACAGTAAAGAAGCACTTCACTACCGCAACTTCCACAAGGATGATTCAGTAATATTTCTACTGGTGACCGTTCAGTTTTGTTTCACGATACACATGATAAAGGATTGATGGGAAGGTGACGTGATGGATGGAAATGTTTCGTAAGAAAACTTGAACGTCTTGGTTGTTATGGAGCCGGATCCATATTTGAGCAGCTCACAAATTTTGTCACCGCTGGCTGGATGGAATGACGAATGCTTGGTGCTTAGACTTCGTGGCCGGTGGTGGTAATTCATGGTGGCGTCTTATGGAAGTATCCACACTTCCACGTGTAACGCACCATGCAGGCTCCATATTTAACCCTTTGAACTGTGGTGGTATCTTTCAAATCACAATTCAATGGCCACTTTTGGAAGAGTCGATATTTAATATTTGGTGATTGACCAATTAATATTTTCAACGTGCAGCCTTGGGGCTGCACGTTGAAAATATTGACTGTGCTACCTCATACATACATTCCACTTAATGAAATTATGACGTATGATGTTCCTGGACTGGAAAAGCGGCCTCTCTGATTTAAAGGGTTATGGTCATAACCACGGAACTGATCCGTCATATCAGCCAATCACAATCCATTGTGAATTGAAAAATATTAGATATAGTTAAGAGTTTTCAAGTATGTAAGACTTTTGTATAACGGCACAATTTTCTAGTCAAGTGACATCTATGGTTTATTTCCTGTCCTCTGGTGATAATATACAACACAACAGCTAAAATATCGCCATGTTGTTCATCTTTTGGTTTGTGTACAATATGATAACAATAGATTATTTCTAAAACTTCCGCTCAATGGGGTTTCCACCCAGGCAATACAGTACAATTTCTGAAAGAAACATGAACAATGTGAACATAATTACAGGTTGACAATTTGTGTTCCATGAAGTGGGCATCAGAGTCACACCTCACTCACTTGGAAGTCAAATAAATTGTTCATACTTGCCAATGGCGTAGATATTTTTTCCGCTGGTGGGGCAATACCCTAAATTTACCGACACGGAGACGGTACTGTGAGATGATGTCACCCCTTGAAGGTGGGGACAAAATTTCAACGGGTGTCTAAAAAGGTGTCCTTTTTTATTCTGGATCTTTGCAATCTTTTTTTCTCCTTTTCTTTGACCAACAATGAGAATGCAACTGAATGGTCCATTATGAAAATCCAACAAAAACTTACATTTTCCCACAAAACGTTTGGATGCCTCCCCTGTCACTTCCGAAGCATGGAGGGGCAGGAGGGTTATGAACACTTCACTTCTTCAAACCACATATCCTCCCCCACATACACGCTCCCATCCTCAAACACTTATTCTCACTTACTCACCCTCACTCATTATTATTAATATTAATATTATGATTATTAATTATTATTAATTATTATTAATTATTATTATTATTATTATTATTATTATTAATATACAAAATAATCTTACCGAACTCTCTAGCCGAACAGTTGAAATAAAATGTTAATAAAATCACTAAGTGAACAGATTCACTTGAAACTTGAAATATTATATTTATACACCAACCTACCAATATATCACTTGGCAAGTTATTTTATTTGTGTTCAGTTATGTTCGGCGTTTAATAGCTCCATTTTGCTGTTGCTATTTAGTTGCCTCAACCAGAATATGCAGAATAAAGATTTCAACTGTTTACCAACAAATCGTTAGAGTTCCCCAAGATTATTTCCGTATTTTTACTTTCAAACTATAGCTTCTGATCTCTCAATAGGACTAGCACGGCTCAGCGGGTCGAGCTTATCCCATTAAAGAGACAAAGCTTTAGTTTGTTGGAAGAAGATTGGGATTTGTTAGCTGTGTGGGCAAAATGCTGGAACTTTGTCCTCGTGCGTTTGGTAAGGCTTTACAGCCATGTACAGAACGTGGAGAGTGAACTATAAAATCACTCATTTTTTACGCAAGCAATAATTGCTATTTTGTTGCAAAACACAACAGAAACAAGCCGAGTTTAAACCAATGGACCTCTGAGGTCCACTGGCTGAAACCTTTCTTGTGCTTCTGATCAGAATTTGAGATTCCACGCCACATGTGATTTAGTGATAGTTCACTCTCCCAGTACTGTCGATTAAGTGTAACATTGGGTCTTCAATACTATTCAAACAAGAATTTCTCTTACAGTAGTAGTGGAAATAAGTTGCAAGATAAATAATTGTTAATAAAGAGAGTTTTTTCCCTTCAGGAGAAAAAATGCCAACCTCTTACAAGGATTTTTTTAACAGTAATGGAATAGCTTGAAAATAAGTGACATTTTATTTTCGATGCCGTAAAAAATCTAAAAAATTTTTTTTTTATTTTGGGGTGTTCAGAATTGCGAAGAATTGTTCATAAATACGGATGTACAACAAGTCACAAATAATTATTTTGTTTAATTTTTTTACGACATCGAAAATAACCGGTCGCCTAATTTCAAGCTAACTTTCCATTACTTATGTAGCACCTTAAGCGGAAATGGACGGAGGAGAAAAATGTCTTTCAGCCAGACTAGTCCGATTTATTTCCACCTGTACAGTACTCGAACTGTATTATTCAGTGTGCTTTTTATCTTCTCAAATCATGAATCGTGGTTTTAAAACTATACATAAATATGTAAATATTTCAACTGAGTCTTTAAAAAATGACAGATGCACCTAAAAATGCAGCTACAAAATATTCTAATTTATTTATTTATTGGGGTTTAACCTCTTACATGCTGCTGGCAGATATTCCTGCCCAGGTCAGGATTTTGCTTGCCAACGAAACAAGTATAATTTGGGCTTTTTAATCCAATATTCTGTGTAAATTGAATTAATTTTTTCACCAATGATCTCTTCAATTAAATTTAGATGATTTTTTTCATCAAATCTAGTCATGGCTGCTTCATAGCAGCCATGACTAGCTTTAATAAAAAATATCTTGAAAATATTCAGCGGGTTAGCAGTTAACGACACTTGCAAAAGACAATCATCGCATCGGACAGTTTTACAAGCGCGGGAACTCAGAGTGCCCGGGAAAATCACCAAGCAGCGGTAAGCAACCTTCGGAGTCTGCAACTTACCACCCCCACTGCCACTCACCCACACTGCAGGATTAGCAGTGGTTGGGGGCATGTGTATCATCAACGAGCAGTACACCTCGGCACACACTACCACCGTGATCCTACTTGAGCAGCTGGGATAACGTGTCTTGCGCAAAGATACAGCGTTGATGACGCGCGTCAGGCATGATCTTACGACGAAAATATCCCAATAAAACATCGGTTGTTCCATTCCCAACAATCGGCTGTCTCCGCCGATTCTCGTAAGAAGTACAGTACATCCGCCGTGAACTGGTCGCAGTCCACGCGTGGTCAGTGATGTCCACGCATGCATTCACCAGGTAATATAAATTAACAGCAACATTTTAATTAATGAAGTAAGGGTTGTACCCGGGGCTTCATTAATTAAATTCTTGATGAGTATCCTTAAAATTTGCGTTTGGAATCAGATATTGTTGCGTCCGTCGAAATATTGCCCACCCGTGGAAAGCGACCAGACCACGGCGGCTGTACTGTACATTTGAAACAAATCACAGTATATGTTAACACATTTTCAACGGTCGAACCACGCGGTGGTCCATTAGCTGAAAGCTTGCTGCCACTTCCTGAGGTATATACCGCCATTTGTAAATAATCATCGAGTGGTATGCGACGTTTTTTTTTTCTTTCGAAACCACGATTCTCAACAATACAAGACAAATTAAATAAATACTTTTCACTTAAAAATCTCGAAATTTTTGTCTGTTCAAATCAGTGCGAGTGTAAATAATAGATTATTATTATTATTATTATTATTATTATTATTATTATTATTATTATTATTATTATTATTATTTAGATGGGTAGCCTAACAGTTGTTTCTAACAAAGTGTCGTCTGCCCGAAACGTAACTAGAAATAACTGCTCAGGTAATACGATTTTTCCCGCCTATCGTCATCCGAACCTTCGGCGTCAGAGCGTTTGGTCAAGACGACACGATTTCGGATTCTGTTAAAATAATTGGATAAATTTAATGAAACTTACCATGGTTGGTAAAAAACAGAGAAGACTGGATTGAAGAAGACTTCGACTAGAAGACCTACGATCACGTAAGACTGTCGGATCTAATGGTGATACCAGGAATGTCGTTTAAAGCGCGGAGAACACTATTTATAAGAATGTCGTTGCCATACAGGTGAACAGATCAACAAAATAATTCGACAGCATTGGTCGACAAGTTTTCTAGGTAAATTACCCCACACTAATAGTTCGTGCATATCAGCGTTGTCTTGGCTACCAGGTGGAGATAATAATAAGCTGTTGTATGATCTTCAGGCAATAATTGGAAAATTGATCCTTCATTTGTCAAGACTTGTCCAAAGTAAAGTTGCGCGATATTTTTTCCTCTCTTCAAGTTACCTTTGCGAGTTTGGCGGACTTCGACACTCGCTATTCGCTGAAAAACAATTTATTTTTTATGAAGGTGGATAAGTTTTCCAGACGTGAACAGGTGTTCAAATGAACGGCGTGGGAGGGGTTACGATGTTTTGTCAATAACATACTGTGTTTAGAAATAAGAGACCCCCTCACTGCACGAGCTTTTTAAAAAAAGAATTTGAAGATCGGATTGCCTCTAAATTAACTCTAAAACTCTCACAGAGTGGATTCCCCATAAAGACAATACATCAGGCTTAAAACACAAGTAAAGTTGCAACCAATGGACTTCCGGTGGGGATCCTGACGAGACATTATCCATGTTTGATTTTCGCACTACTGGTCTCAAAAAATTGTACTTCATTCGACGAGGCACAACGAGTTCTGTTTAATAACATGATAGCTTGTGCGGTGCAGGTCAAAAGTTTCAAGCAAGTGACGTAGTAACACGGCGGGTGGAGTGTTGATGATTCCCAACAAAGGATTTTGATCTAAAACTGTTACAAGCTGAGCGCGATGTGAGGGTTGCTCATGATGCGACAAAATTAATAATTAACATGTTTCCTTCTCAGTTCTGCTCAGTTTGGAATTTCAACATAGTGTGGTGCCTCTAATTTGAGCCTGGTTGTTGAACAAAGATAAAAATAAGTAAAAGTAAGTCCAATGTCTAATATTATTGCGTCCGTGGAAATATTACCCACCGTGGAAAGTGACCAGTCCACGGCGGCCGTACTGTATCTAGTCTTTTAACAAAGTGCGTAATTACATTGCGTTAAAATTGTCATGTCTCACTCGGTTCATTGGTCTCATTGCAGTCAACACCTGTCTTTGTTTTACAGCAAGTTTCAAATATGAGGATTACCTCTGTGTCGCAATTGCAAAGTGAGAAGGAAAATTGTTCAGTATTATTTTGTCGCATCGCACACAATGCTCCCCCGCGTCTAGTGTATAACAGCTTCAACACGATGACTCGTTCAAGTTTGAAACTAATTGTCTGTTGCCAAATATCAGTTGACGCAAAAAGGATTACGCCTTAGAATTTCTGCTATGAACCAGAGATGAAAAGCATATCTGCAAGTTATGTTAACACCTCCCCATTGATCTTGTAGACGTACTTGTAACTCTCTGTTAGTTTCGTATTTCTAGCCAGGAGGCACCGGGACACGGGGGAGGGGCAACGGGCACATGCATCTCTCTGTTTCCAGAAATGTTTTTTTTTAAAAAGAGAGAGGAGGGGGAGTGGGGGGATTAGGTCAACAGTATATATCTTTAACTGGTAGAGTGCTGGAAGCCCTATTTTGGGCTTTACTAAAAGTGACAGGCAATAACTGTCTGTAGCTAAATTCTGCCTGAGGAAGCCTTTATTGTCCCTGATATGAATCAGAATTTTTATACAATACCTTGCTCTCTGACATTTATTTGGATAGTGCCTATAAGGCACCATCCAATTAAAGGTAATAGAGCAGTATATGATGAGCTTTGATTTGTTGTCAGAAAAACTCAGCACTTTACCAGTTAACAATATATTTTTACACCATAACACCGCCACCACTCCACCTCTAGAGATTGGGGTGGGGTCTCTCGCGGCTTTAGTGCGGTAGCATTAAACTTGTATTTCTCTTTTGGTTTCCCATCAATTCAATGATATTGGGAATTAGTAAGAATTTCGTGTCCCGACTCTTTACTGCAAAGATGTGATCGAGGTTTCCCCTCGTATGATCCGTCTCGTCTGCGCTCTCTAAAAAGTCGAGGAAACTGCACATCTTGGGGTACGTACAAACATCATCGACAGATGTCTTGATGATGCAGTTGGAATATTAGTCAGTGGGGATTCTAATTAAAAAAAAAACTCACGACCTCTTGGTTTATTGTTTATTGTTTATTGATGTTTAAGGTCACATATTTATGCACAATGGCTAATCATGACCGTGCAGTTTTACGGGTGGAGGAAGCCGGAGTACCCGGAGAGAACCACCGAGCAACGACGAGCAGCTGCCAGCTCCCCAACATCGTAACTCCGCACTGCAGCACAGGTTGGGTTAGATTGGTTGAAGACATGCGTACCATCGACGTGCAGTACGCCTTAGTACACGACGTCATCGTGCCCCCACGCGGGCAATGGAGATGAAGTGTCTTGCCCAAGGACACAACGCGGTTGCCGCAGGTGGGATTCGAACCGAGGACCTCTCGGCTTGCAGCCTGCACCTCTACCTACTGAGCCACCGCGCTCCCCCACGACTTTTGGGAAATTTATTTGTGATTAAATACAATATTTGGTTGAGTGCTAGAAGCCACTATCAGTGCTCTACCGAAAAGTGCCGAAAGCCACTTTGGTGCCTTTACACTGTATTAATTGATTCGTTTGCTCAGCAGTTGAAACAAAAAATGTTTTAATAATGTTTTTATTACAATTTATTGGAGAGTGCCTATAGGCACTCTCCAATAAATTGTAACAAAACAATTGCTTATGAATAAACTCTAACTAAACTGGGGATCATTTTGCTTGTAGCGTGGTACCCTTGAAAAAAATACTCGCGTTACAAATCACCTTTGAAAAAATAATTTAGCACTCTACCAGATTTTCATGCAGTGGTCGTGACACAAATTTTCACTTAGTTAACATGTACCGTACTCCAAATTGGTCACGCACCGCCCCTCCCCAGCTCGAACCGTGTAGTACAGACCTCCAGTTGTATGGCCGACTGCGTGTTTGGCATAAGTCCAAATACCAAATATAGTCTCGAAAGAAATTACATGAAAACTAGAAAGAGTAAATCTAAGACTCCAATTGAGACGAAAATGTCCCGAGTGAAAAAATAATTTGCGTGTGGGCGTGGGTGTGTGTGTGTGTGGGGGGGGGGGGGGGGGGTGGTACCCCCTTTGTCACTCCCCTGGGAAGAGTGGTGGGCAGGTGTGGACAAATTTAGACTTGTATTCGCATCAATAAAGATACTGCAGTGGACTGTTTTCATCGAATTATTATTAGTATTAACTGAGAGAATGAGGGTTGAAGAGCAATCAGGAGTTCTTGGAACCTATGTTTTCACACTTCGTTTCCCTTTCTCCACAGGAGATGCACCCAACTGTTGCCACTGAGCAGGGGCGTTGCTAAATGATTGTCGGGTGGGTTGGTGTTCATCTCTAGATTTTCAATTGCTGCCCCCCACCCCACCCCCCCCCCCCGGGTTGGCAAAATTCCGTGTACCACTACATAGTTTCCAACAAGGGAGAAATTTCGTTAGCAGTCCCACCCCGGGTCGAACACCTCCTTGACTGTAAATTATCCATCTGAGGCTCTCGGTAGCCACAAATTCCAACTACAATTCGATATTTTTGGGAGAATTTAATTACTTTTTAATCAATATTTGGGGGCCTTTCACTACTTTTCAGTCTAAAAACTCCATATTTTGGCCAAATTCTATACATGATTGGACCCGACCCCCCCCCCCCCCCCTCCCGTGGCAACGTCCCTGTCAATGAGAACCTTCTGAAAATAAGGACACAAATTAAAATAGAAACAAATTGATGGATTTAGAGAGCTAAGCTAGTTTAATTTTCTGTTTATTTTTTCTTTTGCTCGGGATCAAGCCAGAAAATAAGCAGACTGTCATCTGCAAAATGAGGTCCCCAGAGGGTGAATTTAGTGATGCTACCCTGCACAGCAGGGTAGCATCACTAAATTTACCCTCTGCGAACCGCAATCTGAATCAGGGTCTCAAAGCTAAACAGAAAGGGGTACCAATAAGATAAATTGGCCCACTGTATGGGATAGCATCGTCAAATTCACCATCTGGGAACCTCATTCTGCAAATGTCAGACTGCTTATTTTCAGGCCTGCTCGGGATCCCTGTGTTTTTATCCATTCGAATAAGTACAAAGATGCATCATCATTACATACATCGTCCATGGAGAATAGTACTAGTAATGCCAGCTGAAAACCTTGAATCACAAGAACGTTTTTTTTTTTGTGTACCTGATATCAGGCGCGTGTCCAGCATTCTATAAAAAGGGGTCCTCTAGACAGTATTTTTTTTTTTGTTTTGTTTTTATTTTATTTATTTATTATTTTTTTTTTGGAGGGGTGGGGGATAAAGATGATATTTGAAAGGCCGTTGTGTGGGGTTTCGTGGGCCTCTCCTAGTCCAAACTAGAGCATTTGTATGTAGCGCGTGGAGCCCAATATTGGATATCATTTCAGGGCTCTACTTTGTGTGGAAGTTGCATTGGGCCAATGTTTTGAGAATATTTCCCCCCAGGCTATGACACTGCCTAACCTTTTTGTAAACCTTCCTTTTCAATATCCTGTATACGAATTCGATAATCAACCAAATGAATAAATGTACATATTACTGTCTGCGAACAATAATCAATATAATCTTTTCATTTGAGAGTGATCTCGGTTCGCTTTTCTGCAACCGAACATATTACATCGGATAAATATGTTCTGGAGTGTACAGTAGTAGAATTTTCAATTTTATCGTCGAGTATGCATGCACTGGAGTGTGAATTTATCAGATTTTTGGGAATCTTGTTTGTGAAGTGGCAAGGAAACGGAAGAGGTTGTCACTGAAATATTTTCCAACAAAATTATGAGATTTGAAATTCTCGTTTCATGTATTTTCTAAAACGAAAAATACAGGAAACGTGGCAATTTTTAGATGAAAACGTTTTTTGTTCCAACATTATAAGGAAATTATAAGGAATCTTTTGCAAACAAATGCCACAACTATACATTAGGTGTTAATTAGCTGCGTTGAGCCTCCTGCGCTTTTAAAGAAAAGTTGAGATACTGTTTGGTCAACAAACCTAACTATTTTAAGCAGAAATTCAACCAGATATCTTCAGGCAGCTCTTTTTTCTGATTTTATTATTAGTATTAGAAAAGTAAACTACTGTCTGTCTGTCTGTCTGTCTGTCTGTCTGTCTGTGTCTGCCTGTCTGTCTCTGTCTCTGTCTCTCTCTCTCTCTCTCTCTCTCTCTCTCTCTCTCTCTCTCTCTCTCTCTCTCTCTCTCTCTCGTACAAAAATAAATTAAAAACGGAGAAGGGAAACGGAGTTAACCTTCTTCATATAAATGGGGAATATATCCTTTCGTGTACAAATTCAAACATCAGAAGGTCAAACGTTTATTTGTTTATTTATTGAGGTTTAACAACTCTTCCAACAGCCAAGGTCATGTCGTGTCGGATCGCTACGGATGGGGGAAAGCCGCAGTAAGAACTAACAAGAAGGAGAACTAACAAGTAGCGGAGAGTAACTGTATAATTCTACAAATTACTTAACGCACACAAGCAGTCAGCATAGGTTGAATACATGTGTACTTTCGACTTACAATGCACATTAACCCTTTGAACCCTGGTGGTATCTTCCATGCCAGTTCAACGGCAGCAAGAGGAAGAGTCCATATTCATTATTTAGAGGGAGATCACTTAATATTTTCAACATGCAGCCTTGGAGCTGCACGTTGAAAATATTGGTTTGTCTACCCATACATCCACCTAACACTCGTCCTACTGATGAAATTATGACGTACCATGTTCCTGAACCGGAAACGCGATCTCTCGGGTTCAAAGGGTTCACATACTGCGCCACCGAGCACCCGCTTGGACAATTGGAATCAACCCTATCACTGCCACGCCCACTTTATCCATATATGGAGGACCTCTATGTTCGCCTGTATGCGAAGAAGTTCAATAAAATTCATGACATACTTGAAACTCTATTATGTGATTTATTGTTGGAAAGGGCTCTCTGAGCCCTTTCCAACAATTAATCAGATGGTAGGTTTGATCTACACATACCAGAACGTACAGATAATCATCATAAAATGTGTGACAATAGTCGCTTTCGGTAGCGAAAGTGTTAATGAAAATCAAGAGATTGTTTGTTATCACTCAAGAAAATCTCTCAGGCATTCGAGAATTAGTTTCAACGGATAAATTTTTCGACTTCTTTTCACAAATGGAGAAGTATGGAGGAGTGTGAGACTGATAATTTACATTTTTTCTTGATAAAATTTAAGAAAATAGAGAAGATTTGGGAATATTTTTTTTTTTTTTTTGGAAGTGCCGTAAATTGGAAGATCGTAAAGGCACATAATTCAGTCCGTGACATGTCCAGTAAACTGTCAATGAGAAGTGTACTATTATTGAAAATTTTATTCCTTCGTTATTTTAACATGTCTGTGCAAAATTGATGCTGTGGTGTTTGTTCTTCCTCCTCATCCCCCCTTCCCCTCCCCCCTACACAAATTTTTTAACACAGAAAACGAGCTGAACTTCCTGGTGATTTATAACTGACGTTGTGACAATGATTTTGTAAAATGACAGCCATGGTTTCGAATGAGCACTGTATTTTGATAACTACTGTAGTGAATAAGCACTTTTCAAGCCTTAGTTTTAAACGGGATCGTGAATCATGGGGGTGTAGTGAGGTGTCACCCCACCCCCAATTCTTTATCTCGTTGGGTAGTATAACGACAGACGTATATAAATGTTAAAAAATATCCGTATAGGCACAAATTAAATTTGTCACAGATGGTTGCAAGACTGATGACATGCTTGTCAGCCGAGTTCTAGAAATTAGCCGCGACATTCAGCAATAACGTGGTGAAATATGTGACATCATGCCACGACATTGTCGATTTCCGTGGCTATAGTTATGGCGACTATATAGAATCTTTGTCTGAATAGCTCACCGGGAAGCAGGGGTATGTGTACAAAAGAACTGTGGGGAAGATTCATGTCCCTATCCGGGAAACATGGATTACCCCTACCCTCAATTTTGGAGAATAGTTACGCGGCTGACTGGAAGACGTAACTCTACTTCACGTAACAATCATAATATGCCAGCGCTATTCACACACACAAAAAACGAGATCGTGGTGGCTCAGTGGTTAGAGCATTAACTTTAAACTGAAAGGTCGACTGTTCGATCATGACCAACGATAACTGCAGAGGCGGTGGAACCAGGGAGGCACAGGGGACACGTGACTCTCCACTTTTTTTCAAAGACCTGCTCCACGGTTACACAATGAGTTAACCCTTTACCCAACGTAACGACCAAAACCGGCCAGCGCTATTCTCAAAAATCGCCAATTAATTTTCAAAATATTTTCATTTTTTGTCTCAAAAACATAGGTTATGACCCCTCGTTGGAACGAGCTCGTCGAGCTCGTTCCAACGAGGGGTCATAACCTATGTTTTTGAGACAAAAAATGAAAAAAATTAGTTATTCAAGAATTTTTTTTGCAAGTGTCGTCTGATTTTCATGTTAGGTAAAGGGTTAAATGGGCGCAAACAAACGTGTCAATATTCAAACATTCAAGTAATATATGATTTGTAAATCCAAAGAACATTTGGCCAAAGAATTCCACCTTCGGTCCATTTCTTCTACTTCAGCCATCGTCCAACCCGAAGGCCAGCCTTCGGGTTGGAAGATGACTGAAGTAGAAGAAATGTACAGGACAGTGACTACGCCGCGGCACACTCATCTAAACGAGAGAGTATAGTTTGTCATGGTACATCTACCGATATACCATTGTAACCTTTCTCCCACTGGGCCGAGCCATGGTAGCCTTTAAAATTTGTGCCCCATCACTTTTATCCTGCTTCCTCCGTCTCTGGATAACTGCCATGTGTCCTTTGGCAAGAGACGTAATCCCGATTTGCCCATGTGGGGATATGGTGTTACTGTGAACTGAGGCGTACTGTACGTGAATGGTGCTCTTGACTTCAGCCACTGCTAACTCTGCTTATTATTTATTTATTGATGTTTAAGGTCACATATTTGTGCTCGATGGTTAATCATGACCGTGACAGTTTTACGGGTGGAAGAAGCCGGAGTACCACAGAGCAACGACGAGCAGCTGCCAGCTCCCCAACATCGTAACTCCGCACTGCGGCACAGGCAGGGTTAGATTGGTTGAAGACATGCATACCATCGACGTGCAGTACGCCTTAGTATACGGCGTCATCGTGCCCCCACGCGGGCAATGGAGATGAAGTGTCTTGCCCAAGGACACAACGCGGTTGCCGCAGATGGGAATCGAACCGAGGACCTCTCGGTTTGTAGCCTGCACCTCTACCTACTGAGCCACCGCGCTCCCACTAACTCTGCTTGAGTAGAGTTTATAAGTGGGAGAGTTTGATAGTTGCTCACCACTGCTAGGTGTTTCTCTTCGGGTACTCTGGCATCCTCCATCCATAAAACTGTCCGATATGATGTGACCCTGGATGTTGAAAGTGTCATTAAACCCCAAATAAACAAACAAACATATTAACCCTTTACCCAACGTATCGGTCAAAACCGGCCAGCGTTATTTACAAAATTCACCATTCAATTTTTATTACTTTTTCATTTTTTGTCACAAAAACATAGCTTATGACCCCTCAATGGAACGAACGCAACGAGCTCGTTCCAATGAAGGGGTCATAAGCTATGTTTTTGACGCAAAAAATTAAAAAAATTAGTGCTTCAAGAATTTTATTTGCAAGTTTCGTCTGTTTTTCGTGTTAGGTGAATGGTTAACAAAAAATTCATTATTCAAATTTTGTTATTTTTTTAAATATGGCCGCACATTTGAACGAGCTCTTTCCAATAAGGGTCCTAAGGTATGTTTTAGGTAAAAAATGACTAATTTTTTGCTATTTGAGAATTTATTGTACAAGCGTCCGCTGTTATTTGCTTTAGCGCAAGATTCAGTCTTTTTGCTGATGACGACGAACAATTTCTGATCAATAAGCAGTTTTGTAAAAAGTATCTACTTTCCTTGAAGAAAATTCTCCATCCAAATACATGATATTTTTTTTATCTGAGTAATATATAAATCGGTATTAAATGGGGAAAATTTATCTGTTCATCCTCCCATTACGTAAGTGAGTTTCATTCACTGTTCTGGGAACGACGTGACGCGGTGTACAAAGGCGTATGGCACGACGACATTACACTTCAGAGTTACTCGCCTTTGCTCGGTGGTTCTCTCCGGGTACTTCGGATTTCTTTACTGACCCATAAAACTCCTCGACATGATATCACCTTCTCTGTTGAAAGTGCCGCTAAATCCCAATAAACAAACAGACATTCACTGTTCTTTTGCAGCTGCCTGCGATGAAAAATGTGACATTTAACGTCGCATTGTAAATCAGTCATACATTATTTTTAACCCCCAAAGTATAGCGGTTGAAAGTGCAAGTGCGAATGACTAAATTATCAGTAATTAATTACAGAGTCTGTTTGAACATTTGCCGAATTTGTCCCACTTTATCCACAAGCTGATTATCATTGATTGGTTATTCATATCGCGCCTTGTGCGGAACAAGGCGCCTTCTGCAATGCTAAAGCATTGCAGATGGCGCTCTGTTTCACTCAAGAGACGAATTACAATAGTTTACAGTAGCCTGATAATTCTTAGATTTCACTAAGCTTTCATTATTTTTCTGAATTTCTGTTTATCTACTGTTGTCATGCGTTACCGTTTTGAAAAAAAATGTATGTATTTTTTCTGAAAACAATAGCCTGGTTACGGATTAGAACAGAAATATGGCCGGTTCACAGACATTGAATGCAAACAAGTGTTTAAAGTCCACAAATCGCCTTTATTGATCTAATTTCCCCCAAAGTTACGTCTTTCGACAAATGTTAGCATGACCTATACTTGGTTTAGAAATATTCCAAAAGTCTTGGCGTGGCTATTTCATTGTGATTTAATTTCAGAAATTCAAGATGGCTACCCATTCTAGAAGATATCCTAAATATCATAATATCCTCTAGAAGATATCCTGAATATCATAATAACCTTCTAGAGGTTATCCTGAATATCATAATAACCTCTAGAAGATATCCTGAATATCATAATATCCTCTAGAAGATATCCTGAATATCATAATATCCTCTAGAAGATATCCTGAATATCATAATATCCTCTAGAAGATATCCTGAATATCATAATATCCTCTAGAAGATATCCTGAATATCATAATATCCTCTAGAAGATATCCTGAATATCATAATATCCTCTAGAAAATATCCTGAATATCATAATATCCTCTAGTAGATATCCTAAATATCATAATATCCTCTAGAAGATATCCTAAATATCATAATATCCTCTAGAAGATATCCTGAATATCATAATATCCTCTAGAAGATATCCTGAATATCATAATATCCTCTAGAAGATATTCTGAATATCATAATATCCTCTAGAAGATATCCTGAATATCATAATATCCTCTAGAAGATATCCTGAATATCATAATATCCTCTAGAAGATATCCTGAATATCATAATATCCTCTAGAAGATATCCTGAATATCATAATATCCTCTAGAAGATATCCTGAATATCATAATATCCTCTAGAAGATATCCTGAATATCATAATATCCTCTAGAAGATATCCTAAATAACATCAAACACCACTTAGCCCCTCCCGCTCATTTTATTTTTCGTCCAACCTCGCCATTTTATATGGCTCTGTGAGCTGTGTCAAACAAGATTTACTATATTCCTAATCCTGTTCAACTGTTTGCCTACCCGAATAACAGAAAACCGTTGCAAATTGTTCTCTCGAATAATTATAAATCATTATTTTTTTCTAAGAAACACAACCCTTACCCCGATGTACAACATGTCTATGCTGTTCAGACGCCAATAGAATCCCACCACCAAGAAGCCAAAATATATTATTCCCACCTGGATATCTTCAACTATCCACAAGAAATAGTTGTTTTTCATGTCATTACTTTTCGGTTAAATGTTTAGTTTGTACAGGTGGTCTGAGAGAGACCTAATACTGAAGTTCTTTGACCCATGCCAGGGTGGCTTGTCTGGGACGAATAGCCTCTAATTTATTTTCTTATGTTAGTGTCACCAGAATCATATTTATCTTGAAATTATACACCTTGTATTCTGGCATTTTTTTGCGACCCCCCCCCCCTCCCCCTACCCCTGAATACCAAGGGAAATTCCAGTGTATTTTTTGTTATTTTTCTAAGATCCAGTAATGGAGGTGACCAAAAAGTTGGTCGTCTTATTTCCTTTGAGGCGAATGATGGGCTAGCGAGATGATGGATTGTCCGATTTGGACAGTTATGCAGAGACGGCGGAAGTTCTATAAAAGTGGAGGGGCACAAATTTTCAAACCTTCCATGGTTCGACTCAGTTGGAGAAAAGGTTACAGTCGTGTATTGGTAATATACCATGAACACTATAGTGTCTCGTTTTGATGAATATGCCGCGGTGTGGTCACTGCCCTGTCCATCTCTTCTACTTCAATCATCTTCCAACCCGAAGGCTAGCCTTCGGGTTAGAAGATGGTCGAAGTAGAAGAAAATGACCGAAGCGATCGAAACAACGGAAGGTGGGATTCCTTGGCCAAATGTTGTTTGGTTTTGCAAATAATATATCACAAGAATGCCTGTATATTGGCACGTTTGCATGCGCCCATTTCAACTCCGATTGTGTAACCAACATGTATGTGGAAAAAAGTGGAGGGGAACGTGTCCCCTGTGTCCCCCTGCATGGCTCCGCCGTCTCTGCAGGTATGGAAGGTACATACTTTTAATTTCCCTTCGGTCCATTTCTTCTACTTCAGCCATCGTCCAACCCGAAGGCCAGCCTTCGGGTTGGAAGATGACTGAAGTAGAAGAAATGTACAGGACAGTGACTACGCCGCGGCACACTCATCTAAACGAGAGAGTATAGTTTGTCATGGTACATCTACCGATATACCATTGTAACCTTTCTCCCACTGGGCCGAGCCATGGTAGCCTTTAAAATTTGTGCCCCATCACTTTTATCCTGCTTCCTCCGTCTCTGGATAACTGCCATGTGTCCTTTGGCAAGAGACGTAATCCCGATTTGCCCATGTGGGGATATGGTGTTACTGTGAACTGAGGCGTACTGTACGTGAATGGTGCTCTTGACTTCAGCCACTGCTAACTCTGCTTATTATTTATTTATTGATGTTTAAGGTCACATATTTGTGCTCGATGGTTAATCATGACCGTGACAGTTTTACGGGTGGAAGAAGCCGGAGTACCACAGAGCAACGACGAGCAGCTGCCAGCTCCCCAACATCGTAACTCCGCACTGCGGCACAGGCAGGGTTAGATTGGTTGAAGACATGCATACCATCGACGTGCAGTACGCCTTAGTATACGGCGTCATCGTGCCCCCACGCGGGCAATGGAGATGAAGTGTCTTGCCCAAGGACACAACGCGGTTGCCGCAGATGGGAATCGAACCGAGGACCTCTCGGTTTGTAGCCTGCACCTCTACCTACTGAGCCACCGCGCTCCCACTAACTCTGCTTGAGTAGAGTTTATAAGTGGGAGAGTTTGATAGTTGCTCACCACTGCTAGGTGTTTCTCTTCGGGTACTCTGGCATCCTCCATCCATAAAACTGTCCGATATGATGTGACCCTGGATGTTGAAAGTGTCATTAAACCCCAAATAAACAAACAAACATATTAACCCTTTACCCAACGTATCGGTCAAAACCGGCCAGCGTTATTCACAAAATTCACCATTCAATTTTTATTACTTTTTCATTTTTTGTCATAAAAACATAGCTTATGACCCCTCAATGGAACGAACGCAACGAGCTCGTTCCAATGAAGGGGTCATAAGCTATGTTTTTGACGCAAAAAATTAAAAAAATTAGTGCTTCAAGAATTTTATTTGCAAGTTTCGTCTGTTTTTCGTGTTAGGTGAATGGTTAACAAAAAATTCATTATTCAAATTTTGTTATTTTTTTAAATATGGCCGCACATTTGAACGAGCTCTTTCCAATAAGGGTCCTAAGGTATGTTTTAGGTAAAAAATGACTAATTTTTTGCTATTTGAGAATTTATTGTACAAGCGTCCGCTGTTATTTGCTTTAGCGCAAGATTCAGTCTTTTTGCTGATGACGACGAACAATTTCTGATCAATAAGCAGTTTTGTAAAAAGTATCTACTTTCCTTGAAGAAAATTCTCCATCCAAATACATGATATTTTTTTTATCTGAGTAATATATAAATCGGTATTAAATGGGGAAAATTTATCTGTTCATCCTCCCATTACGTAAGTGAGTTTCATTCACTGTTCTGGGAACGACGTGACGCGGTGTACAAAGGCGTATGGCACGACGACATTACACTTCAGAGTCACTCGCCTTTGCTCGGCGGTTCTCTCCGGGTACTTCGGATTTCTTTACTGACCCATAAAACTCCTCGACATGATATCACCTTCTCTGTTGAAAGTGCCGCTAAATCCCAATAAACAAACAGACATTCACTGTTCTTTTGCAGCTGCCTGCGATGAAAAATGTGACATTTAACGTCGCATTGTAAATCAGTCATACATTATTTTTAACCCCCAAAGTATAGCGGTTGAAAGTGCAAGTGCGAATGACTAAATTATCAGTAATTAATTACAGAGTCTGTTTGAACATTTGCCGAATTTGTCCCACTTTATCCACAAGCTGATTATCATTGATTGGTTATTCATATCGCGCCTTGTGCGGAACAAGGCGCCTTCTGCAATGCTAAAGCATTGCAGATGGCGCTCTGTTTCACTCAAGAGACGAATTACAATAGTTTACAGTAGCCTGATAATTCTTAGATTTCACTAAGCTTTCATTATTTTTCTGAATTTCTGTTTATCTACTGTTGTCATGCGTTACCGTTTTGAAAAAAAATGTATGTATTTTTTCTGAAAACAATAGCCTGGTTACGGATTAGATCAGAAATATGGCCGGTTCACAGACATTGAATGCAAACAAGTGTTTAAAGTCCACAAATCGCCTTTATTGATCTAATTTCCCCCAAAGTTACGTCTTTCGACAAATGTTAGCATGACCTATACTTGGTTTAGAAATATTCCAAAAGTCTTGGCGTGGCTATTTCATTGTGATTTAATTTCAGAAATTCAAGATGGCTACCCATTCTAGAAGATATCCTAAATATCATAATATCCTCTAGAAGATATCCTGAATATCATAATAACCTCTAGAAGATATCCTGAATATCATAATAACCTCTAGAAGATATCCTGAATATGATAATATTCTCTAGAAGATATCCTGAATATCATAATATCCTCTAGAAGATATCCTGAATATCATAATATCCTCTAGAAGATATCCTGAATATCATAATATCCTCTAGAAGATATCCTGAATATCATAATATCCTCTAGAAGATATCCTGAATATCATAATATCCTCTAGTAGATATCCTAAATATCATAATATCCTCTAGAAGATATCCTAAATATCATAATATCCTCTAGAAGATATCCTGAATATCATAATATCCTCTAGAAGATATCCTGAATATCATAATATCCTCTAGAAGATATCCTGAATATCATAATATCCTCTAGAAGATATCCTGAATATCATAATATCCTCTAGAAGATATCCTGAATATCATAATATCCTCTAGAAGATATCCTGAATATCATAATATCCTCTAGAAGATATCCTGAATATCATAATATCCTCTAGAAGATATCCTGAATATCATAATATCCCCTAGAAGATATCCTGAATATCATAATATCCTCTAGAAGATATCCTAAATAACATCAAACACCACTTAGCCCCTCCCGCTCATTTTATTTTTCGTCCAACCTCGCCATTTTATATGGCTCTGTGAGCTGTGTCAAACAAGATTTACTATATTCCTAATCCTGTTCAACTGTTTGCCTACCCGAATAACAGAAAACCGTTGCAAATTGTTCTCTCGAATAATTATAAATCATTATTTTTTTCTAAGAAACACAACCCTTACCCCGATGTACAACATGTCTATGCTGTTCAGACGCCAATAGAATCCCACCACCAAGAAGCCAAAATATATTATTCCCACCTGGATATCTTCAACTATCCACAAGAAATAGTTGTTTTTCATGTCATTACTTTTCGGTTAAATGTTTAGTTTGTACAGGTGGTCTGAGAGAGACCTAATACTGAAGTTCTTTGACCCATGCCAGGGTGGCTTGTCTGGGACGAATAGCCTCTAATTTATTTTCTTATGTTAGTGTCACCAGAATCATATTTATCTTGAAATTATACACCTTGTATTCTGGCATTTTTTTGCGACCCCCCCCCCCCCCCCCCCCCTACCCCTGAATACCAAGGGAAATTCCAGTGTATTTTTTGTTATTTTTCTAAGATCCAGTAATGGAGGTGACCAAAAAGTTGGTCGTCTTATTTCCTTTGAGGCGAATGATGGGCTAGCGAGATGATGGATTGTCCGATTTGGACAGTTATGCAGAGACGGCGGAAGTTCTATAAAAGTGGAGGGGCACAAATTTTCAAACCTTCCATGGTTCGACTCAGTTGGAGAAAAGGTTACAGTCGTGTATTGGTAATATACCATGAACACTATAGTGTCTCGTTTTGATGAATATGCCGCGGTGTGGTCACTGCCCTGTCCATCTCTTCTACTTCAATCATCTTCCAACCCGAAGGCTAGCCTTCGGGTTAGAAGATGGTCGAAGTAGAAGAAAATGACCGAAGCGATCGAAACAACGGAAGGTGGGATTCCTTGGCCAAATGTTGTTTGGTTTTGCAAATAATATATCACAAGAATGCCTGTATATTGGCACGTTTGCATGCGCCCATTTCAACTCCGATTGTGTAACCAACATGTATGTGGAAAAAAGTGGAGGGGAACGTGTCCCCTGTGTCCCCCTGCATGGCTCCGCCGTCTCTGCAGGTATGGAAGGTACATACTCTTAATTTCCCATTCTCTTCAGGTTCAACGCAGACCCGAAGCTAGGAGGAGATCGTGAAATATTTCAACTTTCGTCCCACCATATCGAACATTTTTTTAGATCATAGATTCGGGCCATGATCGACGTCTGCGACACTGCAAACAAATGAATGTACTGGACATGAAGGGTAGGGGGTTAACTTTCAGAGTGGTGACTTTCACAAGTAATGGTCAACAAACGCGGTACTCGAGTTATTTAATAAAATATTCTGAAGTTGTGAAATGGATTGTGGAAAAAGACAACGTCATGAGTGCTGTGTAAATGTTCGCGTGACAGTAACAAACAGAAAGTTCTTAAACTTCTAATGTGTTAATCTTATGATTCTATGTACTTACGGAATAAAATACACAATGATACTTCTATGTAAACAAAGTCGTTCATTTAACCTTGTTTATATGAATTCAATTCTCCCTATTTTCTGTAGTAAAATTAACCTTCATCTGCACTAGGGCTGCACGATATTCAAAACTGAATACCGGTATCGGTATTCAAAAAATACCGCGGTATACCGGTATATCGAAAACTGTTCAGATATCTGAACATAAGTACCTCAATCGAGACGTGAGGCATCAAAGTCGGAACGAATCAGCATACCTTGATGATGCGGTTCGAAACACCTAAATTTACCCAACGCAGACGATATCAAAATTTATTATTTTAAATAATAGTTTATCAGATTTTTCCAAAAATGTCTACAAAACAATATAATGTGACCCCTCATTGGAACGAGCTCAGCGAGCTCGTTCCAATGAGGGGTCACATGATATAGTTTTGTTGAAATTTTTGAAAATTATTTTTTCAACTGCTGAATTTGTATATTACGCGGCACATGCGGGCGATTCTTTGGGGAAAGGGATAATATTATTCATTCGGGGCTACAGTTAAAACGCAAGACATCGTGAAAATTAAATTGTGGGTAAATAAATAATGACGATAAACCGATATTTTTGTAATTACACCGGTATTCAATCGATATTGGTTTGAATACCGGTATATATCGGTTTATCGATATACCGTGCAGCCCTAATCTGGACACTAATGTTAAAATACCGAAATTTTTATCAGCACTTCTCTCTTAATGTAGGGGAGGCTGGAATTGTTTTGTGAGACGTTAGGTATGTGTGTGTGTTTCGGGGGGGGGGGGGGGTGGGGGGTGGGGGCGGTCGGTGGGAGTGGGGGTATCTGTGCCGCGAAAACACATATTTTTCTAAATTGTGAACAATTGTTTATTAAGACTTTTATCAAATCTATTTTATCATATTTGTTGTTTTTGGGGGATACGAAAAGCAATAATGTATTCACTATCATGGTAGTTTAGCCCCTATGTGTTAATTTGTCAAGAAAAATAGATTTCAAAGAGTCTTCTCGTGGGAATGGGTACCAATATCGGAGAATCAATTTTTTGCAAGCATTTTTAAATAAATTTTACATGTTTCGGCCTCAGACTCATGATTAACTGGACACGTGACTATGACGTCACTTACGAGGTCCAGTTCCCTCCCCAGATACTACTACTTATATGAACTAGGGGCTCTCATTAGGGTACAACCCGAGCCTTGTGCTTTATTTTGTAAAAACAAACAGATGACATCTATCACCTAACTACAACCCGATTCGCAGTTGGCTTCGAGCATTTGGTGATGTTTTAAACTCTACTTAGAATTCTCAGGTTGTGTTTTAGAGCACTGCCGTAACTACCATAAATGTTCCCTTATAAAAAAAGTACCATGGTAAACCATGGTAAATCCCAAAATACCATGGTGGCGCCAGGGATTTCTCGACAGGGGGGCTGACCTCTACCCCCGTCGGTGAGGTCCAGCCCCCCGTCGGAGATTTTTAGTCAGTCCGCCGGAGAGTCTCGTAAACCCGACTTCACGAGAAATTTCCGACAATGGAATGTAGATATCTCGTCTTGTCAGTCTCGAACCCGTGCAGCACTGGAACTTTGATAGAGAACAGTGATTCTCACGAAATTCCTTAATGTCGTTCGTCAAACTGGCTTTATAGATGAAATATTTCCCGACCTTATTATAATATGTTTACTTTATCCCTTACGTAAGGTAACGGTCAAAACCGGCCAGCGCTATTCTCAAAAATCGCCAATTAATTTTCATTATTTTTTTCATTTTTTGTCTCAAAAACATAGGTTATGACCCCTCGTTGGCACGAGCTCGTCGAGCTCGTTCCAACGAGGGGTCATAACCTATGTTTTTGAGACAAAAAATGAAAAAAATTAGTTATTCAAGAATTATTTTTGCAAGTGTCGTCTGCTTTTCAGGTTGTGTAAAGGGTTAAATAATCAACAAACATACTCAATTTGCTTCTATTTTGGTTCTCCAATTTACCAATTTTCACTCATTTTCCTTCGTTTGGGAGGTCATATGTTATAGCCCCCCTGTCGGAGAGGTCAGCCCCCCTGTCGAGAAATCCCTGGCGCCACCCCTGTTTACCATGGTACTTTTTTATAAGGGTTTGCAATTCAATTGGCCCCATGACCTTCATCTTGACCCATTTACCTGTCTGTATATAGAATTACTCTGAATGTAATACAACCAACGGGTGTGCCGAGTAAGGCCACTGTAGATTTAACGGTATAAAAGTGTTACAAACATCAATGACGTAGTTCTAGCAACCTAGCAGATTTGACACCTTGCCCCCTCCCCCAATACCTTCTTTCAATTAAGACATTGTCTTAGATATTAATTTGATCCAGCACTCTACCAGTTAACCACTCTTTCTTGTGTCCGATAGATGTTTAAACTTTTGCCTTGAGATATATATATATTTCAATTCCATGCAGTGTATGAATACTTGTTAATGATAACAAAGCGGTTTTCTGGGAATTTTTACATAGCCGAGCATTCGGTTAGTCATCTCCACCACGTGAAAGGTCAGTCGGTTAGAGTCATTTTTTTTAAATTTTGCACACATGGTCGGTCATACAAATGAAAGTCTACCCCGATTCGGGCTGTTTGGGGCCCATCATGACCTTTTTGGGAGGACGGTGCGTGTTAATTAATAAAAAATAGTTCGCACGTTGTGCATTAGCACATTGTTATATACTTCTCAAAGTTTGCTAAGCACTAAATATTTGACACATCATTGTGAAATTTGCTTGTGACGTACTTGCGATATTTTTGGTGGATATGATTGAGGAATGTATTGGGATGGCCCGAGTGCTTACATTAGCTCTCTTGACTGGCAGACTTTTCTTGACAGTCATGGAAAGCATGTACCCCTTGATTTTCAGGATGTTTTCGTGTACTGTCCACATGTACATGACATGTGTAGGATATTCAATCTTCATTTCAACAAACCCTTGTGATTTAGTGATTGAATATTGCAAATGCGAATGTAAGAAGACATTTGTCTGAAGCAGAAATGTGGGGGCTGTAGGGATCGTGGAACAAGGGGCAACCCATCGTCAGGTTGGTGAAGCCCTTGGTGTGCACCATACGGTGATCACCAGAGCCTATGCAAGATTTCAGCAGTATGGCACACCAGTAAGACGGCATGGTGGTGGCAGAGACAGGGCAACATCTGCAGCTGAAGACAGGTTTTTGATCATTCAGGCCCGTAGGAACCGCTTTGCCACAGCAACCCAGCTTCGCAGAGACTTTCCGAATGCATCCGGGGTAAATGTTTCGAGGCAAACTATCCTATCCGGGCAAGGTTGCACGAAGGTGGTCTCCGATCGAGAAGACCATGTATTCGAATCCCGCTGTCCCAGAACCACCGCCACGCACGATATGAATGGGCCATGGCCCTCGTTGGATGAACCAGAAAAGATTGGCGACCTGTCCTTTTTACAGATGAATAAAGATACTGTCAAGACCACGCAGACCGACGTTCTAGGGTGTGGAGAAGGCCAGGGGAGCTATTCCATGCAGCCAACACTGCTGAGCATGGCCGCAATGGTGGAGGGTCAATCATGGTCTGGGGCGGCATCAGCAGGGATGGACGTCCAGAGCTCTGTGTCCTTGGACGTGGTACATTGACTACACAGCGGTATATTGATGAGATCATGGATGCCCATATCAGATTGTAGGCAGGTGCAGTGGGTGAAGATTCATTCTGATGAACGATGGTACCACTCCTCATGTTGCCCATGCTGTTGGAAATTACCGGCAGAGGGAGTGGATTGGGCGTATAGACTGGCCAGCAAGATCCCCTGACCCCAATCCAATCGAACATGTCTGGAATGAGTTGCAACTTGAAATTTCAGCCCGTCCAGTCCAGCCAAGAAGTGTCCAGGGGCTTGGAGCTATGCTGCTCCAAGAATGGAACAACATCCCACAGAGGACCATCAAGAACCTGACTGGGAGCATGAGAAGGCGTTGTCAAGCTGTAATTAACTGTAATGGGTCTCATACTCGATATTGAACCCATACCAGTTCGCTCCGTCAACGTTTTGCCAAATTTGAAAAATTTCCTCTTTTACCAATAAAATCCATTTTCCATGGCTATCGTATTGAAAAGCTAAAAAATAATGTCAAACACAAACAAAATCTTAATTTCTGTACTTAAATCATTAAAGATATAATTAACTGGTAGAGTGCTAAATTATTTTTGGCCACCAAAATTTGTTCCCATGTCTTTGCCTTGTTACAATTTATAGGAGAGTGCCTGTGGGCACTCTCCTATAAATTGTAATAAGGCAAAACCTAACAGAGTAAATAATATCACTTCAAGGATGATATGAAGCACAGCCGCTGAATTTGAAGCCTTTAAGTTGCAGTACCTGCACTTCGGAATAAAGCCCAAATATGGGCTTCCAGCACTCTACCAGTTAAATAAAAAATATATACACTTTTCATAACAATATTTCAACTAAAAAGTAAAACAGGTAGTTGGATATACTTGGTGCTTAGCAAACTTTGAGTAGTATACAATAAAGAGAATAACATAGACACATGCTGGATGTGTGGATATATGTCTGTGTGCTAGTACATAATGTGTTCAACAAAACACGCAGCACAAATTGGTGTTGTGGGATTCATATGGCCTGGTGATGTACAATAGGCCGATACCTTTTGGTGAATACTTGTCGATGGATATCTATTTGAAGATAGTTATGGTTCCCAGTACGACTCCTGGCTTTTAGTCCACCCCATGGCCTTTATAGCCAAAATGGCACTATTGCTGACTTGTCCATAGTAACCCCATCTGTTCTACGACTAGCTTCTGATGTATGCACTCAGTAGGATAGTCTTCCACCTCTGCAGCCCTGCACCATTACTGCTGCCATGTATTGCTACTACAGGATTGCTGACTTTCTCTGATCCTGTTCCGATCTTTGCCCTCGGATTGGTCTTTCGTAGACTCAATCAAATATTGATCTAAACCCGTACCAATATGTACAGTTCCATAACCTAGCGAATGGTAGGGTACCATACATATAAGAAACTGTCTCTTGGTCGTATAGAGATGTGATGCGTGCACATTGTTAACTACCACGTATAACTCATAGGCACATACCACTGGAGAGGGCAGATTTTCGAGGTATTTAAGGGAACGTGGTGCTAGTGTTCGTTGGAATGTGCTTCTGTGCAAGTGCACAATGTGTCACAATATGTATGAGTATCGGGGGATACCTAAGACATGTGATGTTGTACTGGATGGTATCTATTCGAGGATACCTTTTGGAGGATACATTTCGGAGGATACCTTTTAGAGGATATACATATATATATATATAGTCACTCCTAGAACGGTTCCTGGCTTCCAGATCAGCCCATGGCCTTCGTCGCTCCAAGGCCACTACTGCTGACTTACCCAGGGACGTGACTAGAGGCTTCTGATTGGGGAGGGGTGTAGGGTAGTGAATTTCTAACTAGAGGAGGGACCGGGAGGGGAAACCCTCTCCCGGTCCCTACCACTAGTTGGAAATTCACTACCGAGAAAAATTTAGAAAATGAAGCTATGAAAGGGCGCATAAAATTTATTCTAGTAACTGAAATGCTAACACATTTATGATAGAATTATCAGGTTATTATTATTTGGTATTATTCTGGGAACTGAATATGTGCTAAACAAATGCTCGGACTGAGAACCTTGAGCAATTCACACTGTCCTAATATTAAATCAGATCTTATGCAGGAATGATCAATTTTGGATGTTTCATCATTTTGTAACTGTGAATGATGGAAGTAACTCGGGACAACGATTTTACATGATGGGATTTTCCCGAAGTGCATTTCGAGGATTTTTTTTATTACGATAAGTAAACGTACTATAGAAATCTCGTACCGAGTGATATCATGCATACTTATGAAGCTCGATATTACAAACACTATAGATGTAAACAGTAACAGTTGGAATTTTTGCCGATTTGAAACCGAGTTGGAATTTTGGGAAGTAAAGGAGGCATCACCAAAGAAGCTCTAAAATCCAGATACCAGATAGATTAAATATCCAACTACTCATAACTTGCCCTCCGAATATCCAACTATACGAAATTTTGACCAGGATTGGGGGGGGGGGCAATCCCCCCCCCCCCCCCGTCGCCACGTCCCTGGACTTACCCATAGTCACCCAACTGTTCTATACGATCAACTTCCAGTGTATTCACCCCGTACTACAGTCTTACGCCACCCCCTACAGCCTTGTACGATTACTACACACTTCTAGCACCACTACAGGTTTACTAGCTATTTCAGATCACGACATCTACCATATAGGACAATCCATACTCTACCACGATGCTAGAAACCAAGCATACATCAAACAATCACATGGCCTAGCATTCCGTACTATCTACGGGATAGTACAAACCATTAGGTGGTTTTGTGGTATTAAGGGATAACACTAGACCATAAGGGCTAAATGTCGTACACTGTATACTACCGTACTTGAAAACAAAATATACCCGACCACACTACTGGACTAGTAGAACAACAGGATGCATACAATGCGCCCTATATTACCATAAAACCAGGCATACCTTTCAACAGGGCATGACCTGGCATTACGCACTACCTATACCAACCGTGGGTCAGCACAACGCCTAAGATAGATAATGGTACTAAGGGCTATCAGTAGACGTGTCCCAAGAACCGTACAGGTGTCAGTGGCCATACTTTGCACTCACGTTTAACCATTTACCCAACGCATGCGACAATATCAAAATTTATTATTTTAAATATTTTTTAAAATTTTTCAAAAACTTTCAACAACACCATATCATGTGACCCCTCATTGGAACGAGCTCGTTGAGCTCGTTCCAATGAGGGGTGCACATGGTATGGTTTTGTTGAACTTGAAATCTTTTGAAAAATTTAATTTTTTCAACTACTCAACTTGCATATTACGCGGGCGGGTGCGGGCGATTCGTTAGGTAAAGGGTTAATAAAATGTAAATGCAAAAATAATTAGAACACATTAACCCGTTGCACACTAACGTTAAAATATCAAAAGTCCTATCCTCAGTTTTTCCCCCATAATACAACTAGGTATTTAACCAATTCAGTCTATAGTTTGACAGAGCACAGTGAGCTCTGCCAAGCTGGACTGTATTTGTTAAATTCTAGCTGCATCTTTGGAAAACAATTCCACGTGGAATTCCTGCACCAGTGTGTAACGGTTAATGTGTTTTGATTATTTTTGCATTTGAACTTTATTGGGAGAAAATTTAAGGTCACAGGGCCAATGAGTGAAATTTTGACATTTATGTAATTAACAGCAGTAAATATGCACAGCTATGTCAATATGCATATGAAGGGTTGATCGGTAGGTCAATAAGCTGCCAAATGCCCCGCAACCTCGTGCAATATTTGTTATATTGACCAAGAAACCTTCCAACAAGTATCTCTCTGTTAAGTTAACATTCATCGAGTTACTTCCTCTTCATTCATCAAATTAGAGCGACGCGCCTCACCTACATGTTCGGCCTGTTGTCATTTGACAGCGCTCCATACCATATAAAATATGGCCCGAGGAAATTACAATACAGTGAGACAGAAATGAAATAACTGAGGTACGATGTTTGGGTTTGTTTTACTTCAAGGCTCGAATTGGTATTTTATACTGCATCGAATTTGCAAACTGAGTAGAAAAATTGATAATTGCTACATTATAGCATCGCACGCAACTCCCACATCGAAGCTAATTTATAATAGCCTTGATATCAAGCGCCTGGCCTCTGTTGTTCTCAAACGGAGCTGGCGCGATCTCCATTTTGTTACTTCTGCAATGTCACGCTGTGATTTAGCCTTCACCTTCAGGTGGAAGATGACACTTGCCAAAAAAAGCTTTGAATAAGTCAAAAACTTTCCATTTTGTCTCAAAAACATAGCTCATCGCCCATCATTGGAACGATCTCATTCCAATGAGGGGTCATAAGCTGTGTTTCCGAAACAAGAATTAAAAAAATAATAAAATTTGAAATGCGTTTTTTGTAAATAGCTCTGGTCAGTTATAACAATTACGTTCGGCAAAGGATTTACAAAACAAATAGTGGCATTTGTTTATTTATTTATTCATTTTATTAATTTATTATTGGGGTTTAACGACACTCTCGACAGTAAGGGCCACCTCGTGTCGAACAGTTTTACGGATGGAGGAAGTCGGAGTACCCGGTCAGAACCATCGAGCAACGGCGGGTAACTGTCAGACTCCCCCGACGTACTAACACCGCACAGCGGGGTGAGCATTGGTTGAAGACAAGTGCACCATCAACGTGCAGTACGCCGTAGTACACAGCGCCACAGTGCCCCCACGCGGGCAATTGGGATTAAGTGCCTTGCTCAAAAACCCATGGCCTTCGTAGCTCCAAGGCCAGTAATGCTGACTTTCCCAGGGACGTGACTAGAGGCTTCTGATTGGGGGGGGGGGGGGGGGGGTAGGGTAGTGAATTTCTAACTAGGGGAGGGACCGGGAGGGGGAACCCCCTCCCGGTCCCTACCACTAGTTGGAAATTCACAACCGAGAAAAATTTAGAAAATGAAGCCATGAAAGGGGGCATAAAATTTATTCTAGTAACTGAAATGCCAACACATTTATGATAGAATTATCAGGTTATTATTATTTGGTATTATTCTGGGAATTCAATATGTGCTAAACAAATGCTCGGACTGAGAACCTTGAGCAATTCACACTGTCCTAATATTAAATCAGATCTTATGCAGGAATGATCAATTTTGGATGTTTCATCATTTTGTAACTGTGAATGATGGAAGTAATTCAGGATAACGATTTTACATGATGGGATTTTCCCGAAGTGCATTTCGAGGATTTTTTTTATTACGATAAGTAAACGTACTATAGAAATCTCGTACTGAGTGACACCATGCATACTTATGAAGCTCGATATTACAAGCACTATAGTTGTAAATAGTAACAGTTGGAATTTTTGCCGATTTGAAGCTGAGTTGGAATTTTGGGAAGTAAAGGAGGCATCACCAAAGAAGCTCTAAAATCCAGATACCAGATAGATTAAATTTCCAACTACTCATGACTTGCCATCCGAATATCCAACTATACGAAATTTTGACCAGGATTGGGGGGGGGGGGGGGGGTGGGTGGCACCCCCCAATCGCCACGTCCCTGGACTTACCCATAGTCACCCAACTGTCCTACGATCAACTTCCAGTGTATTCAACTAGTACTATAGTCTTACGCCACCCTTACAGCCTTGTACGACTACTACACACTTGTAGCACCACTACAGGTTTACTAGCTATTTCAGATCACAATATCTACCATATAAGACAATCCATAATCTTCCACGATACTAGAAACTCTTCCACACAATCACATGTTTACATATGAATGTACTTTCGATTTCCGGTCACCATCAACGTGCAGTACGCCGTAGTACACAGCGCCACAGTGCTCCCACGCGGGCAATTGGGATTAAGTGCCTTGCTCAAAAACACAATGCAGTAACCCCTGCCGGGATCGAAAAAAGCCGCATGCCTTCTTGTACATGTATAAATAAATTGCTGAACACCCCATTACTCCCCAAATCTTCAAATCTTGGACATTTTTTTCAAAACATGGTTTGTCGAACTCATTCCAGTTAGGGGTTGAGGTCTAGCTCTATGCTTTTATTGAAAAATCCACTTTTTTGTCGAACTCCTTCCAGTTAAGGGTTGAGGTCAAACTCTGTGCTTCTATTGAAAAATCTACTTTCACTGTATGTTACAATTGACGTACATGGGTTACGCATTCAGCACTTTTCCATGGATACTGCTACAAGCACCTGTTGTTATTAGTCACGATATATATATATATTATGAAGGCATATCTACGCAGACATGCAATTAAATAATAATGGTACATATCAATTTCGTCTATCGATTTTTTGGCCTCCGCGTTTTGCGTTAATATTCTTTTTGTGATATAACGTGGAAACAATGACGCAAAGTAATACACCATGGGAGATCCTGAGATATAATTTGATTTTACCAGTCGAGACAGACCAATATAAGTAATATGCAATTTGACCACTCCTGTACCATTTGTTACTAATGTCGCCATGCCTTTGGTGTGATTAGGAGTGGCACGTGTGTGCGGGGGGGGGGGGGGGGGGGGAGGGTTATATCATTCGCAATCTCCAACCCACTGTCGGAGACACTCAAACACCCAGTTAACCCTTTACCTACCGAATCGCCCACAACCGCCCGCGTAATATGCAAACTGAGCTGTTGAAAAAATTAAATTTTTCAAAAGATTTCAAGTTCAACAAAACCATATCATGCGACCCTCTCATTGGAACGAGCTCAACGAGCTCGTTCCAATGAGGGGTCACATGATATGGTGTTGTTGAAAGTTTTTGAAAAATTTTTAAAAATGATATTTAAAATAATAAATTCTGATATTGTCGCATGCGTTCGGTAAAGGGTTAAGGAGATGATGGGTCAACGAAGGTTGCAAAACGCTCTGTAAAAACTATATATGGATTAAACGTACCGAGTAGTGTTAGCAACGAAGCAATTAAAATAAGTGTTAGAATCAGGGGGTTGGGATGGGGGTGAAGTTGCACTGGAGAAGATGCCAGGTGGGGCCCGCGAAGCTTCGAGATTCGATTCGATTTCGAATCTAGCAGCTATTCGGTTCGATTCGAAATCGGCTGCCCGATTCGTTTCCTCTCGAATCTTTTTCATCATCTTCATCGTCTCACAAAACGTGGGAGTGCGGTGGCTCAGTAGCTAGAGGTGAAGGCTGCAAGCCGAGAGGTCCTCGGTTCGAATCCCACCTGCGGCAACCGCGTTGTGTCTTGGGCAAGACACTTCACCCCCATTGCCTGCGCGGGGGCACTGTGACGTTGTGTACTAAGGCGTACTGCACGTCGATGGCGCACCTGTCTTCAACCAATGCTAACACTGGTTGTGTGGAGTATGTTGGGGAGCCTGATAGCAGCTCGTCGTTGCTAGATGGTTCTCTTCGGGTTATCCGGCTTCCTCCACCCGTAAAACTGTCCGATACGAGGTGACCCTGGCTGTCGAAAGTGGTATCTTTAAACCCCAATAAATCAATAAATAAATACTCACAAAACGTATAGTTCAGATATAAATCGTACATAAATAATGTTGAAATAAAAGACTGAGTGTAACTTCCTCTACATTAACATAAATAACATCTTCACTCATGCCACCAGACATGCTAATTCCAATATCACTAGTCCCCAGGCACTGTTAAAGGTCTCCTAGCAATGCCAACGATGAACTATATTCCTTACAGGGTAATATTCCAAATACATAATCAAGGCATGCCTTCGACGAAGGCATGCCTTGATGATGTAGTTGGATTATTTTATCTGTCGGGACTTGAGCCATCACATTCGGAACAAATCAAGTTTATAGTATCCTAACCCCCAATGGTCATATTCAAGGCGTCACTGATTCGATTCAAGGTTCCATTCGATTTTTAATAATAGATGTGATTCATTTGGGGATTCGATTCGAATCGAAAATTTGTGATTCGCAGAGCCCTGATACTACACTCTACAAACTCCAGGTACTCTGTGATACCAAACGTGGCACTCAACTTGTCCCGTTTGAGGTACCAAAAGTATGGTACTCCAGGAAACCAAAACATTGTTGGTACTTCAAGAAACCAAACTGAAATGGTACTTCGAGAAACCAAAACTGTCTTGTACTTCGTTTTGGTTCTCCTGAAAACCAAAAGTTTAGTACTTTATTGTGGTTCCTCTCTTGTACAAAACATATACATGGGAGGGGTAAGCTCAAATATTTCACCACTGAGGAAGTACCGGTCACGTGCACACATTTTTCAGGGAATTCCCTACAAAAACACACAAAATGTAAATTGTATTTTTTTACATCCAAAAGTCATCAAATCACCCTCTTTTTTATCAGGAATACTCAACAATAATGCAAGATGTCAATAGAATGTTTCAAACGTTTATTGAAACAATATATTTTTCCAAGACTGTTTATTTTTAGAGATTGCATCATTTCCGAGTGCAACATTTTAAGGCGGTTCACTCTAATTTCAATATTTAGTTCCGCGATACCAACTGACGGGCAAGTTGCTACGTGCTGGATATACAGGGGACGTAACTCCTGTTCATCGATAGTTGGGTATTCCACAACCATCCATTTTGTATTGAACGTGCGAGCGAAATAAAGGGGAGGCTATCCATATTCGGTATTTCAGGTATCTCATATACTGGTGGTATCACAGAATACCAAAATGTATTGTTTTTTAAAGAGTGTATAGGACATTTAAATACCACCAAACGTACAACGATACCTGATGTTCCTGAATTACAGGAATGTACATAAATTTGAGAGCATAACAGACAGTTTGGAGGTTTTTATGCTTGTTGTCCAAGTTCAGCAGAAGTGATTTTGGAGCGTGTGGCTAAATGGTTAGAGCACTGGGATTTAAACCGAAAGGTCGACAGTTCGATCCTGACCAGCGGTAAATGCGTTGTGTCCTTGCGCAAGACACTCAATCCCAATTGACAATGGGGGCACGATGATCATGTTGACTGGGCGTCCTGCATGCACATTGAGAGTGCATTTCCCAACAATCGCTTCTAACTCCTCAGAGCTAGTAAGTTGGAGCGTCTGACAGTTGTTCGCCGCTGCTCTGTGTTCACCGGCTTCCCCTACCCGTAAAACTTCCCGAAACTATGTGAGTCCATCTGTTGCAATCATCGTTATACCCCAGTAAATAAACAAACAAACATAAGAAGTGATTTAACCCTTTACCTAACGTAACGGCCAAAACCGGCCAGCGCTATTCTCAAAAATCGCCAATTAATTTTCATTATTTTTTTCATTTTTTGTCTCAAAAACATAGGTTATGAAGCCTCATTGGAACGAGCTCGTCGAGCTTGTTCCAATGAGGGGTCATAACCTATGTTTTTGAGACAAAAAATCCAAAAGAATAGTCATAGGTATCCTAAATTGACCAGATGAGAAGGAGACCAGTTGTGGAGTGACTCGATCGAGCAAATGCTCTAAAGCTTATTTGCTCGGTTAACTTCGAGTCGTTCGAGTAGTATGTGGAGTCACTGGATCGAACAATTGCTCTAAAGCTCATTTGTTCGATGGGCTTCGAGCAGTTCGAGCAGTTGCTCATGGAGCAATTACTCTCTTGGCTCTTTAGCTTATTAGGGAAAATCATCAATCCTGTTTCTAGGTGTCCTACTTACGGAATCCCTTTTTTGAAAATGACTGGTCTTAGACACTCCTTTTTCTGAATGAGGCTAAGAGTCGTATGTGCGAGTCACTCGTTCGAGCAATTGCTCGATAGCACATGTGCTCGATGAACTTCGAGTCGTTCGAGCAGTATGTGGAGTCACTCGATCGAACAATTGCTCTGAAGCTCATTTGCTCGATAGGCTTCGAGTCGTTCGAGCAATGATTTTTCAGTAACTATTCGATAGCTTATAAGGGGAATTTGGGAAAGGTATTCCTGAGGTGGCCTAGAAGGCTGGGCCAAACAGGTAATAGTATCCTTAGATAGCTATCCTATAAAAAGCATCCTCGAATAATACAATACCAGGCCATAGCTATCCTCAGATACTGCAATGAGTCAAAGGGCAGTATGTGCGAGTCACTCGAACGAGCAATTGCTCTATAGCTCGTTTGCTCGATGGGATTCGAGTCGTTCGAGCAATGACTTACCACTAACTACTCGATAGATTCTTGGCTTTAGGAATCATATAGGCTTTCGTCGTGCACAAGGGAGATAACTCTGAATACAGGTTATGGGAAACCAAACACTGGTGATTATAAGAGTTGCACGAGAGAACAGGAAATGGTTTGGAATAGATAGACTGTTATTGTTAGAGTAGCATCTGTAATAGGCATAAAATGGGATTCTAGGGAACAGTACTCCTATTAAATAGAACATACCCCCGGGTGCCATCTCGGTACTATAGTAGTACGTGCTACTATTATATGCCCAATCTGGTGTTTCATATCAAATAAAGTTGTTTTTGGTGATTTGGAGGAATTGTCGGGTTTATTTGGGTAATTAGATATGCCCCGATTAAATCGAACACCCCTGTTATTGGGGGAAAAGCCCGGGGTTTTACCAAGTCCGTTTCGGTTGTTTGGGGTGGATTTGGATGATTTGGATAGATTGTCGGGTTGTTTGTGGTAATTCTACGAATCGAGAAATTACTCTTATTCAGTCGAACATACCCTACGAACATACCTCTATTGTAGGCCTTTGGGTCACATAGCAACCACGTGCTACCATACAAACTGTCACTGGCCGAGTTTACACTCCTCATGCAGGCCCCCAGTCACTTAGAACAACTTTGTACTACACTACAAGAGACTACTTTTATTCAACCTAACCACATACAAGATCTACATTAAACTAACTGCCTATGTTTTTTCTCACCGTTCCATCAAAACCTTCCCTCCAAAATCTTCAGGAAGTCATCTGTCACTCTCTCCACAAACCAGATGTATGTAATTCTAATCCCCCACAGTGCAAGTTACTGAAGTTAATTTAAATGTTATGATATCTGTGACTCAAGTCAGAGAGAAAATAATCTTGTGTAATGTCATACTGACTGGAATGTTAGCCTGTAACACAAACCAAGATGGCGGGCTCCAGTATACAAAATGGACGACGGAAACACGTATCGCTCTAACAACACGCGATGCGCATGCGCACTAACACCACGTATCACTATGGGGATGACGGCACAAGATGACCTCTCACGCGGGCTACCATAACAACTAAACATGATATCACTAGGTCACGTGACATTGTTACGGAATAAGATAAAAGTCTATTGATCAGCGGTCGTAATTTCGAACAATAAACGTTGTGATTACTGGCAGTTCTGTGAGGTCCCACCAGCCCGTGGCATTTTGTGATTCCTTACCAGATGATCTCAGACACAGGCTCCAGATTCTGGGTTCAGTAATTTCACGAACTTGTCGTGTACAGCACCACGAAGACCAGTTCCAAATTATCTACTATTTTAATAACTCAAAGTTTATACACATTACGACTAACCGTCGTTGTCTCTGGCTGCCATAATAGTAAATTAAACAACAAAGTTCATACCTCAAAAACAGTGGCGGCATCCTTTTTCTTGCAGACCGCTCCGTAGTTATCAGGAGCCCAGAGACAACTTCTCTAAGCAGTCAGAAATTTGTGCTTATATACACCAAATTTCTGATGCAATAGGTGGGGTACGTGACGACTGTCAGCATATTCTCCCTGACCTCAGGGAAATTTAGGGAAAGTCCCTTGACGTGGCGGTCGCCATTTTGTAGACTCTTTTACTGCTATGCAGATTGTCGATCAGTCTGCATGCAGCCCATGGAATCTTGGCTATCAAATAGTACTCCGACGGGCGTCAGTTAACCGGCGGAATGTCCTGGTAACTGGTGTAATCGTGCAACTCAGCATCACCAAACTCCGAGGAGTCTCACCAGATACATGTTATGATTTGTTAAACAGTTCGAACACCAACATCACAGTAATACTGCCGAATGTTATTGTTCCATCTATCAACAAATCCTTCAATATTACTGCTTGTTGACATTATTGGCTTGCAAAGGTATGCCTGCTATTGTCAACAGAACATCTGGCGTGTACCCACAGAGTACGCCTGTACTCTGGTCGCCAGTTTAATACAATTCCATATAATTTATCTGTCATGTTCCAATCTGTTCAAAAACTGTTAAACAAATTAAAGAAACTCGAGTCCAAGTAAGTTCCCAAATAAAACCCCAAGAGCTCGAGCTCTTACCCGAGCTGGCGAGCTTAATTAACCCTTGTGGGCTCACTTCGCAACAGACATGACGTCACTTCCGGGGTCCCGACCGGGGTCTGGCCAATAAGGGACTACTACTTCTAATTAACGGGCCACCGCGCCCCCAAATCCACACAGCAGGTTCTAATTTCAACGAAGAGGCCGAACAAAGAAGATGTCGAGTGTGAGATACGATTTCGGATTTAACGAATCGTTAGCCAAAACTTGAATCAGTGATTTTCTGTGTCAGTTATAATACTGTTCTTTGTGTTAAGCACTTGTGTTTGTTCTACGGCGTGTCGCATATCGCAGACATCACATCATATCGAAATTGGAAATGGTTAAAAACATTCGAAACCAAGGTCAGATGAGACTCCCCAGTGTACTAACTCCACAGGGTTAGTATTTGTCGAAGGCAAGTGCACCATCGACGTGCAGTACGCCTAAGTACACAGTGTATGAAAACAAATGGAGGCTTCAACTGGATGAAAACAAAAGCAAGGTTGTACCCGTTGATCTGTAAATGGAACCACCCACTCGATAGTGGACGGCACATGAGTTCTCTATTCCAGAAGGTGATTTCAAACGGTTTAGTGCAAGAGACAGGCAACTTTGAGTATAGACTATAGGCAACTTTTATTCCAATATAAACACGCCAGGAAGAAAACCTCACAAACAAGTAAAAAGTTGGCACAGCCAACAGATGACCCCGAAATGCAAATTGATGGAAATAACGTACTTTTTCAAATGTAGAACTGTGAAATGATTTAAGCCGTATATAAAAAAAAAATATATAAAAATATTCAAAAACAAAAACAAGGGTAACAGTGCGCAGTAAAACAGTATTAAAGTTCCTTGAGAAGGAGATTACACTGGCTTTTGAAGACAGGTCACTACTCAATTAGAGTGAATGTATAAGCAGGTTTGATTATAAATGCCCTGGGCATTTAATAAGATACCATAAGAAATGTTTTATCACTTGACCATTTTGACACATTTCAAGGGGCATAACTCGGGATCGGTAAATGCCATAACGGTAAAAATCGAACTTGATCTCCATTTTATGGTAGGTAGTAATGCTGCAAAATTATGATGTCGTACATCAAAGTAAACTAGAGTTACCATCCGGAGACCATTGCATTTTACCATTCTCCGACGTTTCAAGGGGCATAACTCTGGAACATTAAATGACATAACAGTGAAAACCTAATTTTACCTGCATGTCTTGGTAGGCAGGAATGCTGCAAAGATATAAGGTCGAACATCAAATGGAACGAGATTTATCATCCGGAAACCATTGATTTTACCATTTTGCGACTTTTCACGGGGATATAACTCTGGAACAGTAAATGCCATAACGGTGAAATCAAACTTGACCTGCATTTCACGGTGGGTATTAATGCTGCGAAATTATTAGGGCGTACACCAAAGTGAACTAGAGTTATCACCCGGAAACCATTGATTTGACGATTTTCCGACTTTTCAAGGGGTATAATTCTGGAACGATAAATGTCATAGCAGTGGAAATCGAACTTGACCATCATTTCACAGTAGGTAGTAATGTTTCAAAATAATAAGGTCATACACGAAAGCAAACTAGAGTTATCTGAAATCGGAGAGCATAATAAACTGAGCAGGATGGGAAACAAAAATCTAACCAGCTGAAACTTTTAGTGAGGAATAGTTTCAATTGGGTTTTCGCGAGAAAAGCCATTTGGAAGATAGAGCGTTTACCAAGTATAGCATGTGGTACGGGAGTAATTCCTCTAAATCAAAGGGTTGTGAAGAGTTTGAAACTTTGCAGAAGGATGCAAGTGGATTGATAAAAAGGTCGAGCAATGCAGCACTAGAAGCAATCGGGGCGAGTTTGAGTGCGTTGATAAGGATCAAAGATAATATACACTTGATTAAACTAACCTTTACTATTTGGCTAATCTCTCTGACGTCCGATTATGTAAACTAACTTTTCAGAATATTTGGGATTCCAGTATTAACACGGGCTGGGTTGGGTAAGTGAACAGGTTAATGGAAAAATATGCAATGAAGATCTGTAACCTGGGAGCGGGATAGCCCAAAGTAAATGACTAGCGAGGATTGGGAGGATTATGAACGAAATTGTCCAGATTCAGAGAAGTGTACAGAGCAAAGAGGGGCACTGCCGGGATAGCTCCGTTGGGGGGTCACTGCTGTTCAAACTGAGGTCGAGGTAGCCGGAGCTTGGGGTATAGGGAAAACGGTGATATGGGGTGTCAAATTTATGATTTGGGAAACAGTGATGAATACCTCGGAAAACTTTCTCTCAAAATAGCCAAAATAACAGTCTGATAGAATTAGATTCACTGGAAATGTGAATGGGGAATTGGGATTGGAGAATGACGAATAGGTGGTGAGTGGGCGATAGCAGGGAGAGGGTTAGTATGCTGATCAGTGAAATTGAGAAGGAAGTACGGGATAGCATTAAACAGTTAATTTCAGGGTGCTGGAAGGAGTGAATGGTGGGGGAGGGAGTGGCATTTGGGGGTACGGGGGTAATCAAAGCCTTCTCGTATGAGAACCGCGACTAATCAGCAGTGTTATTATAATGTCGAGGTCGGACTGTTGAAGCTGCAGAAATGGGGATCCCCAGAAGGTTAGATAGACCATGGAAGGGTACGGAAGAGATGGATGACAACACCAAACGGTCTAGTGGGATCACTAATAATTTTCTCTTACAGCCCTGAAAGGCTGTCGTATTGAATTATTAAATGTCCTCCGGCAAAAAATCAAGAAAATTCGTCCACTTGCAGTACAAAGTACACTCTAAAATCAGTTGGGTTACAAATAATTAACCCAAATCAAATGGGCTGAGTGGATTTGAACCCAAATGGGTTCAAATCCACTCAGCCCATTTGATTTGGGTGATTTATGATTTATGGTAATCACTGCGATGCCTTCTTCATGTATGACTGTATGATTATACACCTTATCATGGGTGTATACGCCGTTCTTCATTGTCCAAATTATTATTTCATTCATTTCGTGTTATATTGTTTCATTATATTGTTTCATTTTATCCCATAAATGGCCGTTTATTTGAACAATAAAGGCCTTGGATAAATTTTTGCTTTATTCACCTAGTAGGGTGATAAATTTTCCCCATAGGTTTAACACTGTAACAATCTATTTCCCCAGTAGCGACGAACTTGTTGACCTCTGCCCTCTACCACATTTGTCTAGCATAATTAATAGTTCGTTTGTTGATTTCTTTAAATCTTTTTGAAAGTATTACACAATGCCAGTAGAAAACACCACCCACTGCTCATATAATAAAGTATTTTTGCAAGTTTAGCTCAAGTTTGTAGGGGAAATATTTTTAGACAGAAATGTATTACTGCGACTTGTTTATTTTTGTCAATTTTGCTGGTCGATCGAATTGGACCAATGTGCTCCTCACTTCTCGCTGTGTTTTGTAGCGAATTATAGCACGATTTTGTCGCAACTGCCCTGAAGAAGATTTATGGGATAAACAAAATAAACGTATAGTAGTTTCAAGTAAAAAAATTATTCTACTCGCAGAATTAAGAATGAAACCGACTCGCCAGAGGCTCGTGGGTTTCATTCTTAATCCTACTCGTAGAATAATTTTTTTACTTGAAAACACTATACGTTTATTCTATATATATATTACCATAATAATGCTGTTGTAAAACTGGCAATCTGCCTCAAGTAGGTGTTTATTGCTTCAATAAATTCTATTCTATTCTATTCTTGACCCAACTGATTATGATCGCGGTGGCTCGGTGGCTACGCCATTGAACTTCAAACTGAGAGGTTAGCGGTTCGATCCCCTTCAGGGGTAACTACGTCGTGTCATTGTGCAAGGCACATAATCCAGATTACCCACCTTGTGCAAGGCATTTAATCCAGATTGCCCACGTGTGTGTGTGGGGGGGGGGGGGGGGAGGGGGGCACGGTGGCGCTGTTGCTCGGTGATTCTCTCAGGGTACCCCGGTTCCCTCCACCCGTAAAACTGTGCGACAAGAGGTGATCCTGGCTGTCGAAAGTGTCGGTAAACTCCAATAAATAAATAACCCAACTGATTTTATTGTGTGTAGGGTGATGTTTTCCGCGATACACAGTTTAAAGGGTTATGTCTCGGAAGACATTCAAAGCATTACGCATTTTAAATTGAGACAAATTTCTTATTTATTGGTGTTTAAGGTCACTTTCAGTATCTCTGGGATATAAGGCCGTAACACAAGAAGCCAAGTTTAGCTTGCCGTTTATAACTGTACTTCACTTTTGAGCCCCCCCCCCCCCCTCCCCCCGCAGGCGTTGATTTATTTATTTATATTTATTTATTGCTCTGTGAGGTAATTTTCATCATCTTTGGCTATATCATGACCACAGCATAGGTATTAAGTAAAGTTTAGCCAATCGTTTGTACCCCTACAGTGCCCACTTCAAGAATTTTCACTCCCGGCGTTAGTTACCGGGCCTGTTTTTTTTTACCAGTGAAACAGAACTTGATGTCATGGTGAACAAGCACGGCTCCACTTCGCAGAGTACCCGGGGGATGATTATAAGCCATGGTTGGGTGGTAAAAATTGAAAAACAAGAGGCCCCACGGGGCCTGAAGCGTTCATCTTGAACAGAACACAATATAAACAGAGTCCAAGAATGAGTCTACATTAAGCAATCCATCTCCGTAGGATACACTGTCAATCCTTGAGTCCCTCAGGAGTGACAAAAATAATCCGGGCATCATGCCTTTTCTTCAGTTGATCATAATGTAAAATGTAGAGCTCCCATGTGAAGCCCCTTGATACAACCTATGTGGATTAATCTTAGTTACACACATCTGGAGGGTACTGGATACAACATTTTTAATTCTTCAACAACATGGACAATTCCGGCTCCCATTGGGAGCCCAAATATTAACCCAGGCTCTCATTTTGAACACAGTCGAATCTTCTGACTTCCCAAGAGATGTCGTGTACCAAATATGAAAGCATTCTGTCTGTTGGATCTGAAGAAGAGAAATTTTAAAGAAATTTCTTCATATTGCGCTAAGTTAAAATTTGGGCTACCATAGCGAGCCCAAATATTAACCTACGGATCCGATTTGAACAAACTTGAATCTGACCCCCTAGAGATGTCGTATACCAAATATGAAAGCATTCTGACTAGTTGATCTGAAGATTTTTGAAGAAATTCCCTCATATTGTATTAAGTTAAATTTCAGGTTCCCATATGGAGCCCAAATATTAACCCAGGCACTCGAATTGAACAAACTTGAATCTGACCCCCCCCCCCTCCCCCCCCCCCCCCCCCTAGAGATGTTGCATACCAAATATGAAAGCATTCTGACTGGTGGATCTGAAGAAGAAGATGTTTTAAAATTATCCCCCATATTGAACAAAGTTAAAATTTGGGCTTCCGTAGGTAGCCCAAATATTAACCTAGGGCCTTGGTTTGAACAATCTTGAATCTGACCCTCATAACAACGATGTATAACAAACATTAAAAGATTCTGACTCGTGGTTCTGAAGAAGATTTTTTTACCATTCAATTCCACTGGGCCTAAGGATATTTCATACCAAATGACAGCTCTCTGTTCTGTGTGGTTTGGGAAATATGGGCGTTTGAAAATATTTCTATTTTTTAGCTCCCAGGGTTCCTATGGGGATGCGGGAATGTTTTGGAGGTTTTTTTGCATAAGTCAAGTACTTATGACCCAATAATACTACATGCCAAATTTGGTTCATACCGGACCATCGGTTCAGAAAATAGAAATTTTGGGCGGGGCCAAAAATCTTACCCCTTCCATTACAAAGCCAAATATTGCTTCACGAACTTCGTTTGGACAAACTTGATTCTACACCTCAAAAGGAAGCTCCATAGTAAATATCAAATCATTGTACTCACTGGTTCATGTATATTAAAATATTTTGGAGTATTTTTCCCCACTCCCTCCTCATGGGGCTGGGCATGTTGAGTTGAACAAAAATGCAATGCCCCTTTGGGACCATCACTCACACAAACTTTCACTTGAATTGGCTCAGTGGCATTGAAGGAGAAAACATGGTGTTGACGGTCGACGGACGAAGAGCGATGCGATTAGCTCAGCTTGACTTTATCAAGATGAGCTAAAAAATTGAATGGCAATTTTTGTAAAGAACGCTGGGCGGATAGGACAAAGCTGCTCACTTTAGAGGACATTCACCCTTTGCGTCTAGTATAACTTGTTTACCACAGTAAACAAGCATCGGCTCACTCCCCGGGGACATCACGGGGGTCAAGAGTTTATAAGAGAACCCCATTTCCCAATAAAGGCAACTTGTTTACCACAATAAAAGGGCACTGCTCCACTTCCTGTGGTCACGCGGTTTAATATTCTCCTCAAAACCGTTGGAAATTCATGTATTCGATTCTAAACAGTTGTGTCATTCGACGTCAGTAAAACACGAAATAGAGAATTTGTTTCAAGGGACAGAGCAACCACACACATAGCTCAATTGACAAAAACGGACTCCTTGTTTAAAATAATGTATATGCTTAAAGAGAGCGGGTGAACGAATGGGTGGGTGGGGATCAAGTCGCTGCGGTGGCGTTATTCCAACTCTATTTAGCAATAAAAACCTTCAGTTTTTCGTTTTGTTCAAATAAAAGAAAGAAATGTACACAAAACCGCCATTCAATTTTTGCTTCCCGAAAATAGATTGTTTGGTATATTCTTTACTTTCTTTTATTTGAACAAAAATAGTTGTTTCTTTTCATGGTCAGGGTGACCACTTATTGCCTAATGACTTTACAATGACTGCACCAAGACGACTTGAAATTTGTGAACTGTCGCTGTTTCCGCGTTCCATTAAGTTTTTAAGCCATCTCTCTGACACCAGTCTAATTCTGTTCTATGGGTTATTTGTTTTTTCGTGGAGTTTGCAAACAGACGATCGTTGATGTAATGTGACACAAAGATATACAGATATTACTCCGTGTTCCAGGTTTAGATATTCCACTCAATAATTATTTAGTTCACCTTGAAAACATCAAGATATTAACAATTAGTGGAACTTCGTGGCGTAATCATGAAGCTATTACTGTGTTTAGTTTTCGTTTATAATTGTAGATTTGGTGAAATCACGTCTGGATTGATTAACATCTTTCGATCGAATTGGACCAATGTGCTCCTCACTTCTCGCTGTGTTTTGTAGCGAATTATAGCACGATTTTGTAGCGACTGCCCTGAAGAAGATTTATGGGCTAAACAAAATAAACGTATAGTGTTTTCAAGTAAAAAATATTATTCTACTCGCAGAATTAAGAATGAAACCGATTCGCCAGAGGCTCGTGGGTTTCATTCTTAATCCTACTCGTAGAATATTTTTTTTACTTGAAAACACTATACGTTTATTCTATATATATATTACCATAATAATGCTGTTGTAAAACTGGCAATCTGCCTCAAGTAGGTGTTTATTGCTTCAATAAATTCTATTCTATTCTATTCTTGACCCAACTGATTATGATCGCGGTGGCTCGGTGGCTACGCCATTGAACTTCAAACTGAGAGGTTGGCGGTTCGATCCCCTTCAGGGGTAACTACGTCGTGTCATTGTGCAAGGCACATAATCCAGATTACCCACCTTGTGCAAGGCATTTAATCCAGATTGCCCACGCGTGTGTGGGGGGGGGGGGGGGAGGGCACGGTGGCGCTGTTGCTCGGTGATTCTCTCAGGGTACCCCTGTTCCCTCCACCCGTAAAACTGTGCGACAAGAGGTGATCCTGGCTGTCGAAAGTGTCGGTAAACTCCAATAAATAAATAAATAACCCAACTGATTTTATTGTGTGCAGGGTGATGTTTTCCGCGATACAAAAAAAAATCACGTCTGGATTGATTAACATTTTTCGGGTTGATTCAAAGAAATACACAGAACGACAAACGTGTGTGAATGGGTTTATCGATAGGGCACGAGTGCAGCGCGGAAGGATAAAACGGGTTTAACCTTCCGCGATGGCCACAAGTGTCGTATCGATTAACCCATTCACACGCGTGTGTCGTTCTGTGTTTATTACACGTCTTCTTGTCTATAAAATAATTATCAGAAGGACCCTCTGCAATTGATTTGACAACTATCAACAAAAACAACCACATTTTATCGCCAACCAAATCTGCGAGGGGGAACCCGTATTACTATTTCGTCCCCCGGGTTCCAATGTGTTCTATGTGCCTACTGGCACATAGAACACATTGGAACTCGGGGGACGATTTTTAGCTATCGCGATCGATTCAAACTAATTGCGATGCACGATTTGTAGAAAATTCCAGTGAAATTTCGCTTCTTTATAAAAATAGACCGTCAACGATTTCCGTTCCGCACATGTGTGCGGAACAGATTTTCACTTCCCGCATGGTTTAGTGTTTGTGTAGATGCGTATTTCAAGAACAGGCGTGTAATAAAATGAATGTTGATTGAATTCTGTCACATTCAATCGGATGGAATATAATCTGTTCGTCGGAAAAGCACACCGAAGGTCCTCGTTTCCAGCCAACTGAAATATCCCAAACGATTGAATCCAAAGCCTGGGCGATGGACTGTTTAAGGGCTCGGCTGGTTCCAGGCCACAACAGAATCGAATTCCTTCGCGAGCTTTGTATACTACAATGAAAGTGTCAATGACACTAGCTTAACTTGTCTGGGTGTTATGTTTGATGAAAAGACTAATGTTCAATGTTTATGAAAGGATTATGAAATAAGACAAGAATTGTGATAACTGGAAATATGTTAATTTCTCTTCCCTGTATGCTATGTTTTCAATAAAAGTAATATGACGTGTAGACTGTACTAAAGAATTGAGGGGTGGGTTAATGTGGCCCTCACATTTAATGTATGTGGCCCTCACAGTTAACGTATATCAACGAAAGTTACCGATTTACAGTTAAATTATTCCAAAACGAGTCACCCTATCAAGTTACAATGAAATCCCTTCATAAATACGGCCTGTAGACTGTGCTAAAGGTTTTTGAGCTTCAGGCCTGTGTCGCCATCACGGTTGACCGATCGCAACCAAAAGGAGACGTCCTCATCTAGACAGTGTATTGAGTCATCCTACCACGTTACAATGAAATCCCTTCATAAATATGACCTGTAGTCTGTGCTCTAGTTTTTCGTGTTGTGGGCTCGGGCAGCCGTCATGGTTAAATGATCGCGACCAAAAGGGAGTGTTCTCATCTAGGCATTATCTGGAGTCAACCTACCAAACTACAACGAAATCCCTTCATAAATATGACCTGTAGACTGTGCTAAAGGTTTTCGGGTTTCGGGCCCCTGTGGTCGTCACAGTTGACCAATCGCGACCAAAAGGGGACGTTACCATCTAAACATTATATGGAATCAACCTACCAGGTTATAATGAAATCTCTCCATAAATACGACCTGTAGACTGTGCTAAATGTATTGAGGTTTTGGTCTCGGGCAGTCGTCATGATTGATAGATCGCGACCAAAAGGGAAAGTTCTCGTCTTGACATCATACTAAGTTACAATGAAATCCCTCTACATTAAATACTAGCGGGTGATACCCGGCGTTGCACGGGAGAAGATGGATATATCAGCCGTTTTCGAAATAGAAGGTCAAGGTCAGCAATTTCAAGGTCAAGGTAACTCCGCACGGGCAACCCGAAGAAGTCAAAATGATCGTTGGGTCAATATACCCGCACATGTGAAATTTTAGCCCGATCGGCCCAGCCGTTTTCGAAATAAAAGTCATGATCACCAATTTCAAGGTCAAGGTCACGGCCACCCCATAAAGTCAAAATGATCGATGGGTCAATATACCCGCACATATGAAATTTTAGCCCGATCGGCCCAGCCGTTTTCGAAATAAAAGGTCAAGGTCATCAGTTTCAAGGTCAAGGTCAGCAATTCCAAGGTCAGGGTCACCCCGCACGGGCACTCCGATAAAGTCAAAATGATCGATGGGTCAATATACCCGCACATGTGAAATTTTAGCCCCATCGGCCCAGCCGTTTTCGAAATAAAAGGTCAAGGTCATCAATTTCAAGGTCAAGGTCACCCCGATAAAGTTAAACAAAATCGATGGGTCAATATACCCGCACATATGAAATTTTAGCCCGATCGGCCCAGCTGTTTTCGAAATAAAAGGTGAAGGTCACAATTTCAAGGTCAAGGCCATCCCGATAAGTCAAAATGATCGATGGGTCAATATACCCGCAAATATGAAATTTTAGCCCGATCGGCCCATCCGTTTTCGAAATAAAAGGCAAAGGTCAACAATTTCAAGGTCAAGGTCACCCTCCACGGGCATGGTTTTTGTTTGTTTGTTTGTTGGTGGTTAACGTCACATATTTATGCACCATGGCTAATCGTGACACAACATGGAGATGAAGTAAAGTTTAGTCAATCGTTGATCTACATGTTGCCCATTTTAGAGGACTTTCACCCCAAGCATTGGTGACTGGGTCCTATTTTACTAGTAAAGCGGAACTGGTTTACCACAGTAAACAAGTGCTGCTTACTTCCCGGGGTTCCCACGGGGACACGGGCACGGTACCCATCTCATGTTACTCGCAGGGACGAATTACCCCCGTGTAGAAAATTTGAGATCGATCGGTCGAGAAACGGAGGACAGGTGGAGTTCACCCGGGACAAAGATAGAGAGAGAGAGAGAAAGAGAGAGAGAGAGATAGATACAGACATTCGCATTTAGATGACCTGTAGACTGTGCTAAATGTTTTTGGGTTTCGGGCTTATGCAGCGTTACCGGTTGACAGATCATGACCAAAAGGGGACGTTCTCATCTAGATATTATACAGAGGCATTCTACCAAGTTACAGTGAAATCCCTTCATAAATACGACCTGTAGACAGTGCTAATGGTTTTCGGGTTTTGAGCTCGGGCAGCCATCACGGTTGACCGATAGCGACCAAAAGGGGACGTTCTCATCTAGACATGACCTCAAACCTGCATATGAAAATTCGTGAAGATCGGATAAAAATTGCGGGGTGTAGCCTGTGCTAAAGGAAAATGTGAACAGACTCACAGACTTCTGCACGCGTGATGGCAATAGCTTATCTTGACTTTGTAAAGTTAAGCTAAAAATGAAAGTGTCAATGACGCTGTAGCTCAACTTGTTAAGACATGTACATGTATAGTATGTGACACACCAATAACAAACATCCAGGTAATGACATTGGAACAAAGGTACATATCAAGTATTGTAATGGTCTGTACATAAATACTGACCGTATCCTGTAACAGATGTACAGGTAAGGTATTGTAAAGGTGGGTGACAGTCAGATACTAAACTAGAAAAGAAATGTTTGAGTCCCAGAGTGGGTTTGACTGAACCCCAAAATATTTATTCTCATAGCACAGTGATAAGAAAGGCACCCCAAAACACACTCGTTTCTGTCCCAAGGTGATAACAAAGGTACCCAAGAAGTTTCGTGAAGATCAGTTCATAAATACGAGCCGTATAGAAGTTGTGACAAAAACTGATTGGACCTAATTTCGGTACAAAATGGCCACTGGCAGCCACCTTGAATTTTGGACCGCACCAGAAACACTCGTTCTCGTCCCAAGGTGATAACAAAGGTACCCAAGACGTTTCGTGAAGATCGGTTCATAAATACAGCCTCTAACCCGAGCCGTATTGACATGTGCCCTTATGTGTATAAGTAGCACTAAAAAAATCATAGTTCATCTAATTTGTATAATTTCTGCACGAGAAAAAAAAACGTATTTTATGTGATGTATCCCATGTTACTAAACATTCACACAAAAAATTATTCGAATCAGCGCTTTCATGTGGAAGTTCTGCGCGAAAATCTGATTGCACCTAATTTTGTACAAAATGGCTGCCATCGGCCATCTTGAATTTCTGACCGGACCCCAAAACACTCGTTCTCGTCTCACGGTGATACCAAAGGTACGCACGAAGTTTCGTAAAGATCGGTTCATAAATACGGCCTCTAGCCCGAGCCGTATTGAATTATTGACGGACAGGACGGACGACTGGCCATGGCGTAAGCTCAAATTTGACTTACGTCAAAGTTGAGCTAATGAAACGTTATGTTAGAAGAATTAATGGAAATGTAAGAAGTGATTGGTCAAGGGGTAATTATCGTCGATCCTACGCATCTACTATTCTCCAAACTATGCAAGGATACCGATGCGGTTTGGGTCGTTTGTTTACCAACAGTCTGTGGAGTTTGCAGAGTCTATACCGTTGATTTTATGTGATGTCCTTTTACATACAAAGATAGATATTCACTCGAGCTCCAGTTATAGATATTCCGATCAAGTATTTAATTAGCCTTAAAACATGAAGATATTAATACAATTAGTGGAATTAATTGATGTAAACATAAAACTACTAGTGTCGGACCGAGGATTCTGGGTTTGAAAGGGTGCAACATTTCAGTCGTGGGTCATGATGCGAAGCATCACTCGATGATCGTAGCGGCGAGTTGGGGACCAACACGAGAGGAGGTATCCCACTCTTGTCAGCGGGGTCAGGGGAATCTCGTGGGAAAATGTTGGAACATGGAAGGTCAGTGTGGACCTCCGATGGCTTCTTTGCGCATGACCGAAATATTTCCAACCAAAATATTCCAACATTCCAAGTTTGAAGAAAAGAAGCGAGTTTATATGAGATCCGCGTAGGTGGTTGGCCAAAACCTGTATGCATGAAATACGATACTATCGACAATAACACATGGACATTCATTATCTTTCTTAGTGGATGACCATTTGTGGTCGTTGAAAATATCGTGCACCATGGAATCGGTGCTTGACAATTATGCATCTTATACAAATATATACATAATATTTGCGTAATGGGGGTGGTCGGTGGGTGGGGGGGGGGGGGTTGTTTGGGTTTGTTGTTGTTTTTTAACCTAGTTGTGTTTTCTTCATCCTTTCTTTCATCCATATCGGATGAAAGAAAGGATGAAGAAAACATTCCTAGAGTAGCGCGCAATTCATTGTCCAATTTCCGTGCCACCCCACATCTCTACATTACAGCTTTCGCCACTTCTTTCGAGCAAGAAAGATGTTGAGTGGGGTAGGCCCACGGACTGTTTTAATATAAGGAAACAAAGATATTATATTGTATGCATTGTTCGATAATTTCAGGCTAATGAATGTAAACGCATTCCACATCCGTCTTTTGTGTGTGATGTGTGTGTGTGTGTGCGTTCAGCATATTGATAAGATGACGTATATAAACCTGCAAGGAGTATTTGTTTTTGTATCTGATACCACGAATGTGAAAATGTGAAAATAAATTGAATTGAAAAAAAATAAATTACAAAAAATAGAAGGGGCGCGAGCCAGATTCACCTCCTCTCAATCCATCCCTGACTACTGTGGTGAGCCATCATTCAGACTTATCTAGCAAGAATAGTATCGCTAAAGCCATTAAAGGTTCGGTCAATGTCAAGTTTCGATTGAGAGACATTTCTTGCGTTGATTTAACTGGCTGAGTGCTGGATTATGTTTGGGAGTCTGAATTTGTTCATCAAAATTTGCTTTATTACAAATTATTGGAGAGTGCCTAGTGCCTATGGGCACTCCAATAATTGGTAATAAAACAAAGTTATATAAACAAGATATTTGCGCTTGTCTGAATAGGAAATATGAGCAAGGAAAATGTTGGCTTTTGCTCTGGTAACCTATTTTTTGAAAGCCCCGATAGAGTAGGTTGAGATGCAGGCTGCAAACCGAGAGGTCATCGGTTCGAATCCCATCCGCAGCAACAACGTTGTATCCTTGGGCAAGACACTTTATCCCAATTACCCAAATGGAAGGGGGGGGGGCACGGTAGCGTTGTGTGCTGAGCGTACTGCATGTCGATGGTGCACTGTTTTCAACCAATGCTAACCCTGCTTGTGTGGAGTTGGTACGTTGGGGAGTCGGACAGTTGCTCGCCGTTGCTCGATGGTTCTCTCCGGGTACCCCTGCTTCCTCCAGCCGTAAAACGGTCCAACACGAGGTGTCCCTGGCTGTCGAACGTGTCAAACCTCAATAAATAAATATAAATAAGTTCTGATAGTGGCTTCCAGCACTCAACCATTTAAAGAGAACGAATGTTTATGGTCTCTTTAGATTCAATTGGATGGAATATTTCAGTGGGTCTAAAAAGCGACCAACTGAAATATTCCAGACGATTAAATCTAATTCTTGGCGATGGACTATTAGTGGTCAGACTAGTTACACGCAATAACAGCGGGGGGGGGGGGGGTGCACTAAAAATTTGCAAGACGTGACGTCCTATTTTTTATTCGGCTCCTTTTTACACCCACCCACCCACTACAAGCAAATTTTCTACTACCGTTCTCAAGACACCCACCACCACTCTCCCATTAAAATCCAAAATAAACTTATAAACTTAGTTGGCACAGCTGTCTTCAGTGGGTTTCCATAATGTCCTTAACCCTTTACCCAAAGTAACGGCCAAAACGGCCAGCGCTATTCTCAAAAATCACCAATTAATTTTTACTATTTTTTCAATTTTTGTCTCAAAAACATAGGTTATGACCCCTCATTAGAACGAGCTCGTTGAGCTCGATCCAATGAGGGGTCATAACCTATGTTTTGGAGACAAAAATGAAAAAAATTAGTTATTCAATCATTTTTTGGCAAGTGTCTCTGCTTTTCATGTAATTAAAGGGTTAAACTGGTACCACCAATTTAAACCTCAGTGGTTTGTTGTGGGCCCCAGTCTACAAAGTACAAGCTGTTCATTATCAGGCTTGGCCAGAGCAGGTGTACATGTACGGGAACAAATTTTCATTTGAATTGTTCCAAAAATATTGTCTGCACATTTTCTACATTTCGAACAAGACATCCACCCCCTACTAACGTGTGACATTTTCCCAGTTTAAGCCCAATATTCTCACATATAAAGCCTCCTGATGTTGTATTTATGTTAAGAGTGTGATGCACAACATCATCTTTAAGGTTTGAAACACAAATGATGGTATATATTAGCTGATATATTGATATATTTTTAAAAAATTCAAAAAATTGCACCGGTTGGAAATGCACATTTTTGGCGCACTCAAGAGACCCACCCACCCCCACGTCACGTCTTGCAAATTTTTGATGGCCTCCCCCTGATAACAGTGTCAATTTTCTTACAGAATTCGACTGGTGGCTTGAAAGTTTTCACACTTGTCTATTTTGTGAGCTGAGCCGCATAACCGTTTATTTTTCAAGAAAACTTGTCTTAAAGGGGCAATTCATACCTTATCCAACAAATCAAACCAGGCCAGCTCTATTCAATGAAATTGCTTTCGTAATAATTTTCTCATTTCAAAGTCTTGTTTCCGAAAGTTCGCTGAATTATCTCGTTGCAGGGAAGGGGGGGGGGGGGGGGGGGGAGGGCAAGAGCTAAAAATAAAAATTTTGTAGTGATTCAGAAAACAATGCGACTCATTATATGAGTGTCGTCTGCAAGTTATCAGCTCAAGTATTTCCTTCAACAAATATGAACAGCTGTATTTATTTATTTATTTATTGGTATTTAAGATCACGTTTTATGCAAAATGGCTAATCGTGATCGCTACATGGAGATAAATTCAAATTTAGTCAATCGTGTATACCCATGTTGTCCATTCCAGAGGATCTCTACCCCAGACATTAGTGACTGGGTCATGTTTTACCAGTAAAACTGAACTTGTCTGCCACAGTAAACAAGTAATGTTTTACTTCACGCGGGGAGCGGCTGTCTTTAATTTTAATCTCGTTTGCGCTCTACTGAAACAGACTGTCCATCAAAATATGTTGTAATTCTTCGAACATTTCCACACTCCTTGTTTTACAATGTAAATTGATGCATCACGGCCAATCCTATACACACAGGAATGCGAGTTCAGTGCCTTGAAAAACAATTTCCGTTCAAAACCGGGTCACATCGTTAATCGTCGGTGAAAGGGCAAACTGGTACACAAGACTCGTGGAGACATTAATACTTTGATATACATGTACAAAAAAAACAAGAGGATCTTTGTCACTGTTTAATCAATCGCGATATTACACGGCCATTGGTATCAATATTGCACACTTCTCAATTATTCAAGTACAAATAAAAACAGAATGCATGGTTTAAAAAATACATTGCTGCACAAATAAAAACAATAATCTAGCTTTCATTGCAATTGCGAAATTCTCGAAAATGCGACAATACTAACATGGCAGCGGCTGTTTAGTTTGATTAGTGTGGAGTTCTTTCGTGTCTTTATATCTTTAGGTTAGCACGTTGCTCGTCATGAAACCGTATCATCCCTTCACATTTTTGGAAAGTTCTCGAACAGAGCTTTTAAGAAAATATGAAGCACAGTTGATACACATTCCAGAAAGGGAAAAACAGATGTTTTCTCGTTATTATTAATCATCTACCCAACGTTGACCAGCACTACACACAAAATATCACCATCCGATTTTCTTTTTTTGTCTCGAAAACATGGCTCATGACGCATCATTGGAAGGAGCTCAGAGAGCCCGTCCAATGAAGGGACATAAGCTATGTTTTTTATGCAAAAAAATTTAAAAAGTTAGTTATTCAGGAATTTTACTTGCACGTGTCGTCTGTTTCTAGTGTTAAACGAATTTTTTTTTTACAAGCACTGCAAGATGAAACATTATTGAGCTGGAGTTCTGAGCTTCGCATTCACATTGAATCGCTACGAATACCAAATACAAATACCTTCCAAAAAGGGACCCCCCAACATCAGATGCGAGGGCCTGGTCTGACTTATTCATTACCTTAGTCGACACGTTAGCTGCAGAATGAATGATTGAATTGAATTACAGTTTCGGAAAATACAGGCGTTATTCTCTAGAACGGAATAATATACTAATAATATAGTATGCCACACTTCAATAACAAAGAGAACTTTCAGTAAGAGGGCTGATAATAGAAACATTCCGGATGAGGCGTGGTAAGGGTCTGTATTCGCATACAGCTGCATCAAAAGCGAGGTTATTGTTGCTGTTGTTGCTTCTGATGCTATGCTGTTGAAAGAACGAATAAGACCCAATACCACTAGATGATCACAGTACAGAATTCCGATGGAGACTCACTTTCAAAAACACGTCAACTGGTACTCAGATCAGTATTGGAATGCAGCAGCTGCCCAAGTAGCTTTATTACTGCTGTTGCTATGCTATGCAAAATGAATATACCCCAATGGCACCCATAGACTACAAGGTTTGAGAAGGGACAACTAAAATACCCTTGAGTGGACTTAGTGGAGCTCCTCGGCAGATGGTGACCCAAACTCTACGCAACAAGGAAGAGAAGAACACGCTAGTTCAACCCGTGATCTTAATGTTGCGTCGAAATATTCAGCAACATTCGGAGAAGTCATTTTTTTCATATTTCTATCAAAATCCTAACTTATGATCCCCAAATGGAACGAGCTCATTGAGCTCGTTTCAATTAGGGGTCAAAAATTATGTTTTTGAAGGCAGAGGTTTTTGCTACAAGTGTCGTTTGCTGTTGTTGTAAAGGGTTTCCAAACTGTTTCTCGGCAACATCCTCTTGGAAGTATTCTAGATGAAGATGCGTTGCTTTTGTTTGGGCTAGTTACCCGGGTTTTTACACTACGCCACACTACAATCCACTACCCAAAATTATCAGGCAGCAAAGCCCTATCCTAAAAGTAATATCTGTTAACCGAAACTAGATCAGTTCTGGAAATCCGGTAGATTCAATAAAAGATGATTGATTGATCATTGCATATCACAGCTTTTTCTCATTGGCAGTAGACTTTTTGTAATGTCTGGTAATACGGAGTTTCTTAATTGCAACTGTCAGTCCGACACAAATGTTTGAAAAGCTCTATCAGAGAATTTTGTGATGTATCAGTGGTGTATTGTATACGGCATTGGTGAAAATAGATCAATGTGAATTATTGACTGAAAATGCATTAGCGCCTTTTAGTATGTGCATTTCGGATTGGTGATCAAATATGGCCGGTATGATTGTTGTTTAATTAATACTCTTCACCTTCCTCCCCTTCTTCCTCAACTGAATCCACGCCAACTTCTTCGTAATCCTTCTCCAAAGCAGCCAGATCCTCTCGTGCCTCTGAGAATTCTCCCTCCTCCATACCCTCACCGACATACCAATGCACAAAAGCACGCTTGGCATACATCAAATCGAATTTGTGATCCAGTCGAGCCCAGGCTTCTGCAATGGCGGTTGTGTTGCTCAACATGCACACGGCACGCTGTACTTTAGCCAGGTCACCTCCCGGGACGACAGTTGGTGGTTGGTAATTGATTCCCACCTTGAAACCAGTTGGACACCAGTCTACAAACTGGATGGTTCTCTTGGTCTTGATTGTAGCAATGGAGGCGTTTACATCTTTGGGGACAACGTCACCTCGGTACAGCATACAGCAAGCCATGTATTTACCGTGACGTGGGTCACATTTCACCATCTGGTTGGCTGGTTCAAAACATGCATTCGTTATTTCAGATACGGAAAGCTGCTCGTGGTATGCTTTCTCTGCAGAGATGACAGGTGCATATGTAGCCAATGGAAAGTGGATTCTTGGGTAAGGCACCAAGTTGGTCTGGAATTCCGTTAAGTCGACGTTCAAAGCACCGTCAAATCTGAGAGAGGCTGTGATGGAGCTGACAATTTGGCCTATGAGTCTGTTTAGATTGGTATATGTTGGTCTCTCAATGTCCAGGTTTCGGCGACAGATATCGTAGATAGCCTCGTTATCGACCATGAAGGCGCAGTCTGAATGTTCTAGTGTTGTATGAGTGGTTAGAATGGAATTGTATGGTTCCACGACAGCCGTGGATACCTGTGGGGCTGGGTAAATAGCGAACTCTAATTTTGATTTTTTACCGTAATCAACGCTCAGACGTTCCATGAGCAGAGATGTGAACCCAGAGCCAGTACCACCGCCGAAGCTGTGGAAGATGAGAAAACCCTGAAGTCCTGTACACTGATCAGCTAGTTTTCGCATTCTGTCTAGAACTAAATCCACAAGTTCTTTGCCGATTGTATAATGACCTCTAGCGTAGTTGTTGGCTGCATCTTCTTTTCCAGTGACAAGCTGTTCTGGGTGAAAAAGTTGTCTGTAAGTGCCAGTTCTAACTTCATCTGGAAGTAAAAATAATAACCCTTTAGCATTCAACTAATAAAAGGTTTTCCAAGACAAAACTATAACAACTATTCCAAGGATTATCCAACTTTCAACATGCTTTCACAAGACAAATTTGAGCTTCGTTGACTTCGTTGAAAATGAAAATGAGAAAGATTAAGCAGTATTACCAAGTATAACATAGATACCCCCACCCCTACCCCACCCCACCCCAGCCTACGCACTGACGTCGAAATGTGATACTTTTAGCCGCATTTTTGTTACAATCGTGCAACTAGAAATTTAGCTAATTCACTGAGCTCTGTCAAGATTGAATTGGTGAAATTCCTACATGCACTATTTTTGAATTTGAGGTATTTTTACGTCGGTGCACAAAGGGTTATTTATTGGTGTTTAAGGTCATATTTCTGTACAATGATTAATCATGGCCGAAATATGCAGATAAAGCCAAGAATAGTCAATCGTTTATATCCATGCATGTTGATAATTTGAGAGGACTTCCACCCAAGCACTGGTGACCGAGTCATCATATTTTATCAGTCAAACATAGAATGTTTACCACAGTAAACAAGCACTGCTTCGCTCCCCGAGGTCACAATACGTCCCCTCAGTTCCAATGTGTTCTATGTGCCTACTGGCACATAGAACACATTGGAACTCAGGGGACGAATGGTTAATGGAAAAAGAGAGTACAAAATATTAAAAGTATGTTGGGAGGGAGAGTTCCAAGAAATAAATTCGCAGAAGTTATCACTTATCACTGAATTTGTAATTTACTAAATGACAAAAGTAGGGAATGCCATGCCATGGCTCATTTGAGAGGACTTCCACCCAAGCACTGGTGACCGAGTCATCATATTTTATCAGTAAAACATAGAATGTTTACCACAGTAAGCACTGCTTCGCTCCCCGAGGCCACAATGCGTCCCCTCAGTTCCAATGTGTTCTATGTGCCTACTGGCACATAGAACACATTGGAACTCAGGGGACGAATGGTTAATGGAAAAAGAGAGTACAAAATATTAAAAGTATGTTGGAAGGGAGAGTTCCAAGAAATAAATTCGCAGAAGTTATCACTTATCACTGAATTTGTAATTTACTAAATGACAAAAGTAGGGAATGCCATGCCATGGCTCATTTCGGACGGTTCTTTATTTACACGCCTGTTACTTTAACTCCAGTTCCATACTCAGTCTACAAATCCGTACGGAACACGCGTTCCATGCGGATTTCTGTTAATGGACTATTTCTCCACCTGACGCCATGGATCCATCGAAAGATCTAAACTCCGCCCATTTTCTTAATCGGCCAAACGAAACGTCGCATTCTGACAGATATCAATCGTTCGTCCGATTCGATTCGAGTTCGATTCGAATCATTCGAGCGAAAAAATCACGATTTGCCGTGCCCTACTTTACAATGCTTCCGATGGTAAATGGGCGGATCCATTTTGTATTAGCAAGGGGTTTAACTTTTTGAATCCCAAAGACCGGTTTTCTGGTATAGGAACATAAGGTCATAACTTCATTAAGGAGGATGGCTGCTAAATGAATGTGTGAGGTAGACTAAATCAATATTTTCAGCGTGCTTAGGGTTGCACGTTTAAAATATTAATTAGTCTACCCCCAAACAATCAATATGGACTCTTCCAATTGCTATCATTGAACTGATATGGAAGATACCACCCTGGCTCAAAAGGTAAAGTAATGATGCAGAGTAGGATTAATTCATAAATGATTGTCCCTTGTCCCTTCCAGCCTTTGTGAATGGTCCGCAGCTAATTATCCTTCACAGCAAAATGGCTTACCATTCAACGTGGAGTGATGATTTTTTATTTCTTCTTATATTTGGGTTACTGAATGACTACAGTGAAATCTTGTAGTTGTTTTTGTCGGTATCCTTCAGATACAGCTCCAACCCTGTAGTCAACTATACCGATAAATCTAGTGGTAAACACCGCGGGTAGGGTCTTACTTAGCTGAGGACTCCCAACGTTTTGCATCATTCAGTGGGGAGCTCTCTGTGGGAGCTTCGCACGGAATGACGTCGTGATTTGTGGCTGTCAGTGGGGGAGAAGTATGACAGGAATTGTGTCGTGGTTATCCAGTGACCCATCTCCGCTGGTGCTGTATATGTCTGGACATATTCTCGTCTCTTGGCAGGTAGACAAGCTAGCTGCACCAAGCCACCAGCATCCAAGTACAAATAAACTGTTGTCTGATAGTCCGATTCCAATGCTGCACAGTATAATCCCTGGGAGACGACAGGTAGACAGCCAATCTGGCTATGTCGTCTCCCTGTGGTATACATGCATAGTTGATCTCTTGTTTGTATTGTATAAATGTACATATCTATATTGCTGTATACCGCTAAATAAAATTCATTCATTCATTCATTCATTCATTCATTCATTCATTCATTTTTAAGGCCATTTTCGGTGTCTACGGATAAATCATTTTTGGTGCCAATGGACAGATGGTCATTTTTGGTGCCAGGATAGATCATGAACGTAATATAGGGATGAAGTTAAATTTAGTCGATCGTGCTGTCCACTTTTAGGGACTTCCACCCCCGGTGTTGGTTAACTACTGGGCCCTATTTTACCAGTAAAGCAGAACTTGTTTTACGCAGAAAACTAGTACTGCTCCATTTTCCGGGTTTTCCACGGTGCGGGGGAGATTTCTACAGAAATACTCATGAAGTGGAGGTTTCAACCGGGCCAACTGAAGACCTGTGAAATACATAATCGTAAGCCAAGTTTCACCCAGTGGACCTCACTGTGTTGTCCATTGGTTGTAACTTTACCAGTGCTTTTTTTTTTTATAGAATTCGGATTTTATTTGTATGGAAACTTCATTAAAAAAAAACTCTACATGTGTTTAGGTTTTAATGCACTCTCCGTGTAATAATGCATGTATATTCCCCCTGTAGTGCAACTAGGCGACATTTGCAATGCAAAAGCAATGTAAATGACACCTAGTTGCACTCAAGCAGGCCTGGCATTTTCAGGAGAGCGATTTATTCGCTCGCCTACTGCTCACCTTTAAAAAATTGAGGAGAGCGAAAAATAGCCCCCCTAGCCTTAGAAAATAATGATTACCACAATAGCCTATTCCTAAAACCCACAGCTTTTCAGATCTCTGCTATGTTAGTGGTCTCTGCAAGATGCCCACACTGCCCCTCCCACACCTCCGGGCCTTGCCAGGGCACGGAGGTGTGTGTGTGTGTGGGGGGGGGGGGCTGTGTAGACGTCTCGCAGAGACTACCTTGTTAGCAGCACCAAATATGAAAGTGTATATATATAGGTTAAGTATTGTAAAGGTGGGGTGACAGTTAGATGCTAAACTAGAAAAGAAGTCCCGGAATGGGTCTGACTGAACCCCAAAATATTTGTTCTCATAGCAGTGATAACAAAGGCACCCCAAAACACTCGTTCCTGTCACAAGGTGATAACAAAGGTACCCCAAGAAGTTTCGTGAAGATCGGTTCATAAATACAGACTCTAGCCCGAGCCGTATTGACATGTGTACTTACTGTGTATAAGTAGCACTGAATAAATCAAAGTTCATCTAATTTGCATAATTTCTGCAAGCGAAAAAAACCCGTATTATATGTGATGTATCATGTTACTAAACATTCCTACAAAATTTATTCAAATCAGAACTTTCATAGACAAGTTCTGTACAAAAAACTGATTGCACTAATTTTGGTACAAAATGGCTGCTGGTGGCCATCTTGAATTTTGGACCGCACCCAAAAACACTCGCTCTCGTCCCATGGTGATAACAAAGTACCCAAGAAGTTTCGTAAAGATCGGTTCATAAATACGGTCTCTAGCCTTAGCCATATAGAAGTTGTGTACAAAAAACTGATTGGACCTAATTTCGGTACAAAATGGCCACTGGCAGCCATCTTGAATTTTGGACCGCACCCAGAAACACTCGCCCTCGTCCCAAGGTGATAACAAAGGTACCCAAGAAGTTTTGTGAAGATCGGTTCATAAATACAGCCTCGAGCCCGAGCCGTATTGACACGTGCACTTACTGTGTATAAGTAGCACTGAATAAATCAATGTTCATCTAATTTGCATAATTTCTGCTCGAGAAAAAAAACCCGTATTGTATGTGATGTATTCCATATTACTAAACATTCATACACAAATTTATTCAAATCGGAACTTTCATACTGAAGTTCTGTACAAAAAACTGATTGCATTAATTTTGGTACAAAATGGCCGCCGGCAGCCCACTTGAATTTCGGACCGCACCCAAAATCACTCGCACTCACCCCAGGGTGATAACAAAGGTACCCAAGAAGTTTCGTGAAGATCGGTTCATAAATACAGACTCTAGCCCGAGCCGTATTGGAATGTGCACTAACTGTGTATAAGTAGCACTGAATAAATCAAAGTTCATCTAATTCGCATAATTGTATTCAAATCAGAACTTTCATACAGAAGTTCTGTACAAAAAAACTGATTGCACTAATTGAAGTACAAAATGGCTGTTGGTGCCATCTTGAATTTCGGACTGCACCAAAACCACTCGTTCTCGTCCCACGGTGATAACAAAGGCACTCAAGAAGTTTTGTAAAGATCGGTTCATAAATACGGCCTCTAGACCGAGCCGTATTGGCATTTGCAGTCAGTCTAATTGGCATAATTTATGCACGAGAAAAAAACCCGTATTATATGTGATGTATCCCATAGTACTAAACATTCACACACAAAAATATTCAAATCAGCGCTTTCCTATGTAAGTTCTGCGCAAAAATCTGATTGCACCTAATTTTGTACAAAATGGCTGCCAGCGGCCATCTTGAATTTCAGACCGGACCCCAAAACACTCGTTCTCGTCCCACGGTGATAACAAAGGTACCCAAGAAGTTTCGTACAGATCGGTTCATAAATACGGCCTCCAGCCCGAGCCGTATTGGGATTTGCACTTACAGTGCTGAAAGTAACACTAAATAAATCAAAGATAGTCTAATTTGCAAAATTTACGCACGAGAAAAAAAGCCGTATTATATGTGATGTATCCCATGGTACTAAACATTCATACAAAAAAAGTATTCAAATCAGAGCTTCCATATGGAAGTTCTGCGCAAAAATCTGATTGCACCTAATTTTGTACAAAATGGCTGCCAGCGGCCGTCTTGAATTTCGGACCGCACCCAAAAAGACTCCTTCTCGTCCCACGGTGATAACAAAGGTACTCAAGAAGTTTCGTAAAGATCGGTTCATAAATACGGCCTCTAGCCCGAGCCGTATTGAATTGTTGACGGACGACTGGCCATGGCATAAGTTCTAATCTGACTTGCGTCAAAGTTGAGCTAAAATGTACAAAGCCCACTAGGCAGAATTCATTAATAGTACAACTTCATTTGCCAATTTTAGCTTTTGTAGGCTTGAAGAGAGCTAATCGCTCCCCTATGCCATGTGAAGAGAGCGATTTTTAGCGTTATTGCATTTTTAAGAATGCCAGGCCTGCAGTCAAGAGACGAATTACCATCTGAAATGGTTAAAACTGAACAGATAGAAACTGGTCTCGTAATATGACTCATTGTATAAAGCAATTCAACTTCGAAAAGTATGAACTTGAAAGAGGCGATCAGATTTCCGTAATAATCTTTGACACTTCCTCAGTTTAACCCTTTACCTTATAATAACGTAACGCCCAAAACCGGCCAGCGCTATTCTCAAAAATGGCCAATTAATTTTCATTATTTTTTTCATTTTTTGTCTCAAAAACATAGGTTATGACCCCTCGTTGGAACGAGCTCGTTCCAACGAGGGGTCATAACCTATGTTTTTGAGACAAAAAATGAAAAAAAATAGTTATTCAAGAATTATTTTTGCAAGTGTCGTCTGCTTTTCAGGTTAGGTAAAGGGTTAACTACAAAATGAAATTCCCAAGACGTGATTCGTTTCTTTTTATTGTGGTTCATGGTCACATTCAGCATATGTTGCTCTGTGATGACCAAACACAATTATGAAGTCATGATTAACGCTTTATTCCAAAATCGCCCGCACCCACCAGCGTAATTTACGAATTGAGCAGTTCAAAAAGAATATTTTTCAAAATATTTCAATAAAAACATCGTATGACCCATCACGGAACGTACTCGCCGCGCTCGTTCCAATGATGGGGGGCACGGGGGGGGGGGGGTTGTCATGGGATGTGGTTTTGTTGAAATGTTTTTTTAAAAACAATTTTTAAATAATGTCAAAATAATAAATTTTGATAACCTGGGTGTTAGGTGAAGGGTTACCAAATCGTTTCGTCCAACCCTGCTCACTTTAGAGAACTCGCACCCAGGCGTCGATAAACGGGCATCATTATACGACAGTAAAGCAAAACTTGTTAACACCAGTAAGCAAGCACTGCTCCACTTCCCGGGGTTTGGGTTAAAGGGAGAACTCCACCTAGCAAAAACGAGCATTGAATTCGAAGGCAATATTAAAAAAAATGAGATGAGATTAAAAATTGAAAGATTGAAAATTAAATGGTGCCGCACTGCTTGATTATTGACGCGGACTGCCTCGTTTTGAATGCAGGAGACCGTGAGTTCAGATTCAGCCCCAGCACTCCTTCAACACAACGTGGCCGATTTACGTCTAAAGTGGAGAGACGAGTGAATCCGAAACAATCGGGCTGGTTGGTAAGAGGGAGATTGTACCTCGACTGCCACAATAACTTTGTTGATGAAATGCTATCGTGCACGCACTGTTGAAACGGGCTCGTCGAACTCTTTCCAACGCATAATGCGATTTGTTTAACCCTCTACAGTCAAAATCATAAAATTTCAAGCACAAAATATTTGCCATAATTCAACTCGAAATTTAACCAATTCAATCTTGTGTGATATCTGTCAAACAAGACTGAATTGATTAATTTCCCAGTTGCATTATGGGAAACTTTGCAGGTAGAAATTGATATATTGACATCGGTGTTCACATATCAAATTTTGCATTGTTCATCTTACCCTTGCCACTGAATACTTTAGAGATGCACGAATATTTTTATTTTTTATTATTTATTTATTTTATTTATTTATTCTCCACGCATTACCACGGGGATATAGATGAACATACTTTCATCCGAAAATGCTTGCACATTTTAATTGAAGTAACACCACACCAAAGCTACGGTACGTCGAGAGTGTATTATCACTAAATCACCCGCAGAGTGGAGATTCCACCCGAGCAATAATTGCAAATTTGTTGCAAAGCATACCCAGCACAAGCAAAGTTTCAGCCAATGGACCTCCGGGTTAAACCCGGAGGTCCATTGGCTAAAACATTGCTTGTGTTTTCTGACAATGTGTAGAAAAATTTAAAGTTATAGCTTGGGTCATAACTCCACTCCGCGGGTGATTTAGTTATAATCCACTCTCCACGTACTGTACATATCAAATTTGAAAAAGAACTGTTGAAAGATGCTGCCTGTAGGGTGTGCTAAAGGAATTGTTGACAATTTATATGCCAAATCCAAGATGGCTGCTGGTGGCCATGTTTTTCAACGAAATTTTAAAGAAATCGATAGCTCCCATCCAGACATCACACCAAAGCTACAAATAAAATTTTAAAAAGATCACTTGAGAAGGGCGGCCTGCAGGTTGTTCTTATGGAATACGGAATACAGACAGAGGTACGGACGGACAGAGGAGCGATGTACAGATGAACGACGGATCGCAACCGATCCCAATAGCTGATACTTGACATTGTCAAGTTGAGCTAAAAACGTCCTGTTTCTCTTGTCTAGAATATTTTTCATAAAAAAATGTTTGCTTTTCAGTTTAACAACTGGCAGCATCCATGGTTACCGCCTCAAGTCTACAGCTACAATTATGTTGCTCCACTCTGGAGGATTCGAACCCCAAGTGTTAGTTACCTTGCCCTAATACAACAGTAAAGCTGTACTTTTCTACCACACAAATAAGCACTCCTCCATATCTTCGAGCACATATTGGTGGAGGGGCAGGAAAATACGGTTTGTCGAAAGGAAAAGAACTCCTCTTTTTGTTCAGTTGCCCGGTCTTCCAATTTCTTCTTTATTGTTAAAATATAATCCCACCGATAGTCAAAATACATATTTTATGCAATTTCTTTTTTCAAGAGAGGGTGTTGGCCTTTTTCTAATATTGACAGGAGTTGATTATTGTCTGTTCGGCGCTTTAATCCATTAACATCAGTTGAAAGCTTATTTGAGCCTGTTGCTATGCAACCTCAGAAAAATCAATATACGTAATTACTCGAGGAAGGCAATGTGACCTTCGAAGAATTTTAGCTTGAAATTGGTAGCCTTCGTATGTACTTAATACCGGATTATTTTTAAATAAATTCCTTACTCGGTGTATTACTCATCGGATAATGTACATGAATACATTACCAATCCAAATAAGTTGAGGGGGAAAAAAGATCTAACCCTATTTTCCTCTTCTGAAACTCCTGAACATTGTACCAAGTTCTTGGTTTATTACCGCAGCGCTCAACTGGCAACACGTGTGCCAAGATGGTAGGTGGTCTTGGGTGACCCTTGTGACCGAAGGCCTCCAAGACATGATGACAGGCTCCTTTACAGTTCATGGGGATTTCTACTCGTAACATTCAAATATCCGTTTATTCACGGCAACATCGGATTATATTGGACTTTTTAATTTAACCCTTTGAAACCGTACGGCCGCTTTTCCGGCCATGAATATGATACGTCATAACCTCATTACATAGGATGGCTGTTCAGTAAATGTGTGGGGTAGACCAATCAATATTTTCAACGTGCAGCCTCGAGGCTGCACGTTGGAAATATTAATTGGTCTAACCCAAATAATGAATATGGATTCTTCTAATTTCTGCCATTGAACAGGCATGGCAGATACCACCAGAGTTCAAACGGTTCATTTTTTTGTCTCCACACCTCTTGTTGAACAAATATCGGCTCTTGGAGCTCAAGAAATCAGTTCTTGGAGATAAAGAATAAAAAATACCTGCACGAGTTGTACAAAATACACAAAGTGAAAAAAAATATTTGTTGCCAGCCTGGTTACCCGATACAAAAATTCGCCATATAATATCTGAACCTACCGACTACTGTTGGTTCCAAATCTACGAATACTGCTCTCGGGACGTGTTTTCCAGCACCGGTCTCGCTGAAGAAGGTGTTGAAGGAATCATCACCACCACCGATTGTCTTATCAGAGGGCATCTGACCATCAGGCTGTATACCATGTTCCAAGCAATACAGCTCCCAGCAGGCATTTCCCATCTGGACTCCTGCCTGTCCAACGTGTACGGAGATACATTCACGCTGAAAATAACAATGCGTTAAATTTGAATAAAGAAAAGATTTTATGAAAATGGGTCAAGACTGGTTTCTTGACTAGGGCCCTGCGAATCACATTTTCGATTCGAATCGAATTTCGAATCAAATCACGTCAAATTATTCGAAATCGAATCAACATCGAATCGAATCAGTGGCGTTTTGAAGATGACCAACTGAGGTTAGGGTACTATAATCCTGATTTGTTGTTCCGACTGTGATGGCTCTAAAGTTACATACAGTACGAGGGGAGTGGATTGTAACTAAATTACCCGCAGAGTGGAGTTATCATCCAAGCTACAACTTTCAAATTTTATATATATCGACAAAAAACACAAGCAATGTTTCAGCCAATGGACCTCCAGGTTTAACCCGGAGGTCCATTGGTTGAAACTTTGCTGGCGCTGGTTATGCTTTGCAACAAATTTGAAATTATTGCTCGGGTGGAATCTCCACTCTGTGGGCGATATAGTGATAATACACTCTCCACGTACTGTAAGTACAGACTTATAAAATAATAATCCAACTTCATCAATGCATACCTTCGTCGAATATTGCCCTGTAAGGATTCTAGTTCGTTGGCGACATTGCTTGGAAACTTTAAATTCGTATTTAATAGTGGAGGGACTGGTGATATTGGAATTAGCATGGCTGGTGTCATGAGTAGGGCTGGGAGAAGTTAAAATTTTCCTTAACACGTTAACGTGTTAAATAAGTCTGCGTTTAACGAGTTACATGACGTTAAATGTTAAAATGAACAAAATTTTGATAACTTCGGCCATTTTATTGGTTTGAATTTGAATATGATTGAACTTACGTACAGTTCTTCTCTTGAGTCCCAATGTGTTCTGTGTGCCTACTGGCACATAGAACACATTGGAACTCAGGGGACGAGTTAGTTAATATATACTTTCCCAAAAAAGAAAGTGTGCATGCTAAGAAATAACACTAAAAAAAGATATATATCATTTTCATTCATGGAAATTTTCTTCAATCACAGATGAATCAATTGGTGATCAACACGAGAAATTTCATTACGCTACGACGAATACTCTTGGTGCCATGGAGAGTCAAAGACACTAAGGGTCAAACACAAAAGTCACACACTCAATATCTGGTATGACCTCCGTCTGCATCGACTACTGCTGTGCATCTACGCCTCATGGAAGCGAACAAGTTAGCATGGAAGTGTTGTGGGATGTTGTTCCATATTCTGATAAGCTGTCTTTGGAGTTCCACAAGCGTTGACGGTGCATGGGGAAGCCGGCGTAGCTGACGTTTCATTTCGTCCCATACGTGCTCAATGGGTGAGATATCGGGCGAATTTGCGGGCCAGGGAAGAACATCCACTTGTTGTTGCTGCAGATACTGTTGAACAACACGAGCTGCGTGGGGTCGGGCGTTGTCCTGCTGTAGAATGACGCCGGGGCCGTGACGTTGCAGAAATGGGACGACAACAGGTGTAAGCACTTCATCGCGATATCTGGCTGCATTGAGATTGCCATCAATAATGACCAGCTCAGTTCTGTTATGGGCAGTGATGCCACCCCACACCATGAGAGACCCTCCCCATAACGGTTTCGCTCCACGACACATGGATCTGCGTAGCGTTCGTTTCGACGTCTGTACACTCTCTGGTGGCCATCTGATGATGAAAGATGGAAACGACATTCAGCTGTGAAAAAAAACACGTCGCCACCAGTGTAAGGGATGCCTGAGATGTTGTCTACACCACTGCAGTCGAGCACGACGATGACGTAACGTCAAAATCGGACGAATTGCAGGTCTTCGAGGACGTAAGCCGTATTCTCTCAGCCGGTTGATTACAGTTTGAGGATGTATCCGTCTCAGGTTAGGGATGTTCCTGGCTGTCGTCGTTGCCGTTTGTTGCCGGTTCCGGAGATGGACGGCACGGATATACCGATCTTGTGCAGGGGTGGTAACTCGGGGTCTCCCGCAGCGGGGGCGGTCTCGAACGTCATCATGTTGTGCATGTCTATGGACTAGCCTGTCTACAGAGTTACGGTGGCAGTTCAAATGCTGGGCAACCTCTCTGTGTGTTCTGCCAGCTCTAATCATACCCAGGGCAAGGAGACGTTGATTCATTGTCAATCTTGGCATGCTAATGTGGAGTCGTTTTAACAGCAGCGCAAGTTTGAATGTGAACGACAGGAAGGCCTTACTTTAGTGTTTAAATACCCAAGGATTCACACTGCTGCATGAATTTTCAGACTCTCCACTTGCAAAACATGCCTTTTCACAAACGTGCAGCACGTCATTTAACGTTAATGCAATTTTAACGGGGAAAGCTGTTTTTGTGTTCAATATAACTTTTTCATGAACGGGTTAACACTCTTTACACCTATGAAATTATTTTTATGGAGTATGATCAATTTTGCAATGCACACTTTCTTGTTTGGGCGAGTATAGTTCTCTCAGGTTATCGGAACTTCTAACATTCAGCGATGTTTTCATTTAAGAATACAATCGCTGCGATCGTATCCTTTAGAGACATCTGCCGTTGCTCGAATACCAGTCCTCACATGGAAAATAGGCGTTCGGAAGAAGCTGATATTGCTGTATCGCCAAATATCGGAGGGCCAACTTCAACTTCGCCAGCGTTGATAAGGCTCCATGGTCTCTCCCCCAAATCAATTGGTCGTCTGTAGTAATTGACGGACATCTAAATTATTTGTGTTCTTCAATTTCGTCAAATGGTGCAAAATTTGACGTCATAGGCACGTGCGATCCGGCATGGGTAAATACGAGACAACGACGCAGTGCCACATATTATACAATTGTAATCTTCTAAGTAAAACGTTATTAACTTAGTTAAATTTTTTTAACGTTGTTAAAATAATTTAACACGTTAGTTAACGTTTGTTGTTAAAATAATTTAACACGTTAGTTAACGTTTGAAACGTTAACTGCTCCCAGCCCTGGGCATGAGTATTTATTGGTGTTTTTAAGGTCACATATTTCTGCACAATGGCTAATCATGACCACGACAGTTTTACGGGTGGAGGAAGCCGGAGTACCCAGAGAGAACCACCGAATACGGCGAGCAACTGTCAGCTCCCAACATACTAACTCCACAATCAGGGTTAGCATTGGTTGACGACAGGTGCAACATCGACGTGCAGTACGCCTTAGTACACAGCGTCACCGTGCACCCACGCGGGCAATGGATATGAAGTGTCTAGCCCAAGAACACAACGCGGTTGCCGCAGGTGGGATTCGAACCGAGGACCTCTCGGCGTGCAGCCTGCACCTCTACCTTCTGAGCCACCGCGCCCCCTCCTGACCATGAGTGAAGATGTTACTTCAATGTTACTGTATCGGAAGTTACACTCACATTTTTTATTTCAACATTATGTTCGTACGATTTCCATGTGAACTGTACGTTTTGTGAGACGATGAAGATGGCTGATACCAAGCCATATATATGCCTATGAAAAAAAGATTCGAGAGGAAATGAAACGATTCCGAATCAAACTGAACAGCTATTTAAAATTCGAAATCGAATCGAATCGAATCGAATCTCGAAGCTTCGCAGGGCCGTATTCTTGTCATATGATAGGCCTACTTGAAATTATAATTGAAACACCCGAACATAAAAAGACTACAAGCCGCAACTTTAAAAACAAAACAGCAATTTTCGTTGAGAAAAAATATCTTTCCGTTTCGTATATACAGTACTTGGAGAGTGGATTATCACTAAATCACTCGCAGAGTGGAGATTCCACCCAAGCAATAATTGCAAATTTGTTGCAAAGCATAACCTGCACAAGCAAAGTTTCAGCCAATGGACCTCCGGGTTAAACCCGGAGGTCCATTGGCTGGAACATTGCTTGTGTTTTTTGTCGATATGCACAAAATTTGAAAGTTATAGCTTGGGTGATAACTCCACTCCGCAGGTGATTTAGTTACAATCCACTCTCCACGCACTGTAGTTCGTTAGAAAGCATTCGTGTCGATTAAATTAACTTGAAACTGAGAATTTACTGGCTTTACCAAGAAAGGCAGGTAGCATTTTTTCCACCCCGAACATTGTTTTTCGTTAAGGTGCTGTAAAAGTAAGAGAATTTTGTTTATTTTGAAATTCCCACCTCCGATATTCATTAAATACAAATTAAATATACACAAATTATACATCAAAATGAAGGTAGAGATGTATAGAAACGACATGTAATTAACTCAGAGTTGACAGCAACACCGCTGGTTCCTGGAAGTCTGCTTCCGTATTCGTATCAGAATTGATAATGCAATAATATTTCACGAGAACAACTTGTGGCCAAATGATAGGATAGGAACTGATAGGATGGGAGCTGCGGTCTGTAGGGTGTTCTAAATGAATTGTGGACGGACGGAGGAACATACGGACGGGCGGATGAGGAATCGCAACCCATCCCAATACAGTACGTGGAGAGTGGATTGTAACTAAATCACCCACAGAGTGGAGTTATCACCCAAGCTACAACTTTCAAATTTTATATATATCGACAAAAACACAAGCAATGTTTCAGCCAATGGACCTCCGGGTTTAACCCGGAGGTCCATTGGTTGAAACTTTGCTGGTGCTGGTTATGCTTTGCAACAAATTTGAAATTATTGCTCCGGTGGAATCTCCACTCTGCGGGTGATACAGTGATAATACACTCTCCACTTACTGTAGCTCATACTTGACGTTATCAAATTGAGCTAATAAAGTTTATAGCAGAGAAACTGGAAACGTTCTGGTGGCGAAGGTTACCACTTTACCCAACGTTACTGATCAACACCGAACAACGCTATTCACAAAAAAATCACCATTCATTTTTCATTATTGTTTTCATTCTTTGTTTCAAAAACATAGCATATGACCCCACATTGGAACGAACTCGTTTCGTGTCAGGTAAAAGGTTAACGTTGGTCTTGCTTGTGAACAGATTGTTTTTAATTTAATTTTGAATACAGAAAGAAACTCGATATGGGACGTCTCGGTTCACTTATCACGAGAATCATCATTCGTCAGGAATTCAGATGTTGGAGTTCAATTTAACGTCAGCTGGTGGCAGATTTGGCGGCTGCGAGATTGAGAGGACAATAAAATTTGAACGTAACCGTTGAAAGAAACATCCGCGTTCATGGGTACAATTTGAATTATCTCGAGCGGCTTGTCCCGATTCCGTCAACTGATTTAGTAACAGTTGGAAGTGCGAAACGCCAGCTTGTGCCATATAACGAATTACTGTACATAAATTTGAGAATACAGAATTTGAACTGCATGTGTGGAGAAGGCACACAAGTCGACTCAATTGCGATGTGTGGTATTATTGGGGGATTCTTTACTGGAAGGTCGCCTCTACCAGCACTCCCCAACAAAAAACATCCTACCAACTGCACGGGGAACCTTCCACCCACAGTACATGACTCGTCAGTCCGAACACGGTCATGTACCCAAGGGGTGTTGGGGAAGTGACAGACTCCTAATTTTTTCGAAGGCCCATTCATTCGGCATGTGTTGAGAAGAACCTTTATTCACGATAAATTTATTTATTCGTGTTTAACCCCTAGCACTCTGGTAGTGCAACAGAACTTTCTCCTATCACTCTGTTTTCCCTTGTTTAACTTTGATTTTAACCAATTGTATCTTGTTTGACAGAGCTCACCGAGCTGTCAAACAAGATATATTTGGTTAAATATCAAACTGCATTATTGGAAATATTAGCTGCTGAAAAATTTGCCATTTTGACTGCAGAGGGTTATGGTCACTTTCAGCATCTTTGGCTATATATATGACCATAACATAAGTATGAAGTCAGGTTTAGTCAATCGTTTATACCTATGCTGCCCACTTTAGGGGAGTCCCATCCCAGGCATTGGTACCTATCCTGTTGTACCAGTAAAACAGAACTTGTTTACAGCAAAAAACAAGCACTGCTCCACTTCCCACAGTTCCCATGGGGGTGAGGGGATTATTATTATGTCGTTCAATTCGTTGAATGTCGTTCAATTTTGAAATGATAAAAGAATAAAATAATTCTTGAGTTCGGAAAAGAAAATGGTGTGAATATAACACAAAGTTGGAAAGATCTCTCATGGCTCTTTCCAACAGTGCATGACATCATAACACATCAGTTCCACGAAGAAAATATCAAAATAAACTGCAGTACCGGTATTTTAAAAGGACAATTTAAACATTTGCATTAACGCCGGTTAGTATATCAGTATCGTATTACTTTTTTTTCCTCTAGACTAAAAATATCAAAAGAATACCTAAAGGGGTTGCTCTATATTTGTTAACTCTTCTTCGGGTTGCCTCAATTTCTAATTTGCATACGGCTGACTGCCCCAACCCATCACCCACCCCATCAAAGACCCTTTAGCTGCACACCTGAGCCTTGGGTGGGATGCATGAATTCTAGCCGCCCCATTACCAGTTTCTGTGGCTAGAAGGTAAGGTAACCCTTTTTCCGGGTTGCTTCAATTTACAATTTGTACAAGTCTGTAGAGGTGGACACTCAACCCTCACCCGCCGCATCAAGGACCCTTTAGCTACAACCCTGAACCCTATAGAGTTGCATGATTCAATTGTACCGCCCATTGCCATTGTCATTGAATAGTGGATTTTTTTATGCCAAAATTTAAGCATAATGGAGTTCTGGTGTTAGAAGGTTTTGTATTCTGTGAATGTTCATTGTACTCAAATGCCCAACGACACTTCGTCCCCTGAGTTCCAATGTGTTCTACAATACATGGAGAGTATATTATCATTAAATCACTCGCAGAGTGGAGATTCCACCCGGGCAATAATTGCAAATTTGTTGCAAAGCATAACCATCACAAGCAAAGTTCCAGCCAATGGACCTCCGGGTTAAACCCGGAGGTCCATTGGCTGAAACTTTGCTTGTGTTTTTTTTTGTCCATATGTACAGAATTTGGAAGTGATACTTTGGGTGATACTCCACTCTGCGGGTGTTTTAGTTACAATCCACTCTCCACGTACTGTATGTGCCACTACAAGGGGGACTTCTCATGGAAATTTGTGTTAGAATTGCCAATTGGCACTCCCCAATAAATTATGACAAAACAAATACACATGAACAAATTTTTACCAGAAAGATTAATGCCGAGCTTCCAGTCTAACTAGTCAGTGGAGTGAGTGCCTTCGTGTGACATGAGGGTGTCAACTAAATCCCATCCAGCAAAACATGAGTCGCACCCACAAATCTCAAGCTACACGCTAAAAACTAAAGTGTTGAAAACTACACTTGAGGTGCTATATTTAACACTTCCTAAGTGCTGAACTAGCACTTTGTCCAAGAGTAGATATCCCAGAACTTGACAGGTGTTACAATAATACCACTTGACAAGTGTAATGTCGCAACACTTAAAAGGAAACAACGCAGATGACGCGGATCAGGCTCGAACTCTCGAGCCTGATCCGCGTCATCTGCGCTGTGTCCTTTTAATCATGTACCCACCAAGCGCAAATCAAATTATGGACGATTCTGGAAGAACCACCAATGCTAGACACATGGGAAGTGCCATCCATTCAAGTTTCAGATGCCTGACGATTGTAATGTCTAAGTGCTTAAAACATTGTACTTTGAGTGTTAAAATCAAACTCTAAGAGTTAGAATTGGTTTAACACATTGACAGTGTCAGTTTTAACACTTTAGTTTTTAGTGTGTATGGGCATAATAGACTCTCTAGTTGTGACGCGACGCCAATACCCACTGAAACATTCAGCCTATACCGAATTTAAGTTCCCACTCCAAGGGGAGATTTGGGCTTTAATTTACAATAGTATTGGGGGTGTTAAACTCTCAAACGAAACGCCAACTCGAGAACTCGCCACAGGAATATAATTATTCACTGACATCATCCCGGAGATGAGTAACTAAACATAATGCGTTTCACCACGTAAAAATAAATTAATTAAATTAGCTGTCTTTTGTGGAATTTTAGCTGGATGGAGGTTATATAAAAATAAAATATAGAAAGAAAATAAACTCACCATGATGACTAGTTGATTTGATAAGTTGACGAGTAATTCAAAATCGAGGGATTGTTGTTTGTGACAAAATCCGGCCTACGCTCACTGCTGACTTTCGTGACAAGATATGAGCTGAAGTGGTGAAATTGCGAAGCGCGAAATCTTTTTTATGCAAAGACGGTTGCCATGGTAAATAAATTATCAACAAACGTTTCGCTTTCTGAGTGGACAAAGCGTTTTTGTCTGCGCATGGATACAATGTTGAGTGTCATGATATAATATTATCGCCAGCATTTTAGATGCGTCAATGAAAGTATTGATCGGATGAGATAAAGCGTGCCTGCCTATTCTTAACTGTGACAAACTGTGTAATGAGTGTAAGATGAGTCATTCTTTTTTCTAGACTGCATGACGAATTGTTTGTCACGTATCAAAGTACTAATCTGGCCGGCTTCAGATATCAAGTTTCGCACAACGGCAGTTTCATCTTTCAGAAGAAGAACCCGTTCATTGTGAAATACATCTTTGAGACGAATCAGAATATCACTGTTATGGGAGAGGATCATGTTACTGTAATAGTTGAGACTTGTTTATTTTAATTATCTATCCTCCAATCACCCCATCAATATGGTAACAGGACACAAATGGGTTTTTTGCGTAACTTGGTAAGATGAACTCCAGGAGAGGTTTGAGGCAGGGAAGGGAGCGTTCCCAATGCTCCTATCTCTGCCAATACTAGTGTAACTAGGGCTACAATCGCCTCCAATATTAAATGTGTGTGTCCAGTTGCGTTTTTAGGTGAGGCCATCTGCCACGTGGATTAACCCCATTTTCATCACATTCAACATCTGAATCTATGTGTGAAATCGGCCACAGGTAGCAACATGCTTCCCATCTTCCACAGTGTCTTTTGAATGTAACGGAGACATTGAGAAGAATGGGGCAAGGGATGTATGTCATCAAACAGTTCGTCTCCGAGTATTGGGTGGTGAGAAGAAGCGTTGGAATTGGGAGGGAGTTGGCTGCACAGGGGTAACCAAGGCCTTCTCACCCGACTTGGAACCTCGACAAATCATCAGCCGGTCAAAGTGTTAAACTGAGTGAACATCGAAAAGTGCTAGTTCAGCTTGGTGTTTGTATATTCATGGCAAGAAGTAAACGCATATATTCTCTTTCAAAGTGAAAAAGGGCCCGGGGCTCAGATAGAACAGAGTGAAAACTAGAAAACTCACTTAGTAATCGAAATATTTATTTGGACTCTTACACAATGATTGGCTTAACCCTTTACCCAACGCAGACGGTATCAAAATTTATTATTTTAAATATCAGTTTTTCAAATTTTTCAAAAAATTTCAACAAAACCATATCATGTGACCCCTCGTTGGAACGAGCTCGACGAGCTCGTTCCAACGAGGGGTCACATGATATGGTTTTGTTGAAAATTTTTGAAAAATAATATTTTTTCAACTGCTGAATTTGAATATTACGCGGGCGGATGCGGGTGATTCGTTGGGTAAAGGGTTAAATTAATTTTGAACAGCTTTCTGAACATAAAAGCTGTACAAATAAGATAAAAGAAAAAAACGTGTAAATAAAGTTGCTCGTGGTATTTATCTGGGATGTACTTTTTAGTGTCATGACCAATGTGACAAATTAAACTGAGACTTTGGTCTCGTTTTTTTTTTGTTGTGAAACTCTGGTCGAAAATGTTCTTTAATCCTTTCCCCAACGTAACGGCCAAAACCGGCCAGCGCTATTCTCAAAAATCGCCAATTAATTTTCATAATTTTTTTCATTTTTCGTCTAAAAAACATAGGTTATGACGCCTCATTGGGACGAGCTCGTCGAGCTCGTTCCAATGATGGGTCATAACCTATGTTTTTGAGACAAAAAAAAATTAAAAAAATAGTTATTCAAGAATTTTTTTGTAAGTCTCGTCTGATTTTCATGTTAGGAAAAGGGTTTTAAAAAATGATGTGAAAATCTAGTAATGCGAAAGATGAAAGAAAATAGACCAATAAACATTTGTTGTTAACCCTTAACTGGGGCGTTGTTTCTAAGGAGGGTTTAGGTCTGCACCCCTCCCCATATATTGCTTTCCAGTCAGGACATTTTCATCAAGACTGGAGTCTCAGATATCGTTTCACTGTTGTTAGTAATTATGGACATTTTAACCCTTTAGCTAGCGAATAGGCCGCATCTGATTTTGTAATGGACAAATCCAGGAGGTAAAAAAAATATATATATATTTTTCAACACATTTCAACAAAACCATTTCATGCGACACCTCATTGGAACGGGCTCGTCGAGGTCGTTCCAATGATGGATCACATGATATGGTTTGGTGAATTCTTTTTGAAAAATTTATTTGAAAAACTAATATTTAATATAATAAAATGTGATATCGTCTTTGTTAGGTGGAGGGTTAAATGGCCAGATTTGCTACTTGGACTGATGTCACTCATACAGTCTGTCATATAATTTGAGGTCTGTAGTAACCGATTCGGGATGATGCGGGGTCAGCATGGTCAAGTTGGAGTATAGGTACGATACGTATTTTAGTAAATGTTGTTGGAACAGCCACCACAGTCGAGACAAATTCTACAATCCTGCAAGTATCGTTATCACCCAGTGTTATTGCTTGAAACAAGATCTCATTAATTGGTAATTTATTTTATCTGTTATCTAGATATTTATTCATTGGTTCTCATTTTTCGTTCTGCACCAACGACTTAATAAATTTAAACACCTTACATTATCTAATTATGCAATATCATTCATTGGTTCTTATTTATCGTTCTGCACCAACAGCTTAATATCATTAAACCCCTTACATTATCTAATTATGCAATATCATTAACCATTTGAACCCTGGCGGTATCTCCCATACCATTTCAAGGGCGGCAATTGGAAGAGTCCATATTCATTAACTGAAGGTAGAGCTGCACGTTGAAAATATTGATTGGTCTACCGTACACATTCCCACAACAGCCATTCTATAATTAATGAAATTATGACATATCGTGATCTTGGACAGGAAAGAACTCATCTCGGTTTCAAAGGGTTATGGTTGATAGCTTCATTGTATTTTATTTTTCGAATAGACAGCACCATCGTCCATTTTCTTTCGTCATCATTTCGTCATCATTGATTGCTTGGGCATCCAAGTTATCACACACACTTGTGAAAGCTCGTAATTGATTTGCGACATGGAATTCCTCGCAGCACAAATGAACGACACTTTTATGGTACTGAACGTGGGTTCCCCCATTAACTGGAATGTCCAGGTTGATGGTGACAGCGTTCAGATCATCATCAAATACCACATGGGTCCATCCAAGGAAAGTGGTGGCACCGTTCGCGGGGCCTCGCTCCGAACTGGTCCCCTCCCTGGATATCTTGACAAGGGCCAGCAGCAACAAAAGGAGAAGATCAAAAGAAAACCACCGTCCACCAAACGCTGGGACGCCAGGCGATTGGAGGCGTGGTTTGAAAAGAGAAAGGCCGAAAGGGAGAAAAACTAGAGAAGGACAGAGAGACTGAAATTGATTCATCTCCAATACTAGTCCAAACTTGGTCCCACAGTCCGTAATATAATTTTTGGGGTTGGTAAGGCCTGTAGGTCCAACGCTCTCGACCCCTGTGCTGTACTATACGACCAGCAAACGATTTACTTGCTGGTCTATCTCGCCTCGTGAGAACAATATGGCATCTCCAGAAGCTTTTTGTTATTATGTAACCGAAAGAAGGATAATTGTAAAAAACAAAAACATCTCTGTCGGAAGCGCCTGGTCACCGTATTGTTCAGAAACGAAAGATTCATATCATCGAAGTGGTTCGAGAAAATGAAGTTGGCAGCCATGTTTTGTATTTTTAAACATAATGACGTCATTCCTTCCTTAAGCGATTGGTTGCAATCAGGGAATCCCTGGTTGAAACCGCTAAGAGTCTGGATTCTTTCCTCCCTTAACTCTTTACCCAACGTAACGGTCAAAACCGCCAGCGCTATTCTCAAAAATCGCCAATTAATTTTCATTATTTTTTCATTTTTTGTCTAAAAAAACATAGGTTATGACCCCTCGTTGGAACGAGCTCATCGAGCTCGTTCCAACGAGGGGTCACAACCTATGTTTTTGAGACAAAAAATGAAATAAATTAGTTATTCAAGAATTATTTTTGCAAGTGCCGTCTGCTTTTCATGTTAGGTGAAGGGTTAACACGCCCGGACATGAAGTAGTAAAATCTTATACAGTAAAAGAGGGTCGAAGGAGGCTTGCACCACAACGTCCCCGCGCGCCTTCGTCGCTCAAAAAACATTTGGAGCGGACCGAATAGACAGACGCCTTGGGCATTCCACCAGCTGATGGTCGAACATATACTATTCAAGAAAAGTAGGGGATATTTCGAGAGGACCAATGAAGAATTCATTTATCTCACCCACAATCACACTGTCTACTCAGAATCAAACATCTACCATTCGAGACACACAGCCGAGACAAGCTGGAGGCTCGCAAAATTCGCAACCCCAGTTTTCATAGATGGATGAAAGAGAAGGGAAAACAAACTCATCTACCACAACATCTCCATCACAACCACCACCTCTTAGAAAGATCAAGAAAAGTCAAAGACATTGGCGCCACTAAGTGTCTGGACTCTTTCCTTCCTTAACATGCCCGGACATGATGTAGTAAAATCCTATGCAGTAAAGAGGGTAGAAAGGGGCTTGCACCACAATGTCCCCGCGCGTCTTCGTCGCTCAAAAAAAACATTTGGGGCGGACCGAATAGACAGACGACTTGGGCATTCCATCAGCTAATAGTCGAAAAAATACTATTCAAGAAAAGTAGAGGATATTTGATAAAAGTGAGATTTTTGAAGAAATATATTTATATTTTCATCAAAAAGACAGTTGAGGCATTGCACTGTGACATCTGGTGAATGATTTCAGCGATAGTTGGGTGTCTGACAAGCACACATTCGACGCACTGAGCTGTTGAAGATATGGACGGTCAGTCAGAGAATTTACCACATTCAGTCCAAGACATCAATACCTTGTAAATTCTCCTCGGTTCGAGAGACCTTCGCGGATCCGACTTGGCATACTCCTCACTAATCGTCCAATATCAGCTTGACTTATGTTATTCCATTCTTCGTGCAGTGCAGCGGCGAGTTCCTGGACATTGGTAGGGGGCTGTTGGCGTTGTCGTAGGCGCCTGCCAAGCATATCCCAGACGTGCTCGATTGGTGAAAGGTCAGGACTTAGTGCTGACCATGGCAGTGTAGTGATGTTCTGCCCCTGGAGGAACTCTGTAGCGACACGGGACCTGTGTGCTCTTGCATTGTCATCTTGGAAAATGAATCGACGGCCGTGACGTCGCGCAAATTACAACAAATGAGCTGCTAACATGTCACGGTAGTACTGCCCTGTGGCACGCCAATGGATGGCATGTAATGCTGTTCTGCTTGTCATGGTTATGCCTCTCCACACCATAACCGATCCACCAACAAAACGATCGTGCTGCCTAATTGTTCCGTCATGGTATCGTTCGTTCCGACGCCGCCACACTCTGTTTCGACTGTCGTGGAAGTCGAGAGTGAACCTCGATTCATCGGAAAACATGACGTTGCTCCACCGACGATTGTCCAGCGCCGTCGTGCTCCACCCCAATTACGCCTTGCTGCGTGGAATTATTCGAGGTCATCGAGCATACAAATCCAAGCTGTATAGGCGATTTCGGATAGTCTGACAACTGACTCGCACATCTGCAGCTCGATGCAGCTGTTGTGCAATTTCTGAGGCACTTTGATGGCGGTTACGTAATGCTGTGGTTCGGATGAAACGATCCTGGTTAGCAGTTGTCGCCCTTGGACGACCTGATCGACGTCTGCCGTCAACATTGCCTGTCTGACGGTAGCGTGAGCACAACCTGCTAATCATTGATTGAGTACCGTTGAGAATTTGAGCCACTGCAGTCTGTCTGTTGCCAGCTTCCAACATGCCAACGGCACTTAACGTTCGTCACGTGTCAGTCTTCGCATACCTCAAAAGTTATGTTTCGACCAGAAACTATTGATGAACGAGTTTATACCAAGAAAAGAACGATGAGACCTCCGAAAAAGCCCGTCCAGTACAAAAGAAAATTTCAAAACGTACCCCCACTGACATTAACGCGGCGCTCGTGCGAAAAACCTGCACGAAGTTTTCGTGGGCCGGTGACATTCACGATCCACACTACACTTGGTAACATATTGATGTGTCCAATCACGCGTATCCAATACCATTTTCCGAAAATATCAACATCTGTTTTGGTTATCCCCTACTTTTTTTAATAGTATATTAGTTCATTTAAGAATGGATTGTGTTCGAATTTAATTCGCGGTGGTTAATTCTTGAGAAAAGCGACATCTTTCCCTCGACCCTTCCAAATTGCATGAAGGACCCCTTCCCCTTTTTATATTCTCAGCACCCACTTTTGCTATCAACCAAGTGAAGCAGGCGTGTTGTAGACCATTCCGCATTCCACGGCAAACGTTCGAGTGGAGAACGAGTGTCATTCCATGCCTGGCAAAATTAAGGTGCTACACAAGTAACAAAATGTTGTTTAACCCTTTATCAACGCAGACGATATCAAAATATATTATTTTAAATAGAATGTTTTCTAAGTTTTAAAAAAAATTCCACAAAACCATATCATGTGACTACTCGTTGGAACGAGCTCGTTCCAACGAGGGGTCACATGATATGATTTTGTTGAAATTTTTTGAAAAATAATATTATTTCAACTGCTGAATTTGCATATTACGCGGGCGGATGCGGGCGATTCGTTGGGTAAAGGGTTAATTTGAAATTCCCACCTCTTATGTTCCTAAGATTCAAATTAAATATACACAAATTATACATCAAAATGAAGGCTGAGATGAATAGAACACGAAACACAAATTAATCAACTCACATAGTCGACAACAGGCACCACTGGTTCCTGGACGTCTGCTATCGTATTCGTACCAGAACTGATAATTTAATAATATTTCACGAGAACAAGTTGTGGCCAAATGTGCTTTACATATCCAAGTACAAAGGCAGAATTTCACCTTTGATGTTTTTCTCCACGTACTTATCAGTTTTTCTTTGCACTCTACGAGAGATGACAATTTCGTGTAATCATAAAGCAGTTCAAATTGTTTTTAACCCTTTACCTAACGAATCGCCCGCATCCGCCCGCGTAATATGCAAATTGAGCAGTTGAAAAATTAAAAATTTTCCAAATATTTCAACAAAACCATATCATATGACCCCCTCATTGGAACGAGCTCATTGAGCTCGTTCCAATGAGGGGTCACATGATATGGTTTTGTTGAAATCTTTTGAAAAATGTAAAAAAAAAGAAATCTTTAAAATAATAAATGTTGATATCGTCTGCTTTGGGTAAAGGCTTAAGAGAGTGGTGGCCGAGTAGATAAGTGCGCTGGTCTCTCATGGTTACAGTACAGTGTTTTTTTCCATTGACGACAGAACTAATCTTTCCTCCTCTCCCCATCTTATCAAGATGATTTGGGCAAAAACAACCATCTATCCATTTAGTTTATCATCTCATGAAAACAATATACTGAAAAAAAATATAGGTCGCCATGTGAATTTTGCCTTTAAATTTGGAGCTTACTGTACTCCCGTCCAGTTTTGCACTAAATGAAATAGACATATTTTTACCTACCGCCACCCAATTTTAATCTTCTCTCACACATTTCAGAAGACAATAGTCACCAATATTTTATATCTTTTCCAAAACATGCACTTTAAAACTTTATTCACACTTACAAGCTCAGTTCATTTTCCACCAATCGGATAATTCCAGGAACTTTTATCCTCCATTAAAGATTGGGTGCAAACCACTAGAGGCGCTGTTTACCACGAAAACACTGTATTGTAACCTCATGCCAGACGTCCCGGGATCAATCCTCGGTTGGGAAAGGTTCTCGAAATATCACAGCGTCCCGTCTTATCGGGATACGTAAAATGGCCGTCCTCTACGCGGAGGGAGACATTTTGTGCAGGCGAAAGATCCCGTAGTATTCGAGAAGAGCAAGGTCACGATGTTGCCGCTACGAAAGTCATCCCACACACCCGTACAAATGGGCCAAGGAGAGGCGTTAATACAAGTTACATAATTTGCCAATCCCTGTAAAACAAATAAGCTTAAAATAAAATTGAATGTTGGACATGCTTCGCCACGAGGAGAAACTCCCTCAGAAAATATGAAATCGATGATTGATTTGTCAGTAAAAGGACCCCATCTGAGATCCCAGTTGCTGTATCAAAAGAGTGGGACTACATGTTGATGTACGCTAACCAATTTCTCTAAATTTGTAGGGCTTAGCCCATTACCTAACGAATCGCCCGCACCCGCCCGCGTAATTTGCAAATTCAGCAGTTGAAAGAAATAAATTTTTCAAAATGTTTTAACAAAACCATATCATGTGACCCTTCATTGGAACGAGCTCATTGAGCTCGTTCCAATGAGGGGTCACATGATATGGTTTTGTTGAAACATTTTTAAAAATTAAAAAAAAATAGTAATTAAAACAATAAATTTTGATATCGTCTGCGATGGGTAAAAGGTTAAACTACTCTAAAAATGTTCGAACAAACATTTTGGCAAAGGAAAACGTGTAAACATTCGGTTTCTAAAACAGTTGCACGCAGATACAAATGACTCACTTGAACTTGCAAATACACGCCTTGTTTGATGAGATCGAACGACGACATCATATAGATAAATCTCGGGGGCGAATGTTAACATTTTAATAAAAAAAATTCACCAAATCATTTCTCTTTGCAACCAGGCAGCATTATGCACAAACTAAGCTACTCAGGCGCGTAGCCAGAATATATATATAGGGGGTACCCTAGTTTGTTTGTTTTTTCTTTGGGGGAGCATGATATTTAGAAGGCCCTGGTGATGGGAGGGGTGGATACCTCCCACATTCTTAGCTATGACCATCCGGTTGGTACACCCTCCGCCAACTTTAAGGGAAGTAGGGCGAGGGTGTGACGACCGGAGAGTCTTACTTAGGACTAGGCCTCCCAGCCCCAAGAAATTTTTTGCAAAATTCAGTGTTTTAAGAGCGAATCGTCTATGACAATAGTGTTCACACTTGAGGTCACAACACTTCAATGTCTCATCTCTTATATAAACGAGGAGTGTCCGTCCAAATGAGGGGAACGGAAAACTGGCCTGAAGGGAACCCAGAAAACTGAGATAACAGTTTAGAGTGGGGAAGGAGATTGGGTGGGCAGAGGAGAGAGTTCATTTTAGGATAAAAGTATCTACAAATCACTTCGAAGAAATCGGCCACCGATGAAATCAATGTTAGGTCAGTAGATGGGTTCAATATATTCCGGTCTTCCTAGTAACCTGGAACGGGATGAAATTACACTTAGAACGAGGAACCCGGAAATGTCCCGGGTAATATTGACTGAATTTATGAGAGTAATAAGGCGCATTTATTTTCGTGAAAATGATTTTATGTTGTTGGCAATCTGCCATCCCCATACGGAAAAGTTTTTTTTCCTTGGAGAAGTGTGAAAACCCAAATCCGCTTCCAACTCGTCTTCATTTTCTAAATCTCTAGCTTTATCACCTCTACCTCCACCGGCTTCAAAGCCTCTTCACTGCCGTCACTGCGTCAACCCCCTCATCACTGCTGTCACCAGTCTCCTCTGCTGGATAAGATTTCAGTCGAACGAGCAGCGCCTGTTCCAGTTACCACTCGATACTGCTCGATTGACTTTTTAGCTCATTTGATGAAATCATCATCCACCCGTTTCGACCCTCCCCCCTCCCCCCCCCCCCCCCCCCCATCTGGCATCCCTTCACACACCTCTCTTGTCTTTGGAGTCCCTTTTTGCCGGTGTAAAAGGAATGGAAGTCCGTAGGAACGTTAGTCCCTCTGGACTATTATTCCGCGGAATTATAGTCCTAGGTCTAACATTTCTAGGAATAGTAGTCCGGCGGACTACTATTCCTAGAAATGTTAGACCTAGGACTATAATTCCGCGGAATAATAGTCCAGAGGGACTAATTTTCCTACGGATTTCCATTCCTGTCTCACCGGGATGAGTCGAAGAGTCGTTCGGGAAGTCACTCGTTCAAGCAGTAGCTCGATAGCTCATTTGCTCGATAATATTCGAGTCGTCCGAGTAATGCCTGTTCCAGTCACTGTTCGATTGATTCTTTAGCTCATTTGATGAAATCATCCTCCACGCTTCTCGGTACTCCACATCAGGCACCCGTCAAATACCTGGACAGCCTCCCGCGCCCATTTTCCGAGATGAATAGAAGGGTCGTACGTGGAATCACTTGTTCGAGCAATTGCTCGATAGCTTATTTACTTGATAAAAGATAAGTCGTCGAAGTAATGCCTGTTCCAGTTGCTGCTCTATAGCTTATTTGTTCGTTAAGGGCCATAACTGTACTTATAGCTATTCCCCACGAGGTATCCTCCAAAACTTATCCTCCAATGATCCACTCTGGTCCCCCAATCACCAGTGTGTTCAGTCCTCAAAAATAGATGGGTTTGAAATGTCGTGTGTGAAGTCATTCGTTCAAGCATTTGCACAATGGAACATACAGCGGTTCATTCCCACTAGACCAATTCCCTGTAGACCAACTCCCACGAGGCCAATTCACAAAAGACCAATCCCCATTAGACCAACTGATGTGTTCTACTTTAAAAATAATTCTATTTCAATAATTTGATATATTTATAAATATTTATAAATGTATTTAATGTTATTGATATTCAAGCCTGAAAATAAGCGGTCTGTCATTTGCAGAATGAGGTCCCCAGAGGGGGAATTTGCTGATGCTATCCCATACAGCGGGCCAGTTTATCCTCTGGGTACCTCTTTCTGATTATTTTTGAGACCTTGATTCAGGTTGAGGTTCACAGAGGGTAAATTTAGTGATGCTACCCTGCTGTGCAGGGTAGCATCACCAAATTCACCCTCTGGGGACCTCATTTTTCAGACGATAGTGTGCTCATTTTCTGGCTTGTCGATATTTTATAGATGTTGGGCAGATTTTTATAAATAATTGTTTTCCTAATTATCCTTAATCAACCCTTAATCAGAAACACTATGTAGTTGGTCTTAGGGGAATTGGTCTAGTGGGAAGGCACCCATACAGCACGTGCTGATGTGCTGCATGTGATGTGCACACAATTTATATATTGTGTACTAGCACAAATGCACGCCTGATGGAGGCAGAATCGGAAGACGGGGGCAAATAGAAGGCATAACATAGGAAGAACAGGTCCATGATTGGTGGAAATAAGGCTTAGGGTACGCAGAGATTCTGAACTAGACAAACACGGGGATCCTGGAGGAATCCGAGTCTGGTTGTCTGGTTGTTTGTGGAGATTAATCTTACTCCCACTGCATCGAACGACATCATCGAAAACACCCCTTTCCTATTAAAGACGACCCAGGTTCATAGAAACCAAGATGGCGGCCTCCAGTGTACAAAATGGACGGCGAAAACACGTGTCACCCAAACAACACGCGCTGCGGATGCACACTGACATAACAGATCATAATGATAAGAGGTCACGTCATGGCCGCTCGCGCTGGCTACCATGACAACTCAACATGAAGTCACTTGGCGACGTGTCTATGATGTTTCTTCCTAGGCCCGGCACTATGGCGGACAAATGATACCCCAAAACCACACTCCCTTCGACTATTGTTTTTAATTTTAGCCTTCAAAACATAGCTCATGACTCCTCATTAGAACGAGTCGCTGTCACATCTGAATGAAAGAAATGGTTTCGCGCGCCGAAGGCGCGCAGGGACGGCGTGCGGAAAGCCCCTTTCGACCCTCTTTGACTGTTTAGCGACGCCTATGTTATTTGCTCTTCTTTTTGGTGGAGGAGGTTGAGATGGTGATACTGTAGTGGTTGTGGTGTTGTTGGGCTGTCGCTGATGGAGGACTGATCTGGGTGGTAGGGTCTAGTCCTGGCTGCCGTAGATGTGTGCGGTATGTAGAGTTCTGCTATTAGTGCCTTCGATTTCTCCGTGCCTTCCTTTGCTGTTCTGGTAACTACCTTAACTTCATCCCTCAAGTTTTCCAAGTATTTCATAACGGAAATCCAGGTTTCTGATCCAGATGAAGGGGAGAGGCTGGAGAAGGAGACTTCGGAGAGCCATGTTCCATTTCCGCCTCCGCCTCACTGATGACGTCGCCATCCTCCAGGTTGCCTTCCACATGCCTATCACATCTTTTGCCCTATTGTTCTTCAATGTCTTCTGACTCTATAATGAAAATGGGTGGTGCGTAAATCTCGAAATAATTTGGTATATGCCCTTTTGTTTCGTTTTGAAGTGAACGATCAAAGACCAATAACTGTAAATTTAACATGATACTATCACGGGATGGAATACAAAGCAATATCTGCATTTTCTTTGTTTCGTGACGAGCCTATCGTGTGTGGCAACATTCCAGCCCGTTATCCAAGGTGGGGTGAGCGTTTTAGACAGACGTTGGTATGTACGTGATGCAAGCAAGTTGCAAAAATAACTATCAACTCAAAATCAACACTCAGTTTCTAAGTAATATCACTTGACAAAATTTAATGTCAACATTTTGAGTTTGTGTGAAGACGTTAGTTCAAGTAGATTACATAGCAAGGTAAACATAGGAGAAGACTGAAACGAGAAGGTCATATCACTGGGATGAGTTTAAATAGTTGCTATCAATAAACGTATGGCCTCCAAATTGCACGTACTCACTGTATGGTGGAAAGGTCTATAATTAACATTTTGCCTAACGAAAGGCCCCACGCGTCCAGGAGAAAAAAAATGCCATTCTATTTTTGCTCTTTAATTTTTTCATCTGAAACATTGCTTAGCCCTTTATTCAAAATTTATTATTTTAAATATTATTTTTTTCAAATTTGTCAACAAAAATTTCTTTAAAAGTATATAATGCGACCCTCTCGTTGGAACGAGCTCGCTCTAATGAGGGGACACGTGATATGGTTTTCAAACTTTTGTTGATTTTTTTTTTTATTCGGATGCGGTCGATTCGCAATGTAAGGGGTTAAGCCCCTAGTTGAAACAAGCTGATCGAGTTCGGAGCTCGTGTCAACAATACGAAATGTTCGCAAAGCGAACATAATTATGTCAGTGGTCAGGGAAAAATATCACGACTGTGTGTTGCATTAACCCTTTACCCAACGAATCGGCGACATTCAACCGCGTAATATGCAAATTCAGCAGCTGAATAAATATTATTTTCCAAAAATGTCAACAATTCCATATCATGTGACCCCTCTTTGAAACGAGCTTGTCGAGCTCGTTCCAAAGAGAGGCCACATAATATGGTTTTGTTGAATTTTGGGGAAAAAATTAAAAAATTGTTATTTAAAATAATAAATTTTGACATCGTCTGCGTTGGGTAAAGGGTTAAGTAAGATGATTACTGACTATCCGGGAGCGCGGTGGCTCAGTTGTTACGGCACTGAACTTTAAACCGCAAAATTTACGGTTCTATGAGGGGTAACTGCCTTGTGTCCTTGGGTAAGGCACTTAATCCCGATTGCCTATGTATGGGGAGGGGGGGGGGGGTGCTGGCACGGTGCCGCTGTGTACTAAGGCGGCATCTTACTTAATGCACGTCAATGGTGCATCTGTCTTCAACCAATGCTAACCGTGTTTGTGTGGAGTTAGTACGTTGGGAAGTCTGACATTTGCTCACCGTTGCTCGGTGGTTCTCTGCGGGTACTTCGGCTTCAGTACACAGCGTCACCGTGCCCCCACTTGGGCAATCGGAATTAAGTGCCTTGCCCAAGGACACAATGCAGTTACCCCTGGTGGGGATCGAACCTTGGACATTTTGATTGAAGTGCCGTAACCACTGAGCCACCTTGCTCCCCGTTTGTCCACTAACGAACAGTTTGTCAACATGATTGTGATGATCCAGTTTTCCCATTCTTCTGCAGGCTGATTTTCCTGCCCAGCAGGGGTGTTGGAAGCATTTCGATCTCGGGGGATTTGTTTGAGACAAACGCACCTCCACATCGTGAAAAATGTACAGTTTAGCTCCATATTCAACGAAGTAATCTTCGGTCACACGAGTAAAGACTGTACATCCCCGTCCTGCTAATTTACAATAAGACTGTAATAACTCGAAAGAGAAATACAAGGTTCAGGTGACTGCATTTGAGTCGTGGGGGTCTCCCTCCCCACCCCGATTCTCTGGTGGTGCTATTATGGTGTAAAATGTATTGGTAAATATAACGTCGGCTTTATCTCTGCATGTCTGTTATTGACGACAATGGCTCATATAACCCTTATAAAGGTACCCCAAGTGACGCAATAACAACGCAATGATTTAATGATAAAGATAATATCACCCCTTGAGTGGAACAAGGTGTCATTTGCAATGCTTCAGGATTGCAGATGGCGCCTTGCTCCCCTCAAGGGAAGATATAATATTCGTTTTAACACACGCACCCTCGTTGGTTAAAGGGTTAAAAGATATCACCCAGCGCTGCAGTGCAACTACCGATCGAAACTACTTACAGTTGGAATTTAAACCGGTGCCCCCCCCCCCCCCCCCCAGCTGAAACCCTCTAGCCACATCCCTGCCCATGTGGCGCAATAAGAACGCAATGACGGGTTGGCAAAAATAATATCGTCCCCTGGGTGAAACAAGGTGCCATTTCCAATGCTTTAGCATTGTTGATGGCACCCTGTTCCACTCACTACATATAATGTTGTCTTAGCTCTCTCTCTCTCTCTCTCTCTCTCTCTCTCTCTCTCTCTCTCTCTCTCTCTCTCTCTCTCTCTCTCTCTCTCTCTCTCTCTCTCTCTCTCTCTCTCTCTCTCTCTCGCTCGCTCTCTCTCTCTCTCTCTCAAGTGGGAACGTGCCCCCCTGTGTCCCCACCTCTGTGTCACTGGCCCCTATGTCCTTGCTGTCCTGTACAAAACACCATGTTACCTATAGTAGAGGTATATTCTGGCTCTTCTACACAAAATATGTCCTCACAAGTAGGAGTATTTCATTTTCAATGAATTCTTGATGCATAACCTATTGCATTTTTCTTGAAATCAAGTCATTAACGCTTCATTGATTGGGGTTTTTTTTTCTAACTTATTTCCATTTTCATGGAGTCAAGTTACAGTGGTACAAAGAAAAAACAGTCATATTATTGTACAGCACATGTCCGTGACAAAATAGCCTGGTAAATAATGATTCCATACTCTCTCTCTCTCTCTTTCTCTCGCCCCCTCCCCATCCCCCTTCTACCCCCCCCCCCCCTCTCATTTATGTCCCTTTGGTTCAGAGCCAACTTGACTGAGTTTTGGTGATGTCATGACACTCCCCAACATGCACCGCGGAGATATCTGGGCGGGATTGAATTATACAGCACATACACATACATACACATTACACACACTTATCTACATGCACAAACACATGTGCATATATATACATATACACATGCATATATATATATATGTATACCTTTGTAAACAGCCCCTAACCCAGACATCGTCGCGGCGAGGAGTTGGGGAAAGATAAGATAGATGAACTGGCCTAGAATTGCAAGAAATATAATTATTTCCACGTTTTTTCTTATCATCAAGTAACAACTTGCAATATATGCCTACAACCAACGACACGTAGCCTTAACCCGGTGTGACTTTTCCTTGCAAGGAAACGTTATAACGAAAGGTAGAACGGGCTTTTTCATTTTACGTCGAAAGATTTTGTATGCGAAAAAATGCGAGGAAAAGGACCAGGAATGCCAGATGTTCAAAACGTAATGACTTTTCCTTGAGTTGATTGACTTTTATTTTTCCTACACGCGCGCCAGTTTTAGTGTCAGTTTACGCACAGGCACACACATAAGCGTGTGCTAAACTAGATATACACAGGGACGCAAACATGTGTGTGTAAACTGATCACCCCCCAACCCCCCTTTCACATGCACGCACGCACACGCGACATAGATGACAGTTTGGTCATGCGGAAGCATCATGTCGCATTTTCTGATCTGGTTACCAAATCTGAAATACTGAGAACAGACGGAGGTAAATGCAACTCCTATAAATTGGATTGGGTGGGTACGAATATCTATGTGGAAGTGGATAATTTTGTTCTCCTTTCTTGAAAAATTATAAGCACACAGAGTTTTGGAATTTAGAAAGCCAGAGAAGAAGATCAGTGTGTGACTATGTATTTACTATTACATTTTGTACTCTTGGCCTAATATTCGAGGTATAGATGGTATTGGTGGGTTGACTGCTTTACAGTATTTTCTTGAATTTTTCATAAAATTAAGTCATGTCTGTTGTATAGCAACCATGACTTTATTTTATGAAAAGTTCAAGAAAATACGCATCAAGTGAAAAGTTAAAGTTTAATGAAGAGCGCTAGTAACGTAAAAACATATTCCCGCACAGAACATTTTGCTTCGTAGACTCATACAGTTAGAAATGTAGTTCTGTTTTTATGGATTTATTTTGTTATAAAATATTTGTGAGTACGGGTAGGCATTTTCCAAAGATTCGTATCAGATCATGTAGAGCAGGAGTTTTGACCACTAAAATTAACCTAGCACTCTTCGAATGAGCACAACCATATTTCTTATTGACACTTCACGAAGCGAGGTGGAAAGAGGAAAGTTAGTGCTGAAACCAAACAGCTGTGGGAATTACCTTGTCTTGCATGCACATTTATTTGATAAGGGGCAGATCAGACACGGAACATTTTTCATTAGAGATAAAAAAAATAGTTAACCCTTTACCTAATATGAAAAGCAGACGACACTTGCAAAAAATATTCTGGAATAACTATTTCTTTTCATTTTTTGTCTCAAAAACATAGGTTATGACCCCTCGTTGGAACGAGCTCGACGAGCTCGTTCCAACGAGGTGTCATAACCTATGTTTTTGAGACAAAAAATGAAAAAAAAATAATGAAAATTAATTGACGATTTTTTAGAATAGCGCTGACCGGTTTTTGCCGTTAAGCTGGGTAAAGGGTTAAACAGACTGAAAATTGTCTGCAACAGGAATATTTTTTCAAACGGTAGGAACATCGGTGCCTGACTCACGGAGGTGCAAATGGCGCAGCTATGTAAAGCCCCATACACGGAAGGGGGCCTCACAAAATTTTGAAATGCTGCTTTTCGACTCGCACTCTGCCACTAATCTATAGACTAATGGTGGATTTAATTTGATTTCGCGTTAGTTTGCAGAAAATTTTGTTGGAAACTTCTTTGTGTCGATGTGTAAAGCCATGGCGAAGCTGATTGTTGAGTTATTGAGAGAAGTTCAACTGCACGGCGACATTTAACACACTTGCTCTAAAGGTTCGCAGGAATTTCCGAAATGGAGCCAGGCCGTGTCCTATAGAAAAAAACTCTTAGTTTTACAAACGTGAAGTTCAATTCTTTTCATTAGGTTTCCGTTTTGCCAGTTTATAGGGGGCTACGTGTGTTTTTCAACTGAAATCCAGGGTAGGGTCTTCTACGTAATGATTGGGCGTCCCATATAATCTGCCATTGTAACTGCAATACTGAAGTGGATGGGTGTTTGAAGAAGGAGGAAGGAGGAACAAACATGGCCAATCTTTTTACTTCTGACATAAAACAGTGGTCAGTAAACATTAATGTTGCAACATTTTAACCAAAACGTCGGCTGTACAAATGATAATTCTAACAAGGATTATCAAGTCGTTACTCCTCCCAGTAGTAATTTATTTATTATTTATTTATTTATTGGAGTTTAACGACACTTTCGACAGCCAGGGTCATCTTGTGTCGGGCAGTTTTACGGGAGGAGGAAGCCGGTGTACCCGGAGAGAACCACCTAGCTACGACGAGTAACTGCCCAACGTACTAACGCCACACAGGCGAGGTTTGCAGTGGTGAAGACGTGCATTACGCCTTAGTACACAGCGCCACCGTGCCGCGCGTGGGCATTCGAGATTAAGTGACTTTGCCAAGGACACAACGCAGTTAACCCTGGTGGGGATTGAACCGTGGATCTCTCGGTTTGAAGTTCAATGCCGTAACCACTGAACCACCTCGCTCACCCTCCCAGTAGTTAGGTGTAAGTCATCTTTTGACTTAGAATACTTTTTCGATGTATTGTATTCGAGTGTCTTAACCCTTTACCCAACTAATCTCCCGCATCCGCCCGCGTAATATGCAGATTCATCAGCTGAAAAAATATTATTTTTCGAAAAATTTCACCAAAACCATATCATGTGACCCCTCTTTGGAACGAGCTCGTCGAGCTCGTTCCAATGAGGGGTCACATGATATGGTTTTGGTGAAATTTTTCGAAATAATTAAAAAATGATATTTAAATTAATAAATTTTGATATCGTCTGCGTTGGGTAAAGGGTTAAGCAACATCTAGTGATCTTCAAACGCAACGCTTTTTTGTCAACAACTAAACAATTTCACTTTTTGCCTCCAAAATATGGCTTGTGACCCTCTCATTTGAACGGGCTTAAAGAGCCCGTTCCATTTACGGGTCTTAAGTAAAGTTTTGGAGTCAACCATCTAAAAAAAAAGATATAACCGCTGCGTCAGGTCGTTGCGGTGTCGTGGAAAGCAGACCACGAAGGCATTCTTGTACAATATGCATTTCTTTTTTGTTTTGTTTCGAGGGTTTATGTTCAAAAACTATAAAACAAAATCTTCCAATTCAGTTATTTATTTGGGGGTTTTGATACCGATGTTTCATTATCACCTTCTTTTCATCACGTTTTTTTAAACGTGAGTTACATGACTGTTTATTTTATTTAATATGCAGTGAGTGGAAATTGCATATTAGCATTGTTGAAATGTTTGACCTAATATTCATCTCCATTTTCATCTCCCTCTTCATCTATTGAGTCAATGCCAACTTCTTCGTAATCTTTCTCTAATGCTGCCAGATCTTCCCTGGCCTCGGAGAATTCTCCTTCCTCCATACCCTCACCTACATACCAGTGCACGAAGGCACGCTTGGCATACATCAAATCGAATTTGTGATCCAGACGAGCCCAAGCTTCAGCAATGGCGGTTGTGTTGCTCAACATGCACACGGCACGCTGTACCTTAGCCAGGTCACCTCCTGGCACAACAGTTGGTGGCTGATAATTGATACCAACTTTGAACCCAGTTGGGCACCAGTCTACGAACTGTATGGTACGTTTTGTCTTGATGGTGGCTATAGCGGCGTTGACATCTTTGGGGACTACATCTCCTCTGTACAACATACAACAGGCCATGTATTTACCGTGACGTGGATCACATTTCACCATCTGATTGGATGGCTCAAAGCAGGCATTTGTGATCTCTGCGACAGACAGCTGTTCATGGTAAGCCTTTTCTGCTGAGATTACCGGAGCGTATGTAGCCAAAGGAAAGTGGATTCTTGGATAAGGTACCAAGTTGGTCTGGAACTCCGTCAAGTCGACATTCAAAGCACCATCGAATCTCAGAGAAGCGGTGATTGAGCTGACAATCTGACCTATCAGCCTGTTCAGGTTGGTATATGTTGGTCTCTCGATATCCAGATTTCGACGACAGATGTCATAGATAGCCTCATTGTCAACCATGAATGCGCAGTCGGAGTGTTCCAGGGTTGTGTGAGTGGTTAAAATTGAGTTGTATGGCTCTACGACAGCTGTGGACACTTGTGGTGCTGGATAAATTGCGAACTCCAGTTTGGACTTCTTACCGTAGTCAACACTCAGACGTTCCATAAGCAGTGACGAGAATCCAGAACCGGTTCCTCCACCGAAACTGTGGAAGATTAGGAACCCTTGGAGACCGGTACATTGATCAGCTAGCTTACGAAGTCTGTCCAGTACCATATCCACGATTTCTTTACCAACTGTGTAATGACCACGAGCGTAGTTGTTGGCAGCATCTTCTTTGCCAGTGATCAGTTGTTCTGGATGGAAGAGTTGTCTGTACGTACCGGTTCGTACTTCATCTGAAAGTAGAAAAGTGAAATTATCTGTAACGGAACAAGATGAAAACACAAAGACAGTTAACCCTTTACCCAACGTAGCGGTCAAAACCAGCCAGCGCTATTCTCAAAAAACTCCATTTAATTTTCATTATTTTTTTTTTCATTTTTTGTCTCAAAAACATAGGTTATGACCCCTCGTTGGAACGAGGGGTCATAGCCTATGTTTTTGAGTCAAAAAATGAAAAAAATTAGTAATTCAAGAATTTTTTTTGCAAGTGTCGTCTGCTTTTCATGTTAGGTAAAGGGTTAAAAGCTGGAGGAGTTGCGAGCCATAGATATAACAAGGCACGATTGATTGACGATGACAGTACACCCCTCTGTGTCCTCATTGCAAGCTGAAATATGTTTCACTTGTCATATTTCAGCTTGCCACCAGGACATAGGTGGGTGTAAAGTTATTGTCAACCAATTGAGCCTTGTTGTGGGACAAAGACAACACTGATTACGAAAATACCAACATGTAAGCTTATTAATATGATCACTGGATATAGACATGCGTGGCATAGTCAACATTGTGTCAGGCCATAATCATTGACCATGTGCTTCGGACGTGGCGTCGCTAGTGTGGGGGGATAGGGGTGACCCTCCCCACCACCAGTAATTTCTCCAGACGGTACATGTTCATCTATCTAAATTTGAGTTTAACTGGTAGAGTTATTTTTGGTCGTCAAAATTTGTTCACACACCACAGGTCATTCAAATATTGGTCTGTAGTACCCGATTCAGGCTGTTGTCACAGATGGGGGCACAACATAACACAATTTAGCGTCCCAGTACCGTATGTGTTAATTAAATAAGATGTATAGCGTAACAGACACTATCTGTATTTTTTATTTATTATTTATTATGTTGATTTTATTTATTTACTAAGAAATTTCCAAGATGTCCTGGACGATAAGCTCGACTGACTAATATTCAAACCACGTCATGAAGGCTTGCCGGCATGACAGTACCCCCGAGTATAACGATGACACTGTGTTAGAACACTAATGGCCATATTTATTTATTTATTCATTTATTTATTTGTTTGTTTGTTTGTTTGTTTGTTTGTTTGTTTGTTTGTTTGTTGGGGTTTAACGACACTTTCAATAGCCAAGGTCATATCGTGTCGATCATTTGGCGAGTGAAGCAAGCCGGAGTACCCGGTGAGACATCGAGTAGTGACAAGAAACTGTCGTACTCTCCAGCTTTCTAACCCCGCACGACTAGAGTTGGCATCGGTTAAAAGCTTGTGTACCATCGACGTGCAGTACGGCTTAGCACACTGCAACACCGCGCTCTCACTTGGGCAATTGGGATTTAGTGTCTTGCTCAAGGGTACATTGCAGATGATGTGTGTTAGGATTGGACCTACGACCTTTAGATCGGAGGTCCAATGTACTAACCAATAATCCATTCTGCTCCCTGTTGTAATGTAATACGCTATTGCAAATAGCACAGAGAGTCCATTCGAACCGTATATTACTTCAAAGAATGTCATCGCCAGGGTCAATCTGGTGGCCATTATCAGAAAGTTGGTGGTTTTTGAAGAGTTCAATTAATTTTCCTGTAGAAAATTTCTCACCATTTTCCCGAGGGCTTCTAATCGAGGTGAACGGAAAAACAGCTTTGGCGAAAAAAAAAATAAATGGTTTGGCTCAGGTTACCTACATAGGGTCGTTTGGTCGGGAAATTCGGGTCAAAATTTATTCATATGTTTTTGCCGTGTTACAATTTATGGGAGTGCCTCGAGGCACTCTCCCATAAATTTTAACAAGGACAGTCCATACAGACTAAATCATTTCATTTCAAAAATAGTACAAAACACTTTCACAGAATATGAATGTTTTAGGTTGCCACACCAGCACTCCAGTATAAACCCCAAATATTGGCTTCCAGCACCCTTCCAGTCAAACCATTAACCAACGTAACAGCCAAACTCGACCAATACTATCTGCAAACATCACCAGCCAAATATTATTATTTTTTCATTTTTTTTTCTGTTCCCAAAACGTATATTATTTATTCATTTAGTGGTGTTTAAGGTCGTATATTTCTGCACAATGGCTAATCATGACCACCCCCAAAACGTAGCTTATGGCTTTTCGTTGGCACGATCTCGTTGGGCTCGCCAAATGAGGGGTCAGAAGTTATTTTTTGTGGAAAAAATGAAAATTTATACTTCTCGAGAATTTTTTTATCAAGCGTCGTCTGCATGCTCATCGGATGAGGCGCATGGTTCAAATGTACTGCCTATATTCGCGATATACATGTATTTGACGCCAGGCACGTAAGTATCTTCAGATATCTATTTAAACAGATATAACCTTTTTGCCAAGAGGCCATAAAATTAGGGTGGGTCGGGAAACATGAACCATTTCATTTTCTTCTCTCAGCCACTGTGAGCCACACCCTATTTTAGGTGAACGTAACGATCGTTCAAACTCGCAGTTTGTGCAGTCCTGCAGTGTGGAATTTCCACATGTGTGATGCCTCTAATCTGAGCCCTCACGTCGCACAAAGACAATCAGTATTCAAAATGAGTTCAATGTCTAAGATGAAACATAAAATACTGAATATATGTTTGCAGTGATTCGCTGCGTCAAAATAATAGCCAGTGATTTTTGTTTCAGTTCGTACATTGGTCAGAGTCACTGTAAAAGTACTCATAACCCCATTATACAGGGCGATCGATAGCTAGCATGATAAACCGAGACATATAAAACACTATATGCACTATCGAGAAGAGACATTGATTTTCAAAACAAACCCTGCCCGATATTCAAACGGTATCACAGAACTAAATATTTTCCCATAGGCGACCATTATAACATTCAGGCAAAAAAAATATGATCGCATCACTTTAATTTTGGCATTCAAATATCTTTGTCAAGTATAGCCCTTCAGACAACTTTTTCTGACCCCCAAACAGGGGATCATGCAACAAAAAAGAGAGAAAAATTGACAGCAAGGGAAGTACCGGTCACGTGCACATATTTTTCAGGGAATTCCCCACAAAAACACACCAAATGTAAATTGTATTTTTTAGGTCCAAAAGTCATCAAATCACCCTCTTTTTTATCTGGAATATTCATCAATAATGCAAGATGTCAATAGAATGCTTCAAACGTTTATTGAAACAATTTATTTTCCCAAGGCTGTTTATTTTTAGAGATTGCATCACTTCCGACATTGCAACATTTTAAGGCGGGTATTTCCCATTCAGATATTTAGTTCAGTGATATTCAAACGATCTCATCCCTTCAATGATACTAAACGCTGACGTGAAATTTTGAGTACTTCAGTTTAACGTACGATAAGTGGGCGATGTGGCAATCGTTACTTATTCCCAGTTCCTTATTCGACATTCGTTATCAACCGATAGAATCGGTTGATAAAGAATGTCGAACAAGGAACTGGGAATAAGTAACGGTCGTCACGCCAGTCGTTAAGCGATGATTTCTAAGTAAGTACTGTTTAATACTGCTTTTTATTGAAAAGTTAGTAGGGGGCAGTTTTCCAACTTTGCACCCTGAGTTTGGGTTTTTTTTTTTTGGGGGGGGGGGGGGATGGGATTAAAAGCACATTTAGTGTTATCACAATGGGAAGGAAATTTCCGAATGGGGTGGGGGTGTAGGGGACTGTTTTACGGGTACTTGGTGGACATTTAGAGGTACTGATGCCAGGGCGCAACCACGCTAAATGAAAGAGGGAGGGGTCAAAATATTCTTTTCCTACTTCATTTCACCCTGTGCTGGGTTAAGAGTGTGTACCCACCATAGGCGAAGGTCCTAGGTCTTCCCTGGAGCAAAACAAAAATTACTTTTCATTGCAAAGTTGAGCACCTGAGTAATTTTTTAAGGCTGAAGTACTCGGAATGTGAAGAAATAACAAGAGCAAAAATGACCCCAAAATATCAGGATGAGAGTACATGAACCATACATGAACCAGTTTTAGGGATTTCAGCCATGTTTCACAACAGGGGGGGGGGGGGGGGGGGGTGGGGGGGAGAGTCCCCCTACCCACAACCCCTCAGGCTACGCTTCAAATGGTGCATAATACTAACCTGTGGGAATTAACCATTTACTCAACGCACGCGATATCAAAATTTATTGTTTTAATTATTGTTTTTCAACTTTTTTTCAGAAAACTTAAACAAAGCCATACCAAGTGGCCCCCTCATTGGAACGAGCTCGATGAGCTCGTCCCAATGAGGGGTCATATGATATGGTTTTGTTTAATATTTTTTACAAATATATTTTTTACAACTGCTTAATTTGTAAATATCTTGAGCGGGTGCGTTCGACTCGTTAGGTGAAGGGTTAATCTCTTGTTTGTTTTCCAGTAAAACCATTAATAAATGGGAGTCATTGAATGATTGAAATGAGCTTCGTAGCCAGTCATGCAATGATAGAAATAAGCTTAGTAGTCAGTCAGAGTCATTCAAGGAATGAAATATGGTCAGTGGTCAGTGGGTCGGTTCCCGATAAAGGCACCCATATTTGTATGATATTGTTGACAAAGTTGCTGGAAAGCCCCCTCCCCCACCCCCGCCCCCACACCCCACCCCCTCCAGAAAGCAAAGCAATAAAAATCTGGCACTGTCACTGTTATTTTGTCATTATTGGTGGGACTTACCTACAACAGTTGGTTCTAAGTCGACGAAGACTGCCCTTGGTACGTGTTTGCCAGCACCAGTCTCACTGAAGAAGGTATTGAAGGAATCGTCGCCACCACCGATTGTCTTATCGGAGGGCATTTGGCCATCTGGCTGTATGCCATGCTCCAAACAGTATAGTTCCCAGCAGGCATTGCCCATCTGGACTCCGGCTTGTCCAACATGGATGGAGATACATTCACGCTGCAAGAAATACAAACAATTTCAAAGATGACATCTAGTATTTTTTCTGACACCAAATACGCACACGACGTTAATTATTTATTTATTTATTTATTTATTTATTTATTTATTTATTTATTTAGCAGCAGTAAATAACTGTCACACTTTTAACCTTTCTTAAAGCTGACAAGTGTAGTATGATCCGGGTTTACTTTGAACTGTAAAAAAATGCTTTAAAAATACGGCAAAATACTGACAAACGATTGCCTGAACGTCATTGTAAATTTACAGTTAACATTCGTTCCTTCTTAAAATGTGATCAAGCGAGGTTCCAATAGAAGATTGCGCATGTCCAGTCGAGACAGCTTTCTTTGGAACAACATTTAAAGATCGCTCACCAGTGGTGGAATAATCCATTTTAAAGGTACAGCCCCGCCCAAGTTGAGTGAATGTTAGTTTCGTTCGCCTATCGTTCGACTCAAAAGAATTAAGACGACCGAAATCCGTCCGCTCAGACTACTGGAGCCAGGGCTGAAAAGGGAAGAGGAAGGAAGGGGTAAAAAACCAGAGCGTCCTGGTTAGGAATAGGCCCCCAAGAAAGGTTTTTGCAAAATTCAATGCTTTAAGAAGGAATCTGGGACATTAACCCTTTAAACACCAGAGGCCGCTGTACCAGCCCATTGACATGGTACGTCGTACTTTCCTTTTTAAGTAGGATGCCTGCTAAATTAAGGGTGGGGTAGACCAATCAATATTTTCAACGTGCAGCCCTAAAGCTGCACGTTGAAAATATTGATTGGTCTACCCCAAAATAATAAATATGGACTCTTCTAATTGCTGCATATGAACTGACAGGGAAGATACCACCAGGGTTCAAAGGGTTAAAATAGTGTGTAGTCCAATACTGGAGACCATTTTGTGGCTCTATATGTTATGTGAAAGTTTCATTGAGCTAAAGTTTGGGGAAGCGACAGAGGCGACGGAACCGGGGAGGGGGGGGGGTCACAGGGGACACGTGCCCCTCCACTTTTTTTCTACAAACCTGTTGCGTGGTTACACGATGAGTTAAAATGGCAGCACGTGAAAGTGTCAATGTACAGGAATTCCTGTAATATATTATTTGAAAATTCAAATAACATTTGGCCAATGAATCTCACCTTCGGTCGCTTCGGTCCGTTTCTTCTAGTTTAATCATCTTCCAACCCGAAGGCTAGCCTTCGGGTTGGAAGATGATTGAAGTAGAAGAAATTCATGGACAGGGCAGTTACCACACCGCTGCATACTCGTCTAAACGAGACACTAATATAATGCGTAACGGTTCATTTACCGATTTTATTATTTTTTCTCGCGTTTCGAAGAATAGCGAGAAAAATTTGTATTGTAGTTTCGACAATGTTGGAATATTGCGTGTAAATGGTTAGCAGCAGCGAGATGATGTCCGGAAAGGGTACGGGATAATTGAGGTATTTGATACGGGTGAGTGCTGACGTCACAAAGGTGATCGTCTGGTTTGACTGCCATTCTAGCTGTCCATATCGGAGCGGTTGGACTGAAATTTAGATCTAAAATTTCCCATTTAGCGTTATTTCAATCAGTTCATCAATTGTACAGGACGGAAGTTGGCGTCCTGTAAATATAGGTCGACTTTACATTGCTCCGACTACAGGTTTCCAGAGGATTTTGCCTTATTTGTTCTATCTCTGTTTTTTCCTGGGCGGTAGGGTTGACCCTATATATGTTTACTTATGTCCAAGCACAAATGGTTGTATAACAGTTGTGTTGTATAACAGAGATAGCATCAGATGTTTAACAACATACTATTATTGAAATGTAATAAATGCCAGTCACGCCAACCGACTCTAGCGTGCATGCGGCTAGTTGCAGAATTTTTTCTTAAATTCTTTCCAAAATGGAGTTCATGCAATACACGATTGTAACTTTTCCTCCCATTGGGCTGAACCGTGCAAGACATGAAAATTTGTGCCCCTCCACTTTTATCGAGCTTCCGCCGCCCTTGGACAGCGAAACCTGTAGGGGCGCCCTCCCCCTCCCACCCCCTTCCTTCCTGTGGACTCGCCACTGAAGAAGACTAGATTTTATAGACTTTCTTATGTCACGAAAACAGACGGTTATACAAATGGGCGGCAATGGTACCCGATTCGGAAAGTTGGAGACGGCTATGGTACCCGATTCGAGCAGTGCGGTACATGTGAATTCAATAAGAAATTGTGTCATGCATATTTTATTTATACATAAATAAATTTCCAAGGAATCTTGAGTTTTCCAACAACATCATCAAGGCATGACTTCAATGAAAGCCTGCTGTAACAACCAGTGGTATAAATAATCAAGCTGTGGTGTAGTATTAACCAGTAATGTAAAAGAAATCAACCGTAGCGTAATATTCAACCAGTGGTGTAATATTAACATGTTATGTAATATAAATCCACCAGTAGTGTAATAATCAACCAGTGGTGTAATATTAATATGTAATGTAATAGGAATCAACCAGCCGTGTAATAATCAACCAGTGGTGTAATATTAATAAGTAATGTAACAGAAATCAACCAGTATTGAATAACCATTAACGTAATAACTGGTAAACATATTTAGTATTGACCAACCAAATGATATACTGGCCTGGAAAACTTCTTTAGACTAATCAGTAAAGATCAAATATTTAAAAATCGATAAAATGAATCAAAACTTTTATTTGAGCCGCCCCAAAACTTTTTGAAACTTCGTTGAAAAATTGTTGATTTTCATGGAATTTTTATTATACACTACTGATTAAATTATTGTGTTATACTGGTTATTACACTACTGGTTGATTTCTATTACATTTCTGCTTGATTATTACACAAGTGGTTAATTCTTGTTACATTACTGGTTAATATTAAACGACTGGGTGATTATTACACTACGAGGGATCGCGGTGGATCAGTCGTAGACTGTTGGACTTCTATGCTAGAGGTCCCGAGTTCGATCCCTGTCCGGGACGACCCGCGTTGTGTCCTTTGGGCAAGGCACTTTATCCCGGTTGTCTACATGGGGGCACGATGACGCCGTGTACTATAAGGCGTTCTGCACGTCGATGTTACACATGTCTTCAACCGCTGTAATCGTACTTGAGCGGAGCTTGAACAGTTGGAATGCTGAGGAGCTGACAGCTGCGCGTTGATGCTCGGTGGTTCTCTCCGGGTACTCCGGCTTCATTCACCCGTAAAACTGTCACGGTCACGATTAGCCATTGTGCAGAAGTATGTGACCTTAAACACCAATAAATAAATACGGTTGTTACACATGCGTTGACAATGTGGCTGGAATATTTTTATTAGTCGGGACTTGAGCCATCAGGCTCGGGTCAAATCAGGTTTACACCTCACCCACCCCAGTCTGTCATCTTCGCGACGCCCCCTGGTGAAGCCTAAGAATTAAGCGAAGTAACGTGTTGTTGACGAAGGACAGAGTAGTCGGAGTTTGTGATAACAGTCTTGGCGCAAATGTCTGAATCCGTTGAAACTCCACAGTTAGATTTCTGGGTCAACAACTATATACAGTGAACAAGTGGTATTTGCAATGCATATTTAGACACAGTAACGTCGTCGTTTGAATTCCTTTTAAGGTCAAAAGTACAAACCGGTTCGAGAATGTCGGCACGCCAGTTGAAAATATTATCTCATCTCATATCACGCTCCGACGACAAAATAAATATGAGTCAGAGCGCAGTAATTTGTTAACCCTTTACCTAACATGAAAAGCAGACGACACTTGCAAACAAAATTCTTGAATAACTATTTTTTTTTCATTTTTTTTGTCTCAAAAACATAGGTTATGACCCCTCATTGAAACGGGCTCGACGAGCTCGTTCCAATGAGGGGTCATAATCTCTGTTGAGACAAAAAATGAAAAAAATAATGAAAATTAACTGGCGATTTTTGAGAATAGCGCTGGCCGGTTTTGGCCGTTACATTGGGTAAAGGGTTAACGAAACAGACTTTTCTCAAATTACAAGGCATTTTTGCCTGTCTGTTATTGACGAGAATGGCGCATATACCCCTTATAAAAAAGTAACCCATGTGCAGGGATGTGGCGACAGGGGGGGGGGGGGGGGAGAGGACCTCCCCCCCCCCCCCCTCGCTAGGAGTATTTTTTCCAATCGTTGGAAATTCCGGGGTCAAAAATCAAATAGTTGGAAATTCAATAAATTAACATTGTTCACGAAAAATATTAAAATTCCAACTTAATGAAGAGAAATTTTGATTTTTTATTCCAACTGGAAACTTGAGTTTCAAATTTCCTACTCTAAAATTGACATTGGCCTCAAAATTTCGACTCTGACATCAATCCAGTAAATTTTCTGACCCAGACACATTATAAATGATGCTTTTTTTCGGTTTCAGGACTAGTGAAAATTTTCGGAAGGGTTCATAAGCATGTGTGTATGTATTTATATATTAATTTTAAAATTAATTTAAATATCATTTTTTACATTTTTTAAAAAAAAATTTCAACAAAGCCATATCATGTGACCCCTCTTTGGAACGAGCTCGACGAGCTCGTTCCAAAGAGGGGTCACATGATATGCTTTTGTTGAAATTTTTCGAAAAAAAAAATGTCAGCAGCTGTATTTGCATATTACGCGGGCGGATGCGGGCGATTCGTTGGTTAAAGGGTTAAAAGATATCACCCAGCGCTGCAGTGCAACCACTATCGAAACTACTCACAGTTGGAATTTAAACCGGTGCCCCCCCCCCCCCCCCCCCCCCCCAGCTGAAACCCTCTAGCCACATCCCTGCCCATGTGGCGCAATAAGAACGCAATGACGGGTTGGCAAAAATAATATCGTCCCTTGGGTGAAAAAAGGTGCCATTACACCAATGCTTTAGCATTGTAGATGGCACCCTGTTCCACTCACTACATATAATGTTGTCTTAGCTCTCTCTCTCTCTCTCTCTCTCTCTCTCTCTCTCTCCTCTCTCTCTCTCTCTCTCTCCCCACCCCCATTCCTACGTCTGAATTACACTGGGGTTTTTCTGGTTTTGGGGTTTTATTTATTTATTTATTTTTTTATTTATTGGGGTTCCACTACACTTTCGACAGCTAATGTGACTTTATGCCCGCCAGTTTTACGGGTGGAGGAAGCCGGAGTACCTGGAGAGAACCACCGAGCAGCGGTGAGCAACTGTCAGACTCACCAACGTACTAACCACACATAAACAGGGTTAGCATTGGTTGAAAACAACTGCACCATCGACGTGCTGTACGCCTTAGTAACGTCGCGCCATCGTGCCCCCCCCCCCCCCCCCCCCCCACGTGGGCAATCGAGATTAAGTGGCTTGTCCAAGGACGCAACACAGTTACCCATGGCGGGGATCGACCTTTCGGTTTGAAGTGCAATACCGTAACTCCTGAATCACCGCGCTTCCTGGTTGCACTGTTTACACCACTAGTTGGATCCACTAGTTGGATATTATAGAAGGATTCGTTAACAAGGGTCTAAAAATGGGCTCCATTTAACACATTTTTCATTTCACCGAGGAGCCTGCTAATTTTTTTTTTTTTTAGATTTTTATTTACAGACATTGGTCCATATTGGTACATCATTTGATACATATTGTACCGTAAAAACAATCATACATATTCATCAGTTATTAAGTTTTTCTCATGATATAGAGGCTTATTTTAAGTGTTGTTTTATGCTTGAATCATAAGAGAAGTTGAGAAGTGGTTGTCTGTTTTTCTATTATAATAAGAGAGAGAGAGAGAGAGAGAGAGAGAGCTGTCTGCTGTGCTATTCATTCAGGCTTGCAATAACAGTCACATCATCACATAGGTAACACTGTATAGACTGCCACGTGGCCCCGACAATTGACACGCTACACAGATTTGATCCCAAGTGACCCTAAGTGTAAACATTCTATGGCTGCTGTAATAGTGTGTATGCAGTGGATTTGGGTTAGTTATTAAGAAGATGTCTCAGGTTCTAAAGTTAGCCCCTCCCATCCAGCTCAGCGCTTCTGAAAGCGCTCACACATGCATATTCGGTAATATGCCGCTCTTTCAATGTAATAAAAATGGGCCCCATTTAACACACCTTTCATTTCACCGAGGAGCCTGCTAATTCCCCTCAAGCATGTTTTGCATTCAAATCCACCCCCACCCACCCCTCCCATTCAAAAGCATATCTGGTTACTCCCTTGGTAAAATACTCCTGTAATCCAGAATATTTGAGGACAGCATCGTGGTGTACCATATTACTTAAAATTAGGTAAG